>JAGXJF010000129.1:0-197812 GCA_019208055.1 Stipa capillata
CGAAGAACCAAAAACTATCTTACCTTCAAAAGGGAGGATGTGCCGTGTCGCAACGCCTGACCCACGTCATATCCCTGAACGCGGTCTCCATATCGGCACACATCCGCTCGGCGGCCTCCTGGTAAAAACTCCGCCTCCACGGTCAGGTCGGTGAAGTGGCGAGGGAGTGATACGCCCCGCCAAGCGAGACGTCGCTCGCCACCCTTGGTAACAAGAAGCGCTATCTCTGCTGCCAGGAGTGTCACAGGAGACTGCACCGAGTGAGAACGGAGTTGGGGCTGGCGAGCCCCCGCTGGCGCCGCTCCTCGTCACTCCCCGCGCGCCTCGGCTGGGAACAGCCACGACGTCGACGACCCGCGGCGAGAGACGATCAGTGTCTCTGTCTCAGACATCTCAGGTGGAGCACCGCCCCGGGGAGGCATCGGACACTAAAAGCTCACAGTCACGGCGTCAGCGCCGAGGCCTCAAGCTCGCTAGCAAAGACGCCCGCACCAACACCACGTCGGGACGCGGTCTCGCCTCCTCCGTGTCATCTCGGGTCTAACATCATCGTCGTCGTCCAGCGCGGACAATCGCCGTCACCACCCAGTGCCACCAGGGGGGATGGCACCGAAGATGTGCCCTTCCCGATCCCGTCCCCAAGCGAGAAGACAGGATGCGGCGTCCTGTCAGGGAGCAGCTTCACCTCGCCGATCGAGTCGCCAGGAGCCGCGCCGCGTCGAACTCGCAACAGTCGGTGAAGTGGCAGACGATTGGCCGACTTGTCCACTTACGGGAGCCGAGACGCGCGCTTCGAGGAAGGGGCCTCCCGCCGCGATCGCTGGACCGGGGACGCTTGTAGTCTCTCCCCACACGCATCTCCTCACTAGTCAGGGCTTAGTACGCAGCGGCCTCCAGCTTGTAGTACGCGCACTGAATATCCCCTGTTTCTCTCTCCGCGACCTTCATGGAGTGATTGGAGCAGCGTCCCGTCCCTCACATGAGTCGCCCCAAGAGCTCTCCGATGCCGCGTCCCTCGTCGTGACGAAGCCCGACACCTGTCGCAAGGCGTAACTGAGGATGAGTAGCCCAACGACAATAAAGCATATAGAAGGTGGGGGAGTTGAGTATCAGAAATGAGCAGGAAGACATACCCGCTCGGAGAAGGACAACGCACTGAAAAGCACATCGCATCGCACCCTCGGAGGACAAGGAAAGCACGAGCTCCAATCCCATCTGTGAGAGTGGCGGTCAGATCCCGCAGTAGTAGAACTTCCTCGACAGGTCCCTCGCATACCCAAACCGACGTGACATACGCCCGAGCGCCTTGAATACGGGTCGTCTCCGTGCTGGACAGTCACGGGCACCGCACGCTCACCTGAAAGATCTGAGACAGGGCTGAACCTCTTCTCGTCGTCGTCGGAGAGCACCACGCCTTCTCCCAATCGCGCCCCATTGGCCCTTGTGACGCCTGGCCGTGTAGTCACGAAAGTGCCCGTGCCGCGGCGCGCGTCGTTCCTGAAGCTCACCGCGCCGATGCAGAGAGAGAAAGTCACACGCTCTTCATCTCGAGAGAGTGGTGGAGACCACAGGCTCGTAGAACCAAGCGAGAGTCGCGGGGTGGCCTTCATCTGCATGGTCCTCAACGCCCACTCGAAGACCGCTAGCCTTCACGAACAGCATCCGTACGGGTGTAAGGTCGAACTCCTGACTTGGTAGTACTCCAGGAAGTCGTGGAAGAACTCACACTATGCCGTCAGGTAGAGCCCAGCATCGAACTGCGCGGCCGAAGACGCGACCCGCTGCCATCACCGCTCTGGCGACGCCTCAACCACGTTCGACGACTACACCGAGGCACTTCTTCTCCTGAGTAGCGACGGAAGCTGCCGGCCCGACCAGGACGTCGATCAGCTCTTGATCAGCATGGGCTCACACCCACGAGTGTACTCCTAACCACCATCGACGGACTAATAGTCAAACAGATGGCCATCGCGCCCTACACCGCATACGTAGTAAATGAGAGACAGCGCTAACCGCGCGCCGACTGCACTCACGAGACACGGTATCAAGTGCGTAGTGAAGCAAAGACGAGGGACATGCAGACCAAATCGTCTGACCAACTGAGTACCGATCGTCGCGCCGCGGTGGGAGCCCGGCGTCCTGCCGCAGTACACCGGGTGTCTAGTGGCTCGCTAGCGTGGCACGCTAGCACGGGAGGTCTGTGTCGAGCCTCGAGGTGGAGTGCCCCGCCCAACCACCTCGCGGTCCTGTTGTCGCCGCCTCGCGTAGCACGTGTGGACCTGAACAGCGCCGGCCGCTCCACTCGAGCTTGACGAGAAAGCGCTCGCCCCCGTCACGTCTGCTCCTGCTGCTGCTCCCGCCATCGGTGGGGACCCTCGAAGACTGCCGCTACAGTCGAGCGGGACTACGACCGACCGTCGGCGAGCACACGTCGCGTCGTCCTCAGCGTCGTGTCGCGCGCGTCTCCTTGCGCCCCGAAGCAGGAAGCCTCGCCAGCGCGCCCTCCACGTCGCCCGCGGAGTGTCACGGGGGTCTTGAGTGAGACGTGTCCACGGTCGTCTGCGACGCGGTCGCTGGAGGGCGACGGTCCCGTCTAACAATCTCTCCTCGCCTGTGCGCCCTCCACGTCGCCTCCCGGATGTCACGTCCCTTGAGCAAACGAGACCACGATCGATGCGACCGCGGTCTGCAGCTGCGATGGGTCCCGTCGCTACCTTCTCACCGAGCGTATGTCCAACGGCCGTGAACTGGGCAGCGTAGTAGCAGCCAACCTGCAGTGTTCCTGTGTGAACAATAAGACAAGCGCAGCAGTAGAGGAGTCATCCAGTGAATGGCCGCGCACACTTCCGCAACCAGGCGTGTACGAGCACGATTGTCGTCGTGGCATGGGCAAGTGTTATATCATCATCAAACCAAAGATTCACAACCAGGGGTGTGGGCGCATATAAGCATGGCATCAACAGGCGTACTCACACAGCTTCTCCCGTACAGAGCCAAGAAAAATATGTGTGCTAGAACAACACGTCCACATGCACGACAGTGCCAGACAAGCACTCATCTCTCGTCTCTTATACATAGCATGTTTAGTCAATTCAAGCATGTCAGTGAGATCATCTACTGGACGTCTCCTTGGCAATCACACGAGAATTAGAAGACATCCTTCAAAAGCATAACAGACATCCTTTTCTTCTACACCTGTCGGCATCTCATACAATCAAAAATAACCCACATAGGTAGCATCGGCTTGAACGCCATCCCCGCATCTCATATCAACAAATCACCACCCACGTACTACAGCACGAAATAGCAGTCATGCACCACCACAGGGGCCAGAGGCGAGGACCAGGGTCAAATCGTTACCCTTGAAACCGCGGCCCAGGCGCCCGTGAGCTTCGACAAGCCCGCCCTGCGGCAGCCCTCGGCAAAAGCAACCCCCAATTCAGCTTCGCGAGCCAGCCTCGCTATGGTCGGCACCCTCACCACAAACACCACCTCCACACTCGCTGCTGCGTGTGACTCGGATGGAGAGCAGCAAGCGGCAAGCGGCGAGCAGAGTGCGGCTCCCCTGTCTTGTCAGCTCGGACTACGGTGAAGATGTCTACACAAAAGAAAAAGGGGGAGAAGAACCGTCGCGGACGAGGCGGCAGCGCAGCAACGGCGCGACCCGGAGAGGCGTACTGCGGCGGCCCAAAACCGAGCGAGGCAGCCGGCGGTTCGCGGCAGCGGACTCGCGCAGGAGCCGAGCCCGGCCCACCGCAGGCTCCGGGCGGCCCGGCGGCGCGGGTCCGGGACGGCGGCGTCCGGAGCGCCGGCCGGCTCGGGTCGGAGCCGGCGGCTTCCGGGGCGGAGTCTCGGACATCCGAGAGGCGGCGGCAGGCGGCGGCTTCCTCCCGGGCGGCGGCTCGGACCCGAGGGCTAGGCTGGGCTTCTGGGGCGCCCGGCGACGCGGTCGCTGGACGGCTGCGTCCGCAGCTGGCCGACGGAGCGACCGCGGCGGCGGCTCTGCTCAGCGTCACGGCGCAGCGCTGCGCCGAGCGGCGAGGCCCGTCTCGTCAAAAGGGCCGGCCTCTGGCTCGGTCAGGAGCGGCAGGCATCAGAGGGAACGGGCGTAGCGCCTGGAGAAAAAAGAGGAGGAGGGAGAGCACGCAGCGGCGCCTGGGGAAAGAGAAGGAGAGAGAGGGTAGGGGGCGCGTGGTGGAGTTTTTATACTGCCCCCACTCCGGGTGCCCTAATCCCTTGCGTAGGCACGGCCCGCAGGCCCAGGAAGCGCCGGCCGGTTGGAGCACCAAAAGAAAAAAAAGAAAAAAAAGGAAAAAAAAAAAGAGGGGGGAAAAAAAATGAGTTTTAACCACGAGTTCGGACCGCGGAAAGCGGACCGTAGGATTTTCGCTAAGTCCCTAGTTTTACCACGGGTTGGACTCCGAAGGATTTTCGCTAAGTCTCCGGTTTTACTGCGGGTTGGACCCCGAAGGATTTTCGCTAAGTCCCCGGTTTTACCGCGGATTGGACCCAGAGGATTTTCAAGTCCCCGATTTTACCACGGTTTGGACCCGAAGGATTTTCACTAAGTCCTCGATTTTATCACGGGTTGGATCTGAAGGATTTTCTCTAAGTCTCCGATTTTACCGCGAGATCGCTGGCATTCATGTTCCGTGACCCCGGGAAGGTCATGACAACTCAGAGCTCGTCAGTCCGATCAGCGCGCCGACCCCGTCAGAATCGGTGCGCCGGCCCGGACGGGCACTGGTTAACCGCATGCACCGGCGAGGGACTACTGTTGGGGAAGGGGTCCCCGCGCTACCTGGTTTTGACGTTTTTTCCTACTTAGAAGAGATCAGCGCAACACCAACCTCGTCGCGACGCCAAGACCACGCGATGTCGACTCCGTGACAACACCAACCTCGTCGCGACGCCGAGACCGCGCGACGTCGACTCCGCGACAACACCAACCTCGTCGCGACGCCGAGACCGCGCGACGTCGACTCTGCGACAACACCAACCTCGTCGCGATGCCAAGACCGCGCGACGCCGAGTCCATGATGGTGACAAGTTCGTGCATGACAGGCGGGACCCACGGGATATTCCCAGAATATTCCCGAAGGAAAAGACCTACACGACCCCAGGGGCGTTGGTACATCTAGGGGCATGATTGTAAAAGCCTGAGGGCATTCCTGTAATCTCCCCTACCCCTCCATTCTCCCATTTCGGGGGATCCAGAAATTCTGCAATACCGGTTTGCTTGCACCTCCTCTCCTCTACTTTGCAACATCGCAGCGAGTTCAAGCGGCTTCGCGTCGGTATCCCGCGTGCGCGACAGCGGTGTCTTCACGATGTAACTTCCCGTGCAATCCTCGTAGGTCCGTGGAGCCGTGCGGGGGTGCCACAAGTTCATTGTCTAGTCTCGTTGCTACGACATAATGTATCTAAATAGATCACAATCAATAGATCATCATAATTGTACAAATAGATCACATCCAGGTCATTATAAACTACACCTAAATAGACGGCTTAATATAAACAACTAGCGAGCCGGCTTGCGATTTAAACTTTTATTTTCCGTACTGATCTCGTATCACGCGTACATGTCAAAAAAAATAAAAAAACCATTTTCTACGTAGTTAATTCGGATATCTAAGTTATATATTATATGGCAAGCCTCATGTATTGTAGAGGTTTTACAACCTAAGAAAGTTAAGTGGACAACACAAACGGCACCTACATACCGATGGAAAAAACTAAACCATTGGTAAGACAGTGCTAGAACCAGCAGGGAGGGAATCTACATCAACATCTCACAACCCAAATGCAACTTTAAGTACACCACAAATGAAGCAGCATGAAACAAATGTCTCGGAAGGTAGTTCCTCTCCAACTTCTACTTTATATCATATTCCATGTTTTATTACTTCTAACTTCGCGGAACTTAAAATATACAGATATTATGTGCACCGAACAAGACAATCAAACGATTGTCCTCCAGAGTATCCGATATTTTAATGCGCATCCATGATGTCTCCATAACGAAACAGACAATGGAAACCCTGACAAAAGAGTTTGTGCACGACGGTTCGGAGAAATACTTGGATGACAAGGTAACAAATGATGTATAAATGTATTGTTATGCTCAGCTGAGGATCTCAACTAACCATCGACGCGAGCATCTATTGCCTGCGGAAGAGGTACCTTGGAGGCAGTAGAGATGGAGGAAAGTTCTTCGAGGATACAAAAACTTGCCAACTGCTATGCAGAGATGGCGAACATACAAGCATGTCCAAGGATACTACTGAAAGGGGCGAAAATAAAGAAATAGCAATTGATTATCTCAAGCATGGCATGGTAACATGTAATACCCATCGTAATCAATCTCACCATGTGTTTATTTCAGAAAAAAACTTACGTAAAAGCTTGATGCAGATTTTCCTGCCCTTCAATCAGACACAGCATTGGTACCTAGCAGTGGTCAGTGCCAAATACCTCGAAATTCAGGTGGTTGACTCAAAGGCATCAAGCCTTCCAGAACGCGAGGAACACAAATTGGCGGTGAGCTTGTTATTTTCTACTCCTCTTTAGTTAATATTGTTACTTGCTACACTATATTTCCTTTATCACTTTAAACTTGGCACTTAGCAGCTGAAAGGAATTGAAAGATACTTGGAGCTCGCCGCAAACAAAAAAGAAACTGAATCAAACAGGCGGACTCCTGGCGGCCGTCCCTGACCATTCGAGAAATTGACGACGTTTGGGAGGTGGAGGAATGGGAGGACGCGACGGAAGTCGCCGCCCAGCTTGGAGAGATGCTTCTGGCTCTGATAAAGACGGCAAAGGAAAGTGCCAACCTACTGAATGGCAGGTTGTGCCCGCTGATGCAAGTAGGACTTCGGTCTTCGGTCTTTGGGGGCAGTTGGGCGGAGGATCCTTTGTGTATTTTGTAGACTTCACTCTGGGTGCACGATCAGTGCACCCGGAGGGTGTAGCCCCCGAGCCTCTGCTGGGTCCGAGGGGACCTAGCGGAGGGTTTTGACGATTTCTTCCCGGGTGACTAACTTCTTCTATTTTTCCATGCAGAAACTGACCCAGCGGTCTCAGGACAAGACCGTGTTCTTGCAGGAGCAGCTGGAGCGCTTTGAACAACTCGGCTGTCGAAAGGCCGAGTGGGATATCTTGACAGGGAGCCTCCAGGCGGCCGAAGCGGTGGCCCGGAAGCAGGGTGCTGAGATCACCGCCTTGAATGCGGGACTCAGACAAGAAGCCGCTCGAGCTCAAGGTAAGGGAGCCGAATCCCTTTTGGTAGCTTCTGTTTTTCCTTATGCTGACTTATCTTTGTGCAGCTGCTGAAAACGAGGCCGCGAAGCTCAAGGCGGAGCTTGAGGGTATGAAGGCCCGTGTCCGAGAGCTTGACTCCGCTGAGGACAGGGCCTCCAAACTGCAGGAGATGCTCACGGCGGAGAAGGCTCGCGTGGAGCACCTGGAGAGTGAGGCAGCCATTGTGGACGGCAGCCTGAGGCGGCGCTGGAGGTAGTCGAAACGGCTAACAAGAGGGCCGCCAACTCACTGGAGGCTGCCGAGGTGGCAAACAAGAGGGCCGCAGACTCTGAGACCGGTAAGTCCTTTGACTCAGGTGTTTAATTGGTCAGGGCCCGTCGATTGTTTTGCTCATGTCCTTGTTCTGCCTCTGTAGCCTTTCAAGCTCGTCTCAAGAAGGCCCTCGAGTTGGCCGAGTTGTTGTAGGCGGCAGGTCGGATGGCTTGTGGCGTTCTTTGCGAAGAAAACCCGGCCCCAGACCACATGGAGGTGGTTGTGGAGCACCTTCGGCAGGCGCCCGACCAGGTGAAGAAACTGGAGGCAGAGGCTTCATGGTCCGGAGCCGTGGTGGCACTGGCGGTGGTGAGGTTCCATTACCCACTGCTCGATATGTAGGCAATCAGGGAGGGGTACGCCGCTGATGTTCCGAATGAGGACATTCCGGAGCTGATGAACATCGTCGAAAACACGACGAACTCCCTTATGGACCGCATGGGCCTGTAAAAATATTAACCATAAGTAGGTCAACTCTCCGAGTAGATAGTTTGTCTGAAACTTCTGTCGGTAAACTTATTTTGAAGTTATAAAAATCTCATTTCTTCCAATGATTTGTTCCTATGTAAAGTTTGGCTTGTGTATGTGCCCTTGCCGACCCATCGTAGCCTCTGGTGCGTAAGGAGTGCTGTGGGCAATGTCCTGTGTGGCACCAGGTTGTGGCGTAGACCAGCGGTCAGAGATGAAGGGTTGACGTCAAGCGTTTTTACATAGTACTGAAAATGGTTTGTGGAAAAAAGAAACTTGGCCGAGTGCACTGATGTGCACTTGGGGGGTATAAGCACCGAGTGCCCGCTATGTGTGGCTGAGAGCGTACATAGCGGGCCAGTCGGGAACTCCGGAATTTGGTGCGAGTGGAGCGAAAATATTTTATTCATATTTCCAAAAATGAAAGTATGTAAAATTTCTAAGCATAGAAATGATGTAGCTGCTCAATGTTCCATGCGTTGGTGAAGACGTTGCCGTCTTGATCCTTCAGTCAGTAAGCCCCGGGCGTAGGACTTCGGCAATAACGTACGGGCCCTCCCATGGCAGTAAGAGCTTGTGCTTGTCACTGTTGGACTGGACTTAGCGTAGGACCAAGTCGCCAACGCTGAACAAGCGACCGTGTACATGCCGGCTGTGATAGCGTCATAGGCCCTGCTGGTACTTTGCCGACCGAAGGAAAGCGACTTCGCGTGCCTCTTCGAGCTGGTCGAGAGCATCCTGTCTTGCAACTTTGGACTCAGACTCGGAATATGCCCGGGCGCGTGGGGACCCATACTCCAAGTCAGTCGAGAGAATGACCTTGGCACCGTAGACCATGAAGAAAGGTGTGTAACCGGTCGATCGATTAGGTGTAGTTCGCAGGCTCCAAAGCACAGATGGCAACTCGGCTACCCATTTGCCCGTGAACTTGTTTAGTCACTAGAAGATCCGAGGCTTGATGCCTTGCATAATCAGGCCATTGGACCGCTTGACTTGCCCGTTGGTGCGTGGGTGTGCCACGGCGGTGAAGTCAAGGCCAATGTTGTGGCTGTCACAAAACCAAAGGAAAGCGCTACCAGTGAACTGAGTGCCGTTGTCTGTGATAATACTGTTGGGGACGCCGAAACGGTAGTATCCCGAAAAAATTCGACGGCCTTTTCAGTAGTGATCGTGGCGACTGTCTTGGCCTCAATCCATTTGGTGAACTTGTCAACTGCAACGAAGAGGTGCGTGAAGCCCCTGGGAGCCTTCTTGAGGGGGCCAACTATGTCCAGACCCCAGACAGCAAAAGGCCAGGTGATTGGGATAGGCTAGAGTTCCTGAGCCGGCAAGTGTGTCTGCCGGGTGAAGAACTGGCATCTCTCACAGGTGCGCACAATGTGGTCAGCATCTGATACGGTAGTCAGCCAGTAGAAACCCTGTCGAAAGGCTTTCCCGACTAGCAACTTGGGCGCCGCATGATGTCCATAAACTCCCGAGTGAATGTCTTGCAGTAATGGTTCCCTTGATCTTGAGGTATACACCGCTGGAGGATTCCAGAGGTGCTTTTCTTGTAGAGTTCGCCTTTAACCACGACGTAGGCTTTGGCACGCCTTGCGAGGCGCCGTGCCTCCGTCGGATCTGGCGGGAGGGTGTCCCGGAGAAGATAGTCGAGGAAGGGAGTTATCCAGTCGGGAAGAACGACTAGAACCTCCTGCGAATCCTGCTGAGTGTGATTAGACTCCTTAGGTTGCGTGGCGTCAGACTCGGACACTGTCTCGGCCTTTATAGATGAGATATGCAATTCCTGGAGAAAAACCCCAGCCGGGACTATGTCCCGACTAGACCCCATTTTGGTGAGTGCGTCCACAGCCTCTTTGTCTCGGTAGAGGACATGTGTGATCTCGAGTCCGTCGAACTTGGCTTCCATCTTGCGTACCTCCTGGCAGTAGGCTTCCATGGATGGGTCTCTGCAAGACCAATCTTTCATCACCTGTCTGACAACCAGTTCAGAATCTCCGCGACGAGGAGCCGGCGGATCCCGAGTGAGGTTGCAATGTGTAAGCCATGTAGCAGGGCTTCATATTCGGCAACATTGTTGGATGCCGGGAAGTGAATTTGAAACACATACTTGAAGCGCTCTCCTTTTGGAGAAATGAACACGACTCCAGCCCCCGCGCCCTGAAGCATCAGTGAGCCATCGAAGTAGAGTGTCCAGTGTTCGAGGTCGATGATAGAGGGCAGGGACTGGACTTCTGTCTACTCGGCCATCAAGTCGGCGAGGGCCTGCGACTTGATGGCCGTGCGGGGGGGTGTAGACTGTGCTGAAAGCCATTAGTTCCATTGCCCACTTGGCGATCCTTCCTGTAGCGTCGCGGTTGTTGATGACGTCGGCGATCGGGAAGGAGCTGACCACCGTAATCGGGTGTCCTTGGAAGTAGTGAACTAACTTCCGAGATGTGATGAACACCGCATAGATGATCTTCTGTATCTGCGGGTAGCGCGCCTTTGACTCAGAAAGGACTTCACTGATGAAGTAGACCGGGCGCTGGATCTTCTGGATATGGCCGGGCTCGGAGCGTTCAACCACTAGGACGGTACTGGCCACCTAGATAGTCGCCCCAATGTAGAGGAGCAGCGGCTCGTTGGGCATTGGGAATACCAACACCGAGGGAGTGGTCAAGAATTGCTTCAAGCCGGTGAGAGCATCCTGGGCGTCAGATGTCCAGGTGAAAGTATCTGACTTCTTCATGAGCTTGTAGAGGGGCATGGCCTTTTCACCGAGTCGAGAAATGAATCGGCTAAGGGCTGCCATACACCCGGTTAGCCATTGAACATCCTTGAGGCTTTTTGATGGCCCCATCTTCATGATGGCATCGATCTTCTCCGGGTTAACCTCAATTCCTCGATTGAAAACAATGAAACCGAGTAACTTTCCCGAAGGCACTCCGAACACGCATTTTTCTGGGTTGAGCTTCATGTTAAACCACCTGAGATTGGAGAAAGTTTCCCCTAAGTCGGTTAGGAGGTCTTCTCTTTTCTCGGACTTAACCACCACATCATCAACGTAGGCCTGCACGTTCCTGCCGAACTGCCCCTGGAGGCAGCGCTGTATGCACCGTTGGTACGTAGCGCCGGCGTTTTTTAAACCGAAAGGCATGGAGACGTAGCTGAAAGCCCTGAATGGAGTGATGAATGATGTTTTGATCTCATCATCGTCCTCATCTTGATTTGATGGTAGCCCGAGTAGGCGTCAAGAAAGCATAGAATTTCACAGCCGGCGGCGGAGTCAATCACCTGATCAATGCGAGGTAATGTGAATGGATCTTTGGGACATGCCTTGTTAAGGCTCGTGTAGTCAACACACATTCTCCATTTTCCATTCTTTTTGCGAACAAGAACTGAGTTTGCTAACCAGTCGGGATGATACACTTCCTTTATAAAGCCAGCTGCTAGAAGCTTGGCTATTTCTTCTCCTATTGCTCTGCACCTATCCTCAGCAAAGCGGCGCAGGCGTTGCTTGACCGGTTTGGCGTCCGGTCAGACATTGAGAGAGTGCTCGGCAGCTTCCCTCGGTAATCCGAGCATGTCAGAGGATGTCCATGCGAAGATGTCCCAGTTGGCACGGAGGAAGCTGACGAGCGCGTCTTCCCATTTGTCGCTGAGCGCAGTCCCGATCTGCGTTGTCTTGGAGGAGTCTTCCGGATCTAGCTGGATCGCCTTGGTATCCCGCGCCGACTGGAACAACGTCGATGCTGAAGCTTTTTTAGTCGGGGGTGCTTCCTCGATCACGGCCGACTTGAGGTTGTCAAGCTCGGCTACAGCGATTTGGGCCGCGGGAAGGTTATAGTTTTCCAAGTCACACGTGTAAGCGTGCTGGAAGCTGCTTTGCACTGTTATTATCCCACGGGGACCCGGCATCTTTAACTTCAGGTAGACGTAGCTGGGAACAGCCATGAATTTGGCGTAGCAGGGACGCCCCAGGATGGCGTATACAAGCCTAGGAAGCCGACGACCTCAAATGTGAGGGACTCGGTCCGGAAGTTGTCGGGAGTACCAAAGGGGACGGGCAAACTGATTTGCCCGAGTGGACTCGCCATCTTGCCGGGTACAGCCCCGTGAAAGGGTGCTCCAGTCGGCATGATGTCCGAGCGCGAGATCTTCATGTCATCAAGGGTTTTGACATAAAGGATATTCAGACCACTCCCTCCATCCATGAGGACCTTGGTGAGGCGGACACCGCAGATGAAGGGGTCTACCACCAAGGGGAACCTGCCCGGTGTGAGGTATGTAGTTGGGATGGTCTGAGCAGCCAAAAGAGATTATGGACTCAGACCACCGAAGGTACTGAGGTACAGCCAGCTCAACTGTGTTAACCTCTTGGTCTGTGATCTTCTGGCGGTGCTTAGACTCGTAGCCGTTAGGACCACCGAAGATCATTAGACAAGCGGTCTCCTTCGGAAACTCGTCACCTTCATCCACAGGGGTTCTTTCTTGTTCCTATTGTGGGTGGAAGGCTTGTTCAAGTTCTTCAGGAGGTTGCACTCGCGCATGACGTGGTTGGATTTTGGTCCATTGGAAGTGGCACGGCTAACTCATCATCTCTTCGAAGGTGGCATTGCCGCGCGAAGGCCGGCGCTGTGGAGCGCAGTTGGTGGCAGCAACAAGATCGCCGCCCTTGCGCTTCCGGTGCTTCTTCCTGGGCGACCAGTGATGATCCCTTGCTTCAGGGGACTCGGGTGTCTTGCCCTTGCCATTGTCATCTTTGGTCGCGCTGTGAACAACTTCTTCACCGGTAGTGAAGTTGTTGGCGATGTCGAAAAGTTCACGCGTAGTTTGGGGTTTTTACGTGCGATCTTGTGAATGAGGTCGGTGCTCCGAACACCTTTGGAGAAGGCAGTGATGAAGTCACCCTCTCGGACCTCTGGTAAAGAGTTTTTCTTCTTGGAGAAGCACTGAATGTACTCTCTGAGCGTCTCCCCTGCCTCCTGAGTGCAACTGTGGAGGTCCCATGCATTTCCATGCCTATTGTAGGTGCCCTGGGAGTTGTTGACGAAAAGGGTCTCAAGGTCGGCCCATGACTGGATGCAACCCGGAGGCAGGCTGGTAAGCTAGGCTCGAGCCGAGTCGGCTAAGAACAAGGGCAGGTAATGAATAGCAACATAGCCGTTGCCACCATTAGTTCTGCACGCTGTGTGGTAGTCAGCCAACCAGATGTCTGGCCGAGTTTCGCCCGTGTACTTGTCGATGCCGGTGACCCAGAATCGTGACGGGAAGATGACGCTGCAGATGCGGGGACTGAATGCCTTTGGGCCCGCGTACCCCATGCCAGAGGAGGGGGGAGAACGGCCACGACTAGTAGCACCGTGCCCACTGCTATCGCTGTGGCGATCGCCGTGATTGTCCCTCTCGGGATTCCGACGAGCGTACCGTCCATCCTCGGGGGGTTCAGCGCGTCGCGGGCCAATTCGGGTGTAATAGGATCTAGCCTGATGGGTGTTTTTGTCCGTACCCTGAGGGGCACGGTTTCTTGCTGCAATAGTATCCCGGGCGTCGCGATTCGGCCCGAGTCGGTTATGAACCGCTCCGGCTGTTCGGTGATGATCGGGGTTGGCGCGTTTTCCCTCCGCAGGTGGTGGGTGCCTTGGTGGTGGGGAGCGCCGACCCCTGGTGCTTGCCGAGGAGAATGCACGGTCCTCGGAGATCGTAGCTTGTTGGAGGGCTGCTTCCTCCATCAGGATCCGGAGTCGTCAGAGCTCGTCGTGACCCGGGGTACCCTCAGGGATATTAATGGCACGTGCCGCCACCGTGGCGGTGATGACATTGTGACTGGGAAGTAGGAATATCAGGACGCCATCCCTTTCATGCATGCGAAGTTCGTTGTGGACCTGGTGCCCACGGTCTCGCATGTCTTCATTGCACTCTTTTTCTGCACGGCGGAGAGCCAGCGCGGTTAGCTATTCGGCCAATTCCTCCTCCTTGGCAAGAAGGCGGAGCCGAGTGGCCTCTAGCTGATCGGGGGTCTGTTCTTGGATGGGAACAAGCTGGTCAGCGTTGTTGTCAACCAGCGCATCCTGGTTAGTCATGTAGACCTCCCGGGACGGGTGGTGGCTTCCCAAGCTCTCGAAGTCGTCCGAGTCATACTCAAGGACGGGTAAGAGAGAGTCGATAGCACCAACCAGTCGGGATCTCTGCTCGAGGGGTGGGAACCCATTTTCGAGCAGCAGATTCGACTTCGACGTAACCGCATCCCTGGGGAGAGGAGCCAAAGTCGTGGACTCGGGAGCGAGCCCGGGTGAAGATGTCGATGAAGTCTCCGCTGTTTGGCGGGTAGCCGAGGCGCAGAGGTGAAGCTTGCCGATCTGATCGGCGATGAAGTCCAGCTTTCCGAATCAGAAAATCTGGCCTGGATTAGGGACAACCCCCAGGGAAGTGAAGCTCATGATGCTTCCTAGAGCGAAGCCTCCGTTGTTGATGAAGAAACCCATCGGGATCTGATCTGATGGATCTATGCACACAGCCCCTACCTGGCGCGCCAACTGTCGGGTTTTATTCCGGCAATACTGATGATGGGGCAGTGTGAGCACAGCAGATCTAGATGGGTGCACATGGGAGACAATGTTTGAGCAGGTTCAGGCACTCTCGGTGAGGTAATACCCTACGTTTTGTGTTTGGTGGATGATATCTGTATCCCGTATGAGAGTATGAGGAAGCTAGAGCGTATGAATGCCTAATGACCTCATACCGATCTGAGGATCCCTCCCTAACCTTATATAGGTGACCGGGGTAGGGTTACAAGAGTCTAGATCGGTCTACAGATTGGTTCCTAGTTAGTTACAACAAAATCCGGGATTGCCGGATTGGTATTTATCCATGCCTTGTACTCCAAGTCGATGAGGTGCCCCGTGTAGAAGTCGGACTCCGAGTAGTTGGTCCGGCCCACCCTATGTCCAGAGGGCCAGTTTCGTCCTCCTTGACGATACCCGGGTGCCATGTCATCGTCAGAACATCTCCCGGATTTGAAACAAACCAGCTTAGTTTGCTCACAGCAAACGAGATGTCAGGCCTTGTAGCACCTGCTAAGTACATAAGCGAGCCAATGATTTGAGAATATCTCAATTGATCCTTTGCTACTCCTTTGTTCTTTCGAAGCAACATACTGGGATCATAAGGTGTTGAGGAAGGTTTACAATCTGAAAAGCCAAAGCAACTCAGAACCTTCTCCACATAGTGAGACTGCAACAGAGTGATCCCACCATCATCACCTCTCAAAAGCTTGATGTTCAAGATAACATCAGCTACTCCAAGATCCTTCATCTCAAAGTGATGAGACAGAAAAGTCTTGACTTCCTCAATAACCTTGAGGTTGGTCCCAAATATCAGTATGTCATCAACATACAAGCATAATATAACTCCTTCGTCCCCACCATAGCGATAGTATACACATTTGTCGGCTTCATTAACAACAAAGCCCGCAGAAGTCAAATTTCTTTCAAACTTCTCATGCCATTGCTTAGGTGCTTGTTTTGATGCCACTTGCCACTTTGGACTATGTGTCCTTCGCTCCTATTGTCATCGACAATGCACGGGGTCGTCATCGACATCAGTCACGCGCACGTCTGCATTGCCCGTGCCGCTTCGACTAAGCATGTCAGTAGCAGACATCAATATTAGCCTCACCACGCTTCATCCACAAGTGTAGACAACTCTGTCTCAGCAAAGAGCTTAACGCATTGACATGGCATCAAGCTCCCTGTGACGTCGAGCCACCTCCGTCCGGAATAGAGTGTCCCTTCCCTCCGGGGTCATGCGACGATAAGCTCCCCGCGATGTCAAGCCACCTCCATCCAGGATAGAGTGTCCCGTCCCTCCGGGGTCGTGCGACGGTAAGCTCCCCGTGATGTCGAGCCATCTCCGTCCGGGATAGAGTGTCCCTTCCCTCCGGGGTCGTGCGACGGTAAGCTCCCCGCGATGTCGAGCCACCTCCATTCGGGATAAAGTGTCCCGTCCCTTTGGGGTCATGTGACGGTAAGCTCCCCGTGATGTCGAGCCATCTCCGTCCGGGATACAGTGTCCCTTCCCTCCGGGGTCGTGCGACGATAAGCTCCCGCGATGTCGAGCCACCTCCATCCGGGATAGAGTGTCCCGTCCCTCCGGGGTCGTGCGACGGTAAGCTCCCCGCGATGACAAGCCATCTCCGTCCGGGATAGAGTGTCCCTTCCCTCCTGGGTCGTGCGACGGTAAGCTCCCCGCGATGTCGAACCACCTCCATCCGGGATAGAGTGTCCCGTCCCTCCGGGGTTGTGCAATGGTAAGCTCCCCACGATGTCGAGCCATCTCCGTCCAGGATAGAGTGTCCCTTCCCTCCGGGGTCGTGCGACGGTAAGCTCCCCGCGATGTCGAGCCACCTCCATCCAGGATAGAGTGTCCCGTCCCTCTGGGGTCGTGCGATGGCTCCCCGCGATGTCGAGCCAGCTCCGTCCGGAATAGAGTGTCCCTTCCCTCCGGGGTCGTGCGACGGTAAGCTCCCCGCGATGTTGAGCCACCTCCATCCAGGATAGAGTGTCCTGTCCCTCCGGGGTCGTGCGACGGTAAGTTCCCCGCGATGTTGAGCCATCTCCGTCCGGGATAGAGTGTCCCTTCCCTCTGGGGTCGTGCGACAGTAAGCTCACCGCGATGTCGAGCCACCTCCATTCGGGATAGAGTGTTATGTCCCTCCGGGGTCATGTGACGGTAAGCTCCCCGCGATGTCGAGCCATCTCCATCCGGGATAGAGTGTCCCTTCCCTCCGGGGTCGTGCGACGGTAAGCTTCCCGCGATGTCGAGCCACCTCCATCCGGGATAGAGTGTCCCGTCCCTCCGGGGTCGTGCGACGGTAAGCTCCCCGCGATGTCGAGCCATCTCCATCCGGGATAGAGTGTCCCTTCCCTCCGGGGTCATGCGACGGTAAGCTCCACGCGACGTCGAGCCACCTCCGTCCGGGATAGAGTGTCCTTCCCTCCGGGGTCGTGCGACGAATAGCTCCTCACGATGTCGAGCCACCTCCATCCGGGATAGAGTGTCCCTTCCCTCCGGGGTCGTGCGACGATAAGCTCCCCACGATGTTGAACCACCTCCATCCGGAATAGACCGTCCCTTCCCTCTGGGGTCGTGTGACGGTAAGCTCCCCGCGATGTCGAGCCACCTCCGTCTGGGATAGACTGTCCCTTCCCTCTGGGGTTGTGAGACGGTAAGCTCCCCGTGACGTCAAAACAGGCATATATACGTCAAACTAAGGCAGAAATATTCTTACACGCACCACCGAGTGCCGAGTGTTTGCCACCATCGAGTGTCATGTGTTTGCACCATCGAGTGACCAATTGTTTGTCGCCATCGAGCGCCAAGTGTTTGCCACCATCGAGTGTCATGTGTTTGTCGCCATCGAGTGACCATTTGTTTGTCGCCATCAAGCGTCAAGTGTTTGCCACCATCGAGTGTCATGTGTTTGTCGCCATCGAGTGACCAATTGTTTGTCGCCATCGAGCGCCAAGTGTTTGCCACCATCGAGTGTCATGTGTTTGTCGCCATCGAGTGACCAATTGTTTGTCGCCATCAAGCGCCAAGTGTTTGCCACCATCGAGTGTCATGTGTTTGTCGCTATCGAGTGACCAATTGTTTGTCGTCATCGAGCGCCCAGTGTTTGCCACCATCGAGTGTCATATGTTTGTCGCCATCGAGTGCCAAGTGTACCGCATGTGCCTCAATGCCCTCCATGGGCACGGTCCATGTGTACCTCGTCACCTTCCATCCTGGCAAGGGGCTCCCCCAGAAACAAAGCCGAGCAATCGGCATCATTGTCTCGCTTGGTGTCTACACGCTCTGCCCGACGTCGACGTGTCCCATCCGGCGTCGACATGCTCCTCAGTGTCGACACGCTCCATCCGGCGTTGACACTCCGCCCAGCGTCGACACGCTCTGCCCGGCTTCGACGTGTTCCGTCCGGCGGCGACATACTCTGCCGAAGTCAACATGCTCCTCAGCGTCGACGTGCTCCTTCCGGCGACGACACTCCGCTCGGCGTCGACATGCTCCGCCCGGCGTCGACGTACTCCGCCGAAGCCGACATGCTCCTCAGCGCCGATGTGCTCCTTCCGGTGATGACACTCCACCAAAGTCGACATGCTCCTCGGCGTCGACATATTCCGCCGAAGTCGACATGCGCCTCAGCGTCGACATGCTCCTTTCGGCGACGACACTCCGCCCGGCATCAACACGCTTCACCCGGCGTCGACGTGTTCCGTCCAGCATCGACATACTCCGCCAAAGTCAACACGCTCTTCAGCGTCGACATACTCCGCCAAAGTCGACATGCTCTTCAGCATCGACATGCTTCGTCCAGCGTTGACACTCCACCCGGCGTCGACACGCTCCACCCGCCGTCGACGTGTTCCATCCGGCGGTGACATACTCCGCCGAAGTCGACATGCGCCTCAGCGTCGACATGCTCCTTCCGGCGATGACACTCCGCCCGGCGTCAACATGCTCCGCCCCGCATCAACGTGTTCCGTCCGGCGTCGACATACTCCGCCGAAGTCGACACGCTCTTCAGCGTTGACATGCTCCGTCCGGTGGCGACATACACCGCCGAAGTTGACATGCTCCGCCGAAGTCGACATGCTCCTTCCGGCGACGACACTCCACCCGGCGTCAACACGCTCCACCCGACGTCGACGTGTTCCGTCCGGCGTTAACATACTCCGCCGAAGTCGACATGCTCTTCAGCGTCGACATGCTCCGTCCGGCGTTGATACTCACCCCATCGGTTGCCCCACGGCTTGAGCTGGGCCACGACCCAAAGTGGGCAGGAAAGGTTCAGCCCGGTGAAAGAAGAAAAAGGAAAAGAAGAAAAAAGAGAAAAAAGGAATAGGAGGAGGGCTCGTCGTCGATCCGGCTTGCGTACCAACCCCTTGGGATTAGTGTGTCGGCTCGGATAGGCACTGTTCGACCGCCCCCACCCAGGAAGGGGCTACTATTGGAGGAGGGTTCCCATGTAACCCCGAATCGACGTTTTCCTCCGCGGTCAAGAACAACCCCGACGTCGTCAAGACGTCGGGATTTGGTGAATCCCGTCAGCGTGAGGATGACGGACGGGATTTGGCGAATCCCGGCGCCATCCAGGGTGAATCCCGGCGCCATCAGGATGACGAACGGGATTCGGCGAATCCCGACGCCGTCAGGACGACGGCCGGGATTCGGGCCGTTGCCGTGAGGACGACGGACGGGATTCGGCGAATCCCGGCGCCGTGAGGACGACGGACGGGATTCGGCGAATCCTATCACCGTCAGGACGACGGACGGGATTCGGCGAATCCCGGCGCCGTCCGGCATAACCCCGACGCTGTCAGGAGCGTCGGTGTTATGCCGGCCACGTTCTGCCTCGTTCGGCATAACCCTGACGACGCCGTCACGAACAACCCCGACGCTACGTTCTGCCTCGTTCGGCATAACCCCGACGACGCCGTCAAGAACAACCCCGACGCTACGTTCTGCCTCGTCCGGCATAATCCCGACGACGCCATCAAGAACAACCCCGATGCTACGTTCTGCCTCGTCCGGCACAACCCCAACGCCGTCAGGGATCACTTCGGTCCGACCAAAGATTCCTCCGAAGATGCCTAGGAATATTTCCATAAAAATCCCCTAGGATTGGGGAAATGACCATAATACCCTTGTAAATTCTCTCTCATGTGAGGGCAAAATTGTATTCTCTCATTTCCCATTCTCAAACCCTATAAATACCCCCCATGGGGGTAGAGAAGGGGGCTCTCTCTGATTTGTAAACTCTCAATTCCACTCTCTAAACACAGAAACGGGTTTACGTTGACGTCCGCCTCGCGCATTGCTTCTCGCTCGTTTTCCTCAGGCACGTCTGGAGGTCGTCGTAACCAACTGGGGGTGCCACAAATTTACTGTCTAGACTTATATCTACGACAGTTCCATTGGAACAGAGGGTTCAGGAATTGTGTCTAACTTCTGACTAGATGAGCTAGGCGTATCTTTCATAGGAAAAATATCCTCAAAGAAAATCACATCATTCGACTCCATGATTGTACCAACATGTCGGGTACCTCAGATTTCACCACTAGAAATCTATATCCAATGCTGTGAAAAGCATAGCCCAGAAAAACACAATCCATAGTTTTTGGTCCAAGCTTGCGCTTCTTGGGAAATGGCACGTTGACTTTCGCCAGGCAACCCCAAGTCCGTAAGTAAGAGAGTTTTAACTTTTCTTCTCCCATTCCTCAAATGGGGTTATCTCTTTATTCTTTGTGGGAACTCTGTTTAGGACATGACTCGCGGTCAATATAGCCTCCCCCCACCATTCCTTGGAAAGACCCGCTATGTCTAACATGGCGTTAACCAAATCAGTTAGAGTGCGGTTCCTTCTTTCGGCAACCCCATTTGATTGGGGCGAATAGGGAGGTGTCCTCTCATGGATTATACCATGTTCCTCACAGAAATAATTGAACTCATTCGAGAAGTACTCTCCTCCACGGTCCAACCTAACCCTTTTGATCTTTCGATCAAGTTTGTTTTCTGCTTCAGCTTTATAGATTTTAAACTAGTGTAAAGCCTCATCTTTTGATTTCAAAAGATACACCATGCAATATGTAGTAGAGTCATCTATCAGTGTCATGAAATACCTTTTTCCACCCTTTGTCAATACACCATTCATCTCACAGATATCTGAATGTATAAGTGCTAATGGTGTCAAGTTTCTTGCCTCCGCAGTCGTATGGGACTTACGTGGTTGCTTTGCTTGCGCACAAACTTGACATTTAGAACCTTTGACAGTGGTGAATTTCGGGATTAAACTCATATTGGCTAGCCGCATCATGCAACCAAAGTTAATATGACAAAGTCGTGAATGCCAAACATTTGATTCACTTTCATTGCAAACATGATTAATAACTTTAGTGCAAAAGTCTGATAACGATAAGCGGAGCAAGCCTCCGCACACATAGCCTTTTCCAATAAATTGTCCACGCTTAGACACTACAAATTTATTGGATTCAAAGACTAATTTAAAACCATCACGACATAGAAGCGAGCCGTTGACGAGATTTTTATTGATGGAAGGAACATGCTACACGTTCTTCAGCTGCACGGTCTTCCCTGAAGTAAACTTCAGATTGACCGTACTAACACCATGAACAGAAGCATGTGAGCCATTCCCCATCAGCACGGAGCAAGTCCTTGCGACCTGATAAGAGGAAAACATGGAGATATCAGCACACACATGTATATTGTCACCCGTGTCAACCCACCATTCAGAGGAATGACATTCTGAAAGAATAGTAGGAAATTTACCATACCCGGCATCCTTCATTTCAGCATCGCCAATAACAAGATTAGCGGTCTTGCCGCTCTTCCCATGCTGTCTCCTGTCAAAGCGGTCCTTGCAATCCGGGGCCCAATGGCTAGGACCACCGCAAACATGGCATACTCCTTTTCTCTTATCAGTCCCCTTCTTCTTAAAGATGGCAGACTTTGAGGCCTTGTTCTTGCCTTCAAACTTTCCTTTACCCTCAAACTTGTTCGTGTTCTTGAACTTGTGGGACTGGAAATTCTTCTTGTGCACCAAGTTGGCACTAGAATTTCCCTCATGGGCTCGTGCACGTGTGTCTTTTGCCCTCGCTTTTTTTTCCACATCAAGAGTACCTATGAGATGCACAACAGAAAACTCCTGTCTCTTGTGTTTTAGAGAAGTGGCAAAATTCCGCCACGAAGGAGGAAGCTTGGCAGTAATGCCCCCGGCAATGAACTTATCCGGTAACACACACTGAAAGTGCTCAAGTTCCATGGCCAGTGACTGTATCTGATGAGCCTGCTCAACTACGGAGCGGTCATCGGTCATCTTGTAGTCATGGTATTGTTCCATAACATACAGCTCGCTACCAGCGTCTGAGACCCCAAACTTGGCCTCGAGCACATCCCACATATCCTTACCAACCATAATGGTCATGAAAGGATCGACAATCTTGTCGCCAAGAACACTGAGAATAGCACCTCTAAATAGGGTGTTAGTAGCCTGGAAAGCTTGCTCCTGATCAGGAGTAAGCATTCCCTCTGGCTTGCCCTTGGAGGCGTGAAAACAGTTCATGGTGGTTAGCCAAAGAACTGCCCTCACACGCCATCTCTTGTAGTTCACACCCTCGAACATAGGAGGTCTGAGGGTTGCAGTGAAAGCAATTGGAGAAAATTGCCTAGTATCAGGTTTTTGGATTGTTCACTACTGCGGATTGACCTTCTCCTGAAAACCCTCCACTGACGGGCACAGAAAGGTCCGTCGCTGGAGGGGAACACCGCCGACGGACACCAAACAGCCCGTCAGCGGAGAAGGCAGCAAAGATGAACATGAGGAGCACCACTGACGGGCGCCAAATCCAACCGTCAGTGGAGATGAACGTGAGGTGGCATAGATGACGCGTGAACTCCACTGACAGGCTCAATTTAAGAGCCCGTCAGAGGAGATAACATCTCCACTGACGGGCGAAGACGTAGCCCGTCATGTAAAGGGGAACATATGACGTATCATTTTACTGACGGGCCCTGGGATCCAGACCGTCAGTAGAGACGTTGTCTTCACTGACGGTTTAGATCCGCGTCCGTCAGTGGAGATTAGTGCGTGGTTGGCTGAAGATTCGCTGACGGTCCACTTTTACGCGCCCGTCAGTGGTGATCTCGCCTATATAACCAGAGCGGGCCCTCGCTGCTGGCCAGTGCTCGCGCGCCCACTGGCCAGCAGCGAGTGCCGCCGTCGCCCCAGCTGCTGCCGCCGTCGCCGCCGCCCCCCTTCCCCCCAACCCACCAACACTTCTCCCCTCTCCCCAACCCTCCTCCCCAAGCTCTAGAGAGACTAGATCTAGATCTAGATCTTCTCTTTTCCTCCTCCTCTCACTCTCTCCCTCCTCCTCTCACTCTCACTCTCTCCATACATCTCTCCCTCCTCCTCTCACTCTCTCTCTCTCCATACATCTCTCATTTCTAACTCTCTCTCATCTCTCCCTCCTCCTCTCACTCTCACTCTCTCCATACATCTCTCATTTCTCACCGAAAAGATCACTAGTGCTCGGTAATAATGCTCGTTGTGTTCTTTTCATTTTGTATATGTATTTGATGTGATTTTCGGTTATCGAACTGATTAGTTTCGTGTCGTAGGTGTTGATCGATGGATCGCAGTTGGATGTACGACAACCGGGCGACAGAGAGTTGGGCTATGGCTTTGAATGAGTTTCTGGATGTCGCCGAACGAGATATGAGGAGAAAAGGTGGCACGAAGATTTGTTGTCCATGTCGTGATTGCAAAAACTTGGTAATGTTCGATACGAGAGGGAGGGTGACGGTACACCTGGCGCTTAAGGGTTTCATGTCAGGCTATACATGTTGGACATGTCACGGTGAGGAGGAGGAAGATCAGGTGTTACAGCAAGATGCCGAACACGGAGATGACGACGAAGACGAGGGGAGTATCGAACCTGACGCCGAAGAAGAAACGGGAAACAATTTGGCCGATATGGTGTAGGACGTTCACATGGTGGAGCAGGTGGTGATAGATCCCGAGGATGAAAGAGAGGCTGCTAATTTCACGAGACTAGTTGAAGACTCACAAATCCCGTTGTATACTGGTTCCGATCCAGAGCACATGCGTTTGTCGGTCACGCTGGAACTTCTAAGGATCAAGGCAGCCCACAACTGTCCGGACGAAGGCTTCGATGAGACACTGGCTTTTCTTTCAAAAGTTTTTCCGAAAAACAACTTGCTGCCTACGAGCACCGAAGAAGCCAAGAAGGTTGTCTGCCCTCTTGGGTTAGAGGTGCAGAGGTTCCATGCGTGTCCGAATGACTGCTTTATTTACCGCAAGGAGCACAAGAAGCTGTACAAGTGTCCCACGTGCAACACGTCCAGATTCAAGAGGGGTAGAAACCAAGCCGATGATGAGGACCCAGTGACGAGTGGCGCTCCAGCAAAGGTTGTATGGTATCTTCCGGTCCTTCCCCGTTTGAATCGTTTATTCGCTAACAAGAAGGAGGCAAAGCTGCCACGTTGGCACGCCGAGGGGCGGAAAACTGATGATGGAGTGATGAGACACCCTGCCGATGCTTCGCAGTGGAGGGCAATCGACGCCCAATACGATGATTTCGGAAAAGATCCGAGGAATATCAGGTTCGGTATGAGTACGGACGGAATCAATCCATTCGGCAACATGAGCAGCAGACACAGCACTTGGCCCGTGGTTCTATGGATGTACAACCTTCCTCCATGGCTGTGCATGAAATGAAAGTACATACACCTCTCTATTCTCATACAAGGGCCGAAGCAACCTGGGAACGATCTGAACATGTATCAACAATTATTGTTCGAAGAACTAGCTACACTGTGGGAACCAGGGGCCCAGGTCTGGGACGCATACGAAGAAGAGTACTTCAATCTGAAAGCGATGTTGTTCACGACGGTCCAAGACTACCCCGCGTACGGATATCAGTCCTGCCAGTGTGTTCATGGGTACAAAGGATGTGTGAAGTGTTTGGAGTCTACTACAAGTTTACACCTAAAGGGATCCAAAAAAATCGTGTTCATGGGCCACCGAAGTTGGCTGAAACAGAACGACCCATGGAGGCAAGAGAAGGAATTGTTTGACAATACTGTTGAGGTCCGTTCGGTGCCTCGGGAGAAGACCCGGGGTGGAAATCTATGACATCGTGAACACAATGCCCCCTGTTACGCCAGGTAAGACACAACCGTCTGTTCCCATGCAGGACGGCGTCTGGAAAAGGAAATCCGTATTCTGGGATTTGCCTTACTGGAGATTCCTAAGCACACGTCACAGCATAGACGTCATGCATGTTGAAAAAAGTGTGCGAGAGCTTGCTTGGTATCCTGCTCAACATTTCAGAAAAGACAAAAGATGGACCGAAGGCACGAGCTGACATGGAATTCTTGGGTATAAGAAAGAAGCTGTGGGTTACGAAGCGAACGACCAAGTTGGGGACGGGTGCAGTCAAAATCAAGACGGACTGTCCCGCTGCTTGTTACACTCTCAGCAAAAAAGAGATCGTTAGCTTTTTGGAGTGCCTCCAAGGTGTCAAAGTTTCTTCCGGTTACTCGGCAAAACATCGGGAGAATAGTTGACATGAAGAGTCACCGAGTAATTGGTATAAAGTCTCATGACTGTCACGTGATGATCACGCAGATACTTCCTGTTGCAATCAGAGGTCTCATGGAGCCAGAGGTCCGCAAGACAGTCTTGAATCTTTGTAACTTCTTCAACACGATATCTCAGAAGTCGATCTCCGTTACGCGTTGCCACAAGCTGCAGGAGGAGATCATTGTCATACTGTGCGAACTTGAGATGTACTTCCCTCCAGCATTCTTCGATATCATGGTACATCTCATGATCCATATCGTCCCAGAGATACTGGACCTAGGTCCCGTGTTCCTACACAACATGTACCCGTTGGAAAGGTACAATGGGGTTGTGAAGCGCTACGTTCGTAACAGGTCACAACCAGAAGGTAGCATCATCCAAGGCTATGTTGCCGAAGAGTGTGTCGAGTTCTGCACTGATTACTTGGCTGATCAAAAGTCCATAGGTGTTCCTGTTTCACGGCACACGGGAAGGCTCGATGGTGAAGGCCATGCACGCGGGCAAAGGCCTTTACATGTCTACAATTCAGTACCCAGTAGGTCAGATGACTATGACAAAGCACATCTCGTGGTCTTGCAACACCTGACGGTGGTGCATCCCTATCTTTGGATGCACATGGTAAAGCTTAAAAAAGAAAACCCGAAGAAGGGAGAAGCGTGGCTCTCGAAAGAGCACAATGGAAAGTTCGCAACATGGCTAACGAACTACTGGTATGAAAGGCCTCCGACAAATTTCGAAGAAGAGACGGTCAAAATGTTGTCACAAGAACCTGCGAGCAAGGTCCTGACAGTTCAAGCATACGATATCAACGGATACACATTCTATACGGAGGCTCAAAACAAGAAAAGCACGTATCAGAACAGTGGGGTGACGATGGAGGCTAAAACCGGTAACCGTAAGGACATATACTACGGTGTTATCGAAGAAATTTGGGAACTGGACTACACCGTCACAAAGATCCCCATGTTTCGTGTCAGATGCGCGAAAAATATCCATATCGATGATGACAAATTCACTACCGTGACTTTACCTCCCCCGACATCTATTGAGTCAACACAGGTCAGAGCAATCAGTGCGAAAGATGAGCCATGGGTTTTAGCTAAACAAACCTCACAAGTCTTCTACATAAAAGACCCAAAGGCACAGAAGCGCCATGTCGTCAGAAAAGGGAAGAGAAGTATTGTCGGAGTCGATGGTGTTGTTGACGAAGAGGACTATGACCAATTCGATGACCCGGACTCCGAGCCAGAAGCCGTTGATAAACGTCCCATAAAAAGGAGAAAAGCTAGCAAGGATGCTGAGCCCTACGTCAGACGCAGTCACGCCGAAGGACTAACGTATACCACCAAGAAAATCACAATTCATGAGAAGATTTCCGAAGACGACGAAACCTAGTTATTTGTATGTGTGTGTACAAAAGTGTCTTGGTTTGAATGATTTCATGTAACGTGTGTACTTCTGTATGTGTAAATTGTGGATGAATTTGAAGTACTTACAAACCAATGTATAATCCAATTTCAATGAAATTGTCTAAAATTTTAAGTATAGCCTCACGAGGTCATATAATTACCCCATGCCAATTTTCAAATTTTTTTGACCACATTTAGATTTAATAAAAAATAAAAAACCAAAAAGACGCAAGCAAACATTTGAATTTCGACAAGCAAACGTTTGAATTATTGATATATTTTCTAGATACGAGCTAAAACGATAGATAGGTACGTAGATATGAATTTTCCTTCAATTTAGAGGCCTTCTTTAAGATAGTTGTAGTTCAAAACTGAAATATACCGAGTAAATAACTAGATATTCATTTAATGCGTAAAAAATAGCAAATGATTTCAGAAAAATGCCTAACTTTGACACGAACAATGTAATGTAGTACGTTACATGTACAAAAAGTTTGGAGCGTACCTAAAAATATTTTTTGAAAGGTTTTACACATGGTACCTCAAATTGGTATTTCAAAAAATAGAAAATTTGAATTATTACATAACAAGATGGAACATGATGAATTATTAACGTATAATATTGTAATATAAAGTTATAGTCCAAATCTCAAGTTCAAATGATGAAGAATTTATGACGTGTACTTCAATCTTCATATTTCCCCTTCAAATGCTATGAAGTTTTCCCACAGATAGTTCAGTTACAAAGCAATGTATAATCGAACTTCCGCGAAATTGTCCGAAATTTTAAACATAGCCTCAGAAGGTCATATAATTACCCCATGCCAATTTTCAACTTTTTTTGACCACATTAAGATTTTATAAAAAATCAAAAACAAGAAAGGCGCAAGCAAACGTTTGAATTTCTTGAAGCAAACGTTTGAATTATTGACATATTTTCTAGATACGAGCTAAAACGATAGATAGGTACGTAGATATGAATTTTCCTTCAATTTAGAGGCCGTCTTTAAGATAGTTGTAGTTCAAATCTGAAATATACCGAGTAAATAACTAGATATTCATTTAATGCGTAAAAAATAGCAAATGATTTCAGAAAAATGCCTAACTTTGACACGAACAATGTAATGTAGTACGTTACATGTACAAAAAGTTTGGAGCGTACCTAAAAATATTTTTTGAAAGGTTTTACACATGGTACCTCAAATTGGTATTTCAAAAAATAGAAAATTTGAATTATTACATAACAAGATGGAACATGATGAATTATTAACGTATAATATTGTAATATAAAGTTATAGTCCAAATCTCAAGTTCAAATGATGAAGAATTTATGACGTGTACTTCAATCTTCATATTTCCCCTTCAAATGCTATGAAGTTTTCCCACAGATAGTTCAGTTACAAAGCAATGTATAATCGAACTTCCGTGAAATTGTCTGAAATTTTAAACATAGCCTCAGAAGGTCATATAATTACCCCATGCCAATTTTCAACTTTTTTTGACCACATTAAGATTTTATAAAAAATCAAAAACAAGAAAGGCGCAAGCAAACGTTTGAATTTCTTGAAGCAAACGTTTGAATTATTGACATATTTTCTAGATACGAGCTAAAACGATAGATAGGTACGTAGATATGAATTTTCCTTCAATTTAGAGGCCGTCTTTAAGATAGTTGTAGTTCAAATCTGAAATATACCGAGTAAATAACTAGATATTCATTTAATGCGTAAAAAATAGCAAATGATTTCAGAAAAATGCCTAACTTTGACACGAACAATGTAATGTAGTACGTTACATGTACAAAAAGTTTGGAGCGTAGCTAAAAATGTTTTTTGAAAGGTTTTACACATGGTACCTCAAATTGGTATTTCAAAAAATAGAAAATTCCAATTATTACATAACAAGATGGAACATGATGAATTATTAACGTATAATATTGTAATATGAAGTTATAGTCCAAATCTCAAGTTCAAATGATGAAGAATTTATGACGTGTACTTCAATCTTCATATTTCCCCTTCAAATGCTATGAAGTTTTCTCATAGATAGTTCAGTTACAAAGCAATGTATAATCGAACTTCCGCGAAATTGTCCGAAATTTTAAACATAGCCTCAGAAGGTCATATAATTACCCCATGCCAATTTTCAACTTTTTTTGACCACATTAAGATTTTATAATAAATTAAAAACAAGAAAGGCGCAAGCAAACGTTTGAATTATTGATATATTTTCTAGATACGAGCTAAAACGATAGATAGGTACTTAGATATGAATTTTCCTTCAATTTAGAGGCCTTCTTTAAGATAGTTGTAGTTCAAATCTGAAATATACCGAGTAAATAACTAGATATTAATTTAATGCCTGAAAAATAGCAAATCATTTCAGAAAAATGCCGAACTTTGACACTAACCCAAAAAAGGTAAAAGCCCTAAACCAAAAATACAAAAACACCCATAGCATATAGAAATAACCCTAAGATCACCTAAGAAATGGAAACCTAAAATTCAACAAAGAGAAACTCTACTAACGGGCGCGTCACAGGTGCCCGTCAGCAGTAACCTACCACCACTGACGGGCAGACCGTGAGGCCCGTCAGTGGTAACCTACCACCACTGGTACTGCACAACTTTAGTCCCACCTCGCCGAGCGAGCAGCGCGCGCACCAGCTTAAAAGGGCAGCTGCGCTCTCGGCTTTCGAATTCCTAAGAACTTGCACTGATACTCGTGGGCCGCCGCTGGTCCCCTGCGCGGCTTGGGCTCGTGGGCCTGGGCGCTGTGCTCGGGATAGGCCTCAGGCTGGTCCCTTGCACGGCCTGGGCTCGTGGGCCTGGGCGCTGTGCTCGGGATAAGCTGGTGTGCTAAATATTTTTTTAATAAACAATATAAACAATATATAAAAAACGAAACTAAAAGCGAAGACCTAAAATAAAAACCAAACCTCCACCGAGGGGCACCGATAAGGCACCAACTGTTAGTAGGATGTACTGACGGGCGGACAATAGATGCCCGTCAGTGGAGAGAGGGGCATGTTAGGGTTACTGCTGCTCTACTGACGGGCCATCGCGTGACGCCCGTCAGCGGTGGTCTTGCCCGTCAGCAATTCACTAACCCTAACCGGCCGTGACACTACTGACGGGCACCGATA
Source organism: Stipa capillata (assembly GCA_019208055.1). Lineage (NCBI taxonomy): Eukaryota > Viridiplantae > Streptophyta > Magnoliopsida > Poales > Poaceae > Stipa > Stipa capillata. Next base: position 29,765 of record JAGXJF010000129.1, read on the forward strand.
AGGCGCCCGTCAGTGGAGGTTCCTCTCCACTGACAGGTGAGTCTCTACTGACGGGCTCCTATAAGGCGTCTGTCAGTGGTACCCCAATTATTATATAAGCCACGCGCGGGACTTGGCGAAAATTTCGCCAAGTCCCGCGCGTTCAAAAGAACCAGCAGCGAGACCAACGGTTCGCACCCGACGCCGCCAGGCTGCCGCTGCCGCCCTCGAAGCCCCGGCCGCCGCCTCCTCCCGCCTCCTCGAAGCCCGCTGCCGCAACCTCCTCGAAGCCCGCCGCCGCCTCCTCCCGCCTCCTCGAAGCCCGCCGCCGCTCCTGAAGCCCCGGCCGCCGCCTCCTCGAAGCCCCCGACGCCGCCACCTCCCTCGGCCGCCCCCTCCGGCGCCGCCACCTCCCTCGGGACGCCCCCACTTCCGGCCTCCACCCCCACTTCCGGCCTCCGCCCCTGACGCCGCCGGCCCCCGAAGCCCCCGACGACGCAACCCGGTCAGATTCTAGCTCAACGCACTGCCCATGTTTCGTGCTTTAGTTGTTATGTTTGCGACGGTTCTGCTTCCGGTGGATTAGGGCACTAGGAAGTTGGGGTTTAGGGCAATATTGAAGCCATTCGTATAAAGTAATTAGATTGTTTCAATTTGTATAAAGTAATTAGATTGTTTCAATTTGTATAAAGTAATTAGATTGTTTCAATTTGTATAAAATAATTAGATTGTTTCAATTTGTATAAAGTAATTAGTTGCATATGGTAATTGTTTTGGTTGAGCTCGAAAGTTTTTTTGCCAACAAACAGTAGGGGCAGATTCTGGAAATAACTTTATCACTTATTTCCAGATGTTCAAGTTACCAATAATGCAAATCTCCATTAAAACTGACTAGTGAGTTCAATCATGCATGTTTTCACAGTTCAAGCATACCTCCAATAGATAAGCTCAGGTTCCTGTAAATGGCAATTGGTCTCCCAACTATAAGAACTGAAAGGGTGGCTGTAAAGCAGACCAAGAGTCGATCCTCAACTTTCAGTCTGCAGAGCACAAGTCATAGCATTCTAGATATAAAACTTTTTTGTTTAACATGTTCCTTGTGTTTAGGTGGGAGCTCTGGTAAAAGTCCATGTTCTCTATATGGTGTTACCTGGGGACAAATTGATATAACTTGTTTATAAGATCACAGATGTTAAAACTATTTTAGTATGAGTTGCTATTAATCTGAAAAAAAAGTATGTGTTGGTATTCTTTCTGGCTGGTTTGATATACATAATAAGCTGTTAGAATTAAATTTTCTTTGGCTTCAAATTACGGTAACTTCTTTTCTTTCTATCTTTCTCAGTTCTTGCTACATAATGCCTGTTATCCAATTCATTTTATTTTGTTATTTTAGCCCTTTTTGCACAGATGGTGCTCACTATGTTATGGGTAGTATTTCGTCGATCTGATGTTTAAAGAGTCAAATCTTTCGTTCGCTATAACATTCAGTTCATAAAAACCAATAAGATGAATAATGACATAGCATCTACTATGAAGTATTAGGTAAGTACAAGCGTAGAACTACTGTCAAATCTTCTTTTCTTTATGTCACCACACTGGACAATTGTCAAATTGGAATCTCTATATTGTCAAAGCATTTGAGCTATTCTTTTTCTTCAGTTTTACAATGGCCGCCAGTAGTACTCCCGCTGGGTCCCCAACCCGAGCAGTAGAGACAGTTGACGACAGCACGGCCCCCCCTCGTCGTGGCCGCACCGATCGATGCACCGGCCCTGGAGGCACGCACGCAAGTTGCCTCCGAGGCGGCCAAGGAACCTGCCCTCGAGCTGGCCGAGGATCAACCTCTGTTAGCGGCCGTAACAGCTGGACAAGACCAAGCTTCCTCGGAGTCCAGCTCTGGCTCTGCCTCCGGGTCAAGTTCCGAAGGGGACGAGGCGCGTGAGGAGGAGGTACCGACTCCAGCCCCGACCAGGTCTCTGAATAGGAGGAAAGGCAACCAATTGCCGGACAAGACGTATGTCATCACCCGTGTCGACGACGTCAAAGACATTCCGGCGAGTCCACATAAGGCCGCTAAGACCTTTAGCAACGCCTGCGGGTGCTTAGTGCGCGAACAAGTGAAGATTACATGCAAAGAGTTCGGCCAGTTGACGCAGTCCACGAAAGATACTCTCTTGAGGAAACTGTGGGACAAGTACCAGATTCCTGCAGCCGACAAGGAAAGAGTCGAAGCGCAAGCCCTGAAAATCATGGCTAGGGCTCTGAAGACTTGGCGATACGACGCACAGAAAGTCGTAGACGAGGATTGGGAAACCAAGATTAGTAAAAGATGGTCCAAGGTACAGAAGGAAGACTGGGACGAATTCGTTGCTCAAATAAGGAGCCCAGAATTCCAGGAGAAGAGCCGGTGGGGAAAGAGCTTCGTAGGAAGAACACATTAGACCACAAGCTCGGCAGCCGTGGATACCTAGGGAAGAGACCGAAGTGGGCCAAAGAGGACGAAAAATTAGCCGCGGCTGGGAAAGCACCTCCTTTCGCGCATCTCAGGGAGCGCGCGCTAGGGAGTACATGAGGGCGCACACAAGGTCTGACCCTGTGACGGGGTCACCAATTTATGAGTCCGAGGAACTGCAAGTGGTGGCCGACCGGCTGGTAACGACTCAACCCAGTGTCTTTTCTTACTTAATTACGTTGCATCCAAATACGCTGTCTTCTCATCACGTAATTTAACTTTCAGGCAGAACTGAGTCAGCAGCCTGGAAGCTCGCAGGACTCCGTCACGAGCTTCCCAAGATGGAACGACGATCTGGCGAAGGCCCGACAGAAACCGGAGCATCGGGGCCGTGTAGTAGGCGTCGGGGATGGCGTTAAATGGGACAAGGTATTTCCCCGAAACCCCGAGGGGAGCCGCCGCCCCCGGAGAGACAGCCAGGAGTTCATGGACAATCTGCGGGAGCAAATGCGCGAGATTGCCGAGCAGACGTGGCTACGTATGCAGGTGGCCGCAGCGCAAGGCCAGCAGAGCGTGCTTCCCGCTAACCAGCCTCTAGGATGGAGTAGCTGCGCATCCACCTCGGACGGCGGCCCCTACTCGGTGAATCCCGTCGACAGCATCACTGTAAGTCTCGTCCGCTAAACGGGTCGTTATAGTACGAGTTGTTCTCATTGTCCTGACTCCAGTGCGGACGGCACGTCTATCCTCTGTTTCGCAGGAAGCCACTAGATGCACACTCACGGTGCAGATTCCTGGCATGAAGGTCCCGGTGGCGCACGGCCAGGTTTTCCCAACGCCGGAGGGGGCAGTCCTGCACTGTGTTCCTATGCGGGAGCACCATGCGAAGGTGCAGGTCGACCTCGTCCTCAACGACTACAGTGAGGTGTTAGTCCCTGTCGAAGAGGAGCTGACGAAGCTAGGGCAGTGCAGAAACTGCTTCATCCAGTGGCCGAAGAGCCAGATCACTATAACCGCGGCGGCCTCTCCTCGCACGGGCCCCTCGTCCAACAACCCCTCTCCATCAATTGGACGATCTCCGTTGGGGCTCAGCCAATCACCTCCGTCCTTTAAAGACCTGGAGGACCATCTTGTCGGGGACCAGCACATGTCACCGATTTTGCGGTCCCCGGAAGTGTCGGAAAGGCCCTCCGAGGTTCAAGGCGACCCCCCTGGATCAACGGAGGGGGAAGATTTTCTCTCCCGCCACACTAGCTGGGACGCTGGAAGCAGCGTTGGCGGCAGGCAAGAGCCCGGAGCCGGTACACCAGAGGAGGAAAAGCAAAAAGAGACGGGCCGGCACCGGCGAGAAGGAAAGAAAGGAGCAGAGGCAGAAAACCTTATCCTTCTCAACATCGTCATCCAAATTATCTACACGGAGCAAGGGCCTCTGGCGGTCTGTTTACGAACCAGGTCAGGACTTGCTCCCACAGGATGAGCTGGACAATCTGTCGGAGGACATGAAGACGCTGCATGAAGATTACCTGAAGATGTCCAGAGATCCTGGTACATTCTGCCAATATTGGAAGGTGAAGGTGCCAAGGGAATACAATTTCTTTATGCAACATGACCAAGACACCTTCGACATCAACTTTGAAGACCTATTCAACTTGTACAACCTCTATAGGCTCGACACCACGCTGGTCAGGCTATGGGCTCTGTACCAAGCCCAAGAGTGCAGACGTCTTCCGGACTGCAATATTGGCATAGTCGATCCGATATGCATGAACGAAGGCTATGCCGGGACCCCGGACGGTCAAGGATTTCTTGAAGAATACATGTCGCATGCATTCGTGGTTCATAAGGACAAGGAGTGCATACTAGCCCCCTATAACCCTCCGTAAGTCCTAAACTTAGCACCGTGGAGTTTATTTTTGTTTTTTACGTACGTATATCCGCCTGCTTACGTTCAGTTGTTCACATTTACGCAGCGACCACTGGGTCCTAATTGTGATCGTTCCAAGCTGGGCCAAGGCTTTTTACTTTGACTCCTCATCGAAAAAGACAGCGGACTTCACAAATATAACTAAGATTCTGGATACAGCTTTCTTCAGAGCCAAGTTCTCGGGGCATACAAAAATACCTGTAAAAGCGACAAAACTGGTACACCATTACAAGTTCCCTTGCAGAGTTCAGCCGGAAAATAGCGTGACATGTGGGTACCTGCGCACATATGGACCTCTTTGTCCGGTACAAGAACAAGCATTGGAAAGATATGAAAGAACTGAAGGCTTGGAGCGAGCTGGGAAGTCATATGTACGACTGGCGACAGGACTTTGCTCACATCCAAAAAGTCTTCGCCAGACTCATCAACCTTGAAGTCATCAATCCGATGGGTGAATTCTACGCCGGCCCCCAATTTCCGAAGCCAAACTTAAGCGGGAATCAATAGAATCATTGTTTCTGTAATTGAATAAACAATTGTTTCATACTTGTGACCGTCGTTGGAGTGTACATACTATATATGTGATTATAAATGTTATGCGATTAAGAGATTTGACTCTGTGAATGAATAGTTCGTATAGCCTGTGATTAGGAATAATGTAATACTATAGTCTATTATTATGAATAATCTAAATGTGATTATGAGTTAACTCAAATACATATCGGTTAGCAGGAATACATATCTCTACTGACGGGCACTTACGGACAGCCCGTCAGTGAAGTAAGACCTCTACTGACGGGCTGTTATGACGAGCCCGTCAGTAGTGATACAACCAGGTGCCCGTCGGTTAGCAGGAATACATATCTCTACTGACGGGCACTTACATACAGACCGTCAGTGAAGTAAGACCTCTACTGACAGGCTGTTATGACGAGCCCGTCAGTAGTGATACAACCAGGTGCCCGTCGGTTAGCAGGAATACATATCTCCTCTGACGGTTCCTATGAGCCCATCAGTAGTAAGAAACACTACTGACGGTCCTTATGCCCGTCAGTGGAGTGACCCTCTCCACTGACATTTCCAGGGTGACGGGCCCCCTGTCCGTCAGTAGAGGGGGTTTGGCGACCGTCAGTGGTGACCTGTTCTGCAGTAGTGGTTGAATATATGGGCAATTTTCCAATAAGTTTAATCCGGAAAAATAGTAGATAAAGCATGACAATAATAATAGAGATGATAATCGGACCAAACAAAGTACTAATCAAACTAGTCTTGCAATCAGGTAGGTAATAATAAAACGGCATATCCGAGTTGATTGCTAGAACTAGTGATCCAAACATAATCCCTAACAAAAGGGATAAGAACACGTACTGTGCAGTGGAAGAAGATGTGTTTGCAGTGGCTGCACTGTCGGAGATCGACATGTTGAGGAGTAGAGCGTCAACGTCGGGGAAGTAGTCACACGTAGGATCGTCGGAGGAGATGTCAGTAGTCGCGCAAGAGTGCTCCCAAAAACCTGATCACCTCTCTCCCGTACAGGATCACAAGAGGCGGGGTTCCGGAGGCCTGCTGTCCCACTTCATGGTGCACGCCGGGAAATGGGATGGGAAAGTCGTAGACGGCGCAAAGCTCTGGAACCGAAAGGTAGTCTCATGTGTGTTGCATCTGTCTATGGAACAGAGGAGCGACCTCTTATAGACTTTAGAAAAACGAAACGGGGAGATGAAGAGAACCAAAACTGATCCACTACAGGGAGAGGAACAGTCCATGTCAGTTCAGATTCATCTACCACTAGTGAGAAAACGTTTCGACTTCTATTCTGCGTGACAAAAAGAAGACAACGCGTACCCGGCTCAGCTCATTCACGAAACACGATGCGCGTCGCGTCGCGGGCGGCGGAGGAGGAGGAGCGCGCGTGTATGTGTCCTCTTCTCATTCTCTTAGTGGTGTGTGGAAGAGCCAACCTTATATGTTGGTCTAACTCACTCTCCACTAGCGGGGTGGAACTAAACTTCCCTACACCCCCTTGTCATGCATTAATGGGTCAGATGGGCCTCTGGGATTTAATCCAGGAATTATTGTTAAATAATAAATGGGCTAGGCCCAATAATTCCAACACATTTTCTATGGCACAAAATTTAGATTTAAATTATATCCACACACGTCAAGAAACAACAAAAGACAAATACAGCTGAGAATAGTATCAAATCTAAAATGAACACTATTTCTTTTTTATACAAAGAAAGTAGTGCCCCAGACTCTATATTGGTCAATGCACAAAACCAATATATTACTAAAAACGAAGTACAAAGCATTTAGCCACTCCAAAACGGAGAAAAGACCAAGCACCCAGAGATACAAGCTCAATCAATTATATATAACTGAGTCTATTGCTAATTTGTCACATAAATTGGGTAGACAATGCTCGTGCTACCATCTTCAAGTGGATGCACCTAGTAGCGAGAGTACCCCATCCCTCCGCACATTACAGTAAGAATCACATACAGAGCCAATTGATAACCACGTAGATAACCAACAAAATATTGGAAACTTTCTTCTTGTCAAAAAGAGTGTTCTGGTGCTATTAGTGCTAATTAGCAGGATGTCCTAGGCATATGTCTTTAATCATCTTTGAACTCACATAGGTACATATTATTATGTTATTTGTAAGAACACCAACTTACCATTGGTTGTGCCAATTGTACATGATATTAGGTTAATATGTATAATTAAAGTTCGAATCACATGCCAGCTAGTTGGTAAGAATTGTACGTGTGTTTGCAAGTCGTTTGTATGTGATATCAGTACACAAAATCAAAGTTCGGATCACTAGTCAGTTGATTGTTTAATTTGTACATGATATTAGATCAGTATATGGAATAAACCAAGCTCATTATATGTAGAAGTACATAAGTATATCGAGACAGACACTCAAACGTTTGTACTGAGCCAATAGATTGTTGTACATGGCATTATATCACCTAAAACTAAAGTTCAGATCACAATTAGCCGATTGTTTGTATGTTAAATTAGATATGTGAAGTTAAGGCTCAAATTAATGATTATTCAAATCACTGATCATCGAAATTAGATCAGTATGTAGACCTAAAACTCAGTTAACTTTTTCTGTGAGGTATAAAATCAGAATAATTAAGTTATATTGGATAATATTTAAATATAATTATAAAGATTACTCCTTTCGGTTCTATAACAGCTATCATTTTGGAGATGCGTACAGTCAACATTTTGAAACTTTAATTACTAGTATTTTTAAAAATATTTAGAGTGATGCGTAGAGTCAATGTTTTTAAACTTTAACTACTAGTATTTTTAAAAATATTTAGATTAGATACTTAAAAATCATACACGTAAATCTGTTTTGAAATGTACTTTCAAAATATATAATTTTAGAATATTATATATTCAGATCCAAGTTGTGTGTTTTATAGTCTATATTTACATCTAAAGTTGTGCTCTGTGGAGGAAAAGCCCCGCCCATCCGCGTCGTCTTTAAACCTGCTCCCGCCTTCGTTTTTTAGAGCCCCAACTCCTCACTTCTTCTCCGTCATGCAAACAATCCACTTCTATGAACCTTATATGCCACCACCATTCCATTTCTGTGGCCAAGGTGGGACTAATCCCCTTCCTGCACGCACCAATCCAACCTCCTTCTCCATTGCACCGCCTCGCCGCACTGCTGTCACGGCCACTTCCCTCTCCACCACGTTAACAGGGGATAGAAGCCGTGCATCCCAAAGTCTATCTATCCAGCTCGACGCTTGCTGCTCCCTGCATTTTCTCGGCCTTGAGATCAGTTGGCAATCGAGCCTATTTTTAACCTTTAAATATTGGTTTGGCTCACAGCTTTCTTTTCTAAAATATTTTTGGGATCACTTAGCCCGCCTAAAATATTGCTTCTGGAGCACTTTACCCTACTAACCGATTTTGGAGAGTGGTTTGATGATGTGGATGATGGTTTTACCCACGTGGCAGCCACATCAACCAAGTTTTGCATATGCAGACTGCCATGTCACCTTTTCTTTCGTCCTCCATCTCCACCTCTCTTGCTCTCTCTCTCTCTCTCTCTCTCTCTCCCCCCCTCTTCTTTTTCTACTGCATCTCCGCCGATATCTCTCCACCTCTACCTCCACTACCACCATTATCTGCAACTTCTTGCTAACCATATATGTCAAAATTAGAAAAACTCTACATCACCCCCTAAGGTTCGTCACTTTATTTAGTTTACCCCTTGAGGTTCAAATCAGGTAATGTGCCCCTGAAGTATTCCATACTGGTCAAATATACCCCCTAGAGCGGTCTTGGAAGTGGTTCTACCAGAGGTTACTTATACAATATTGAACACTTCAGGGGTAAACTAGGCAAAGTGGCAAACCTCAGGGGGTGATGTGGACTTTTCCTGTCAAAACTTGAAGGAGGAAACGTGAATATAATAGACAAAATCATGAACATTTTTGAAGAAATAAATTTGATTATTTTACCTATAAAATCAAGCTCAATTTTGGTGAAAGAGTCCACCTTCCCCTTTTCATTTTGGCTCTTTCAGATATCCAGGTCACAAAGTATTCCTTCCTGCCCTATCTTTATGCTCATAATTGGTGCTTTCTTTAGTGCTATGCATTTTTCTAGTCCCATGACAACCACATGGGAGGAAATTGTAATACCTATGATGTAAATTAATGGTGTACATTTTTGTCAGATTATTAAGTTTACCGACGTCTCTGCATTAGTTAAGATTCCTTGAACAGTAGAATTACTCCATCCATCTGTACCAGTTATTTCTCATCAGTTTACCCAGCATCAAATGATGCAGTATACAAAATAAGGGCCACCATTATTTCATCATAACAATGTGTCTCCATCCAACCTTAGAAAGTATGTCAGTTGAAGAGATAAAAAGTCTAACCATATCATGCATAGTGCCCTTGTATTCCATACTATCAAGGGAAACTCACATTAGCTATTTTACACACTACATAGTTACATAAATCGTGAGCACACCTGCAATGTTACAGTAGATATGTAGATATTGATATCCATACTAGTGCAAACATAGCAACGTAGGTACTGCAGTCTCGGTAGGCAGATATTAGCGTAGTGACCTGACCTACATCTTGTTGGCTTCAGCCTTCAATAGCAGGAACGTCCTCCTGTACCATAACCAAATTATGGAGCTAACATCGTGATCACTTCATTATCCGTCTTCCAGACTACATTAGGACAGTAGTAATCTCCGATAGGAGATGGCAGCAGAGGATAGGGGAGATTGCTGAATGCTTCCTCCTCCCCTTCATCAATGGCTGGTGCCTCGATCTCACTCCATATTTGATCCATGGAATATCCATCCATGACACTCTGGTTGCTCTTGAGGACACTTGTGATGCAGCTGCTGCTATTATGAGTGTCGCCTCTATCCATCCCGATGATCGGTCCATTCTCAAGGAGGCAGGATTGGTTTGTAAATGATGAGGAGGACGGCGAAGGTGACATGTTCGTCTTCCTCTCCTATGCTTTCTTCCTCATGTGTGTCCTCCAGTAGTTCTTGATCTCATTGTCCGTGCACCCTGGCAGTCTCCGTGCTATCCTAGACCACCTATATACAGAGAGAATGTTAGTGAGTTTCACCTGTAGTAGCTGAGAAGAGCTTATTTATCGAGGTCTTGTTTTATATCAAACATGTTACTCCATCGAGCATGGAGCTCAATAATAAGGTGTTCCTCTTGCGGCCACATGCATCCGTGCTTGAGGCCGGGGTGGAGGTAGTTGACCCACCGGAGGCGGCAGCTCTTGCTTGTCCTATTGAGGCCTGCATGACCATGGAGAGGGTGAAGTATGAAGATAGTGGGTTAGAGGTGATGAGATTGCTAGCTTACATCTTTGTGCCAAGGATTGCAAAAATGGCTACCCAATTTGCAAGTCTCCCACCCCTCAACCTGAGATTTTGGCAACGAAATCCCAACGGCGGTCACCGAATAGGCGCACTGTGCGTACCAATTGCAGGTCCTCCTGCTCTGTCCACGGTCCCTTGCGCATCTCCTCTCGCACTGTCACCATCTCTAACGTTGTTCGCTTCTACCTTGGATAGCCTGGGAGCCAGCTTTGTTGTTCTTCCTCCTCTGTGTGCTTGTGGGCTCCAGTTTCAGGTTTAGATCCTTGATTAACTCCAGCCTGATGAGAAAAAGATTGGTATTAGGGAGAAGAAGCCACTTTGTCTTAACTGTGTACTGGTTTGCTTGCTCTTGCCTCTCATTTATAGGCAGGAGAAGAAGGCTTTTGCGGGCTCACATGACGTGGTGGGTGTGGTCTAGAGAATCATAGAGATCCTATATTTCATCATTGAGGCTGTCCTCAGATCAAAATTGGCTTCTCTTGGTTCTTGCTTTTGTGTAACAATCATTGAAGGGGATAGTGAAGTCAACTTTACTTAGATTCGATTCAGAATACATCTAATAGTGAAGTCAACTTTACTTAGATTGGATTCAGAATACATCTAACTCTTGATTTTTTGAGAATCATAGAGGTCCTCGGCCACTACTCTCGACCCGCAGGTAAGGGATTCATCCCCCTTTTTTGTGTTCATTAGGGTTAGGGATTGTGGGGAATTCTTTAGGGTTTTGAGCTAGCGATTGCGGTGAGGGGATTTTATTTAGGGTTTATGAAGAACATTCATTCCCCTCCTTCTAGATTCTAAAGCCCGAGCCCATTCCAACAGCAATTAGCCGAAGCTCATTGGGGCAACTTATCCATCCACATTCCGAGATCACCCGAGCATGACGTATCAGCACTAAAAGTAAAGAAAATTAGAATTCTAACATAGGCTAGAGTGCTCCGATACCAATGTTAGAAACTTTAGACTTAGGATTGACTTCAACATGATCTAGCCTAGACATTAGAACACATGATTTATGCGGAAGCGTGAATACCGGAGATGGGTGAATCCATTGGAGTCGATGCGAGGACCTCCGCCTGCTGGATGCAGGCGTGATGGCGGCGTGAGGAAGAGCGGTCGGGGAAGAGATAGCAACAGGGCAACATAGTGCTGCAGAACGCCGCCGGCGCTGCCCTTGTGGAGGTCTGTGGTGGTAGTTGGTCTTCGTCTCCCTCAGCACCCCATTAGGATCGGCCGTTAGAGTAGATCGTGACCTGCCGTGTGAGTTAGTTGATCCCAATGGGAGGTGATGCGCATGGTGCCTGATCTTCCGTCAGGAGGGGATAATCACGATTGTGGAGAACTCGACGTTGACGACCCGGCTTCCAATCAGAACTGATCCGAACCCTGCGATCGCTACACCACGGCTCCGTTGGTTATCAACCACGCACGAATGCGGTTGACCTCACCAAGAAGGCCAGCGAATCCATAAGAAGCGATCCACTTTTTTTCATCGGTTCCAGGGGAAGACCAAAGATCTTGCGCGGCCGATCCACCAGAAAAACTCAAAAGAGAAAGAAGTCTCGTTAATCTCTTCATGCTCGTTCCAAGCTTATCCCTGCATGCGAATCAAGAACACAAGCAAGAACACAGTAGAAGCAATCTCACAAACATAGAGGAATGTTTGATTACTTGAAGTGGGGCTCTACAAACTGATGAAATCAGTGAAACTGCGATGGTAGAATAATCTAAGCAAAACCCCCCCTAAACAATGATGGCTATAGAGTATTTATACCTAGCTGAGAGTTTCACCCTAAACGTGGGCTTAAACCCGAAACAAAAACAAGGCCCGAAGTGGCCCAAAATGGTGTCGCAACACCTGACGATTTATTCTGACAATTCCAATGTCTCTGTAATTATTCATAATGTGGCATCAGATCCATTGGAAAGGTGTCGTTGTTATCTTTCTAACGCATATAAGAACTCTTCAATCGGACTCCGTATGAGAAAGCTATGCCCCATTTATATGGGTGTTGTCTGCTGAAACCGGACCGAATTCAGAGTTGAAGTGGAGTCCGACTTGACTTGGGGTGACGCCTCATCCTCTTGTGGCTGATCCAATGATGCTTCTCCCATGTGTGGCAGGTCCAGTGGTGCTTCTCCCATGTTCCTAAGAATCAAAATATCACCATTAAGTAGCATCCCATTCTTAGCCACATAATTATGGATAGCAAGAAACGAACGCACCTCATGATTCAGTCGTCGGGCACGGGAACGGGTGATTGTTCCTTGGATGATAGCGTGGGAGATGTCCTCATCATCCTCCCACTCTTGAATTGGAGTCGTCCTCGACTCAAGTTCATCTTCTTCTCCCAAGTAAGGCTTCAAATCTAAAACGTTAAAAGCAGGACTAACCCCAAAACCTGCAGCCAACTCAAGCTTGTATGCATTATCGTTAATCTTCCTAGCTATCTTAAAAGGACCATCAGCTCGAGGCATCAATTTGGATTTTCTTAGTTCTGGAAATCTATCCTTCCTCAAGTGTAACCAAACAAGATCGTCTGGTTCAAAGGATAAATGTCGCCTACCCTGACTACCAGCAAGTTTATACTTTTCGGTCATCTTTTCAATGTTCTCTTTAGTTGTTGCATGGATTTTCAGAATAAAATCAGCACGTGTTTTAGCATCCAAATACACATGTTCAAAAGTAGGCAATGGCAAAAGATCAATGGGTGCACGTGGATTAAACCCATACACTACCTGAAAAGGGCTCACCTTGGTGGTAGAATGTACCGATCGATTATATGCAAACTCCACATGAGGTAAATAGTCTTCCCACATCTTTAAATTCGTCTTCAAAACAGCCCGCAACATTGTGGATAAGGTACGATTAACAACCTCCGTTTGTCCATCGGTTTGTGGGTGGCATGTAGTAGAAAATAGCAACTTAGTCCCTAACTTGCTCCATAAGCTTTTCCAAAAGTGACTCAAGAACTTCACATCTCGATCGGAAATAATGGTGTTGGGAATTCCATGTAGGCAAATGATTTCCTTAAAAAATATATCAGCAATATTGGTAGCATCATCGCTCTTATGACAGGGTATAAAATGTGCCATTTTAAAAAATCGATCCACCACCACAAATATACTATCCCTCCCCCGCTTTGTCCTAGGTAATCCTAAGACAAAATCCATCGATATATCCTCCCAAGGAACACTAGGAACAGGAAGGAGCATATAAAGACCATAGGGGTTTAAGCGTGACTTAGCTTTGTTGCAGGTAGTGCAGCGTGAAACGTAGCGCTCGACATCCCTCCGCATCTTTGGCCAAAAGAAGTGTGTGGACAGCACATCTTCTGTTTTCTTCACTCCAAAGTGTCCCATCAAATCACCTCCATAAGCTTCCTGTAAGAACAAAAGGCGAATGGAGCTAGCTGGGATGCATAGCTTGTTAGCACGATATAATAATCCTTCATTCAGCACATACTTATTCCATGTTCGATCCTCTCTACAGTTTTCAAAAGCATCTTTAAAGTCCAAATTAATAGCGTATAACTCTTTTATTGTCTCTAGGCCAAAAATTTTATGATCAAGTTGAGATAACATAGTAAATCACCTAGATAAAGCATCAGCAATGACATTGTCTTTACCCCGTTTGTGCTTAATAATATATGGAAATAACTCTATAAACTCGACCCATTTTGCATGTCGTTTATTTAATTTTGCTTGGCTTCTAATATGTTTCAAGGATTCATGATTAGAATGAATGACAAACTCCTTAGGCCAAAGATAATGTTACCAAGTTTCTAACACCCGAACTAAAGCATATAACTCTTTATCATAAGTAGAGTAGTTCAAAGTTGGCCCATTTAATTTCTCACTAAAGTAAGCAACGGGTTTACCTTCTTGTAACAGCACTCCCCCTATCTCAATACCACTGGCATCACATTCAAGCTCAAAAGTCTTACCAAAGTCGGGGAGTTGGAGTAGAGGGGCATGTGTAAGCTTCTCCTTAAGCATGTTAAAAACTTGTTCTTGTGCTGGACCCCATTGGAAGGAAACTCCCTTCTTTGTTAACTCGTTCAGTGGTGCAGCGACGGTGCTGAAATTCTTCACAAACTGCCAGTAGAATCCTGCAAATCCATGAAAGCTTCTCACCTGTGTGACAGTTTGAGGGGTCGGCCAGCTCTTGATGGCTTCAATTTTCGCTTCATCCACCTCAGTACTCTGTGGAGTAACAACATAGCCAAGAAAGGAGACACGGTCCGTGCAAAAGGCACACTTTTCAAGATTACCAAACAAAGGTGCATCTCTCAATGCATTAAAAACAGCACGCAAATGGTTCAAGTGTTCATCATTAGACTTGCTATATATCAAGATATCATCAAAGTAGACCACCACAAATTTACCAATAAATACTCTTAAAACTTCATTCATGAGACGCATGAAAGTGCTAGGTGCATTAGTTAATCCAAAAGGCATGACTAACCACTCATATAAACCGAACTTAGTTTTAAATGTTGTTTTCCATTCATCCCCCAATTTCATTCTAATTTGGTGGTACCCACTACGCAAGTCGATCTTTGTGAAAATGATAGAACCACTCAACTCATCAAGCATGTCGTCTAACCTAGGAATAGGATGACGATACCTTATTGTAATATTGTTAATGGCTCTACAATCAACACACATACGCCAACTACCGTCTTTCTTAGGAATTAAAAGAACAGGAACAGCACATGGGCTAAGGCTCTCGCGCACATACCCACGGTCCAGAAGGTCTTGGACTTGGCGCTGAATTTCTTTAGTCTCCTCCGAATTTGTTCTATATGCAGCACGGTTTGACAATGTTGCTCCCGGGATTAAGTCGATTTGATGCTCAATACCTCGAATAGGTGGCAGCCCCGGGGGTATCTCCTCTGGAAACACATCCTTATACTCCTGCAAAAGGTTAGTGACAGCAGGAGGCAAGGAACTAGAAGTATCATCAAATGAAAACAATGCTTCCTTGCATATCAAAGCATAGAAAGGAGAATCAAGCTCATTAATATCAATAAGATCAGATTTGGTAGCAAACATAACACCCCCCTTCAATTTAATTCCCTCGGACTTAGAGCTAGTTACTTTCTTCTCTTTCTTAGTTGGGAAAATGGTGTTAGCAACTTGCTGATTTTCAGATTGCAGTGCACTCTCCTTCTTGCTATTTTCAGCACCCTCTTTCTCACATTGCATAATTTCAGTGGGTGTCATAGGAAGTAAAGTAATTTTCTTTCCCTTATGCATAAGTGTGTATTTATTACTTCGACCATGATGGGTGGCATCGGTGTCAAATTCCCATGGATGTCCTAATAAAAGTGAGCATGCTTGCATAGGTACCACATCGAAATCAGCAAAGTCATGGTATGTACCAATGAAAAAGTACACTCTCGTAGATTGTGTTACCTTAACCTTACCGCTATTGTTGAACCACTGAATATGATATGGATGAGGATGTGGACGTGTGGTCAAGCCAAGTTTGTTGACCAGATCTGAGCTCATCAAGTTATTGCAGCTTCCTCCATCAATTATGACGCGAACGTGGCGATCCTTGACAATTAGGTACATCTGGGACAAGTTATGTCGTTGTAGCGTCTCCGCTTGCTCCACTTGAGTGCTCAACACGCGTTGTACAATTAATGCCTGATATTTCTCTGTGGCAGCAGTGCCTAGAATCTCCTCGCCGTCACTTCTCGTCTCATCATCACCTGCATGGTTAGCCCCAATGGCAGAATCATCCTCAACATCAGTAGCACTAATATACCCACCATCCTCTATAGCAAGGAATGTCCGTCGCGGGCTTGGACAATCCCTCATAAAGTGGCCCTTCCCTTTGCAGTTATGGCAGATAGTCCCGGGGGCGCGGCCCATGGAAGCAACCGATGAAGAGCTCTTTACCGGGGCAGGGGAACCTGCTGATTTACTCTTCTCCTCTGGTGCTTGTGACGATGCCGGTGCTGCTGAACGCGCCCTAGACATGTAGGGGGCAGCAGACCGTGCAGGAGGAGGTGGAGCTGACTTGACCGTTCCAGGCGTTGATCTTGTGTCGCCGAAGTTGCTCTTTGGCTTTTGCTGCCTTCCCTGCAATTCTTTTTCTGCCAACATAGCAAGCTAGAACAATCTATTGAGAGAATTATAATCCTTATAGTCAACTATGTCTTGTATCTCACGCCTTAATCCCCCAAAGAATCTTGCCATTTTATCCTCGTCATCCTCAACTACTTCACAACGCAACATTCCTATTTGTAGCTCTTGGTAGTACTCCTCAACAGATCTATTTTTTCTTGGTTTAAGCATTGCAATTTTTTGCGCATTTCACGTTTATAGGTGGGAGGAACAAATCTACTACGCATAGCTCTTTTTAACCTAGCCCATGTATCTGGTGCTAAACCAGCTTTTACTAATTCATTCCATCAAATGGTAGCAAAATCAGTGAACTCACTAGTGGCTTGTCTAACTCTGTGAATTTCCAGAATTAGATGGGAGTTGAATTTTTGTTCGACTATCATCTCCCAATCTAAATAAACTTCAGCATCATAGGAACCAGAAAAAGATGGTATACTGAACTTAACCTTAGCATAATAATCCTGTCGGCGTGGCTGTCGCCGTTCTTGATGTGCCGCGTGAGGAGCGAGGCGTCCTCCAGCTGGAAGTCCTGCTCTGGCGGCGGCTCGGTCATACTCATCCTCATCTTAATCAGTGCCATCCGCCTCAATATCCTCCGATTCAGCTCTATCGGAAGGTGGCTGCTTCTCTAGGTTGTCCATCCTGGTGATGAGGGTGGCGATACTCCTCTCTATCCTCTCTAGTCGATGCTCGTTATCTTGGTTGCTCTTGCTAATATTTGCATTGATATCTTGTAGCAACTTTTGAAGCTCTAATTTAGATTACACATTCATCTCCATCATCTTGATGTGTCGCTGGTGATCCTGTCATGGTTAGTGAAAACAAGGAACAACAACACACAAATGTATAAAGTTCCTACGAACTACTAGGATGTGGAGTCGCTCTCACTCAAGCGTCTAACCACGCTCTTGCAAAGTTCTTACCAACGTAGTAGGTGGTACAACTGGTGGCTTGTTTGTGATACCGTTGAAGACGTGAGTGTAGCGATTGCCGGGTTGAAACTATACTGATCAGAAGAGAGTGGAGCTTGGAAGGTCAATTTGGTAGCAAGGATTAGCAAAGTTCGACAACAGTTAGTAAAGCTAAATAATAATTCAAGGTACTTGTCTTAGTTGCTGGCCTAAACGTGTTCCTAGAAACGAGTATAGGCGCAGAAGTATACCAAAGTACCAATAATACCAGAAACAGCACCGAAAGGTTTTTTCTTCTTTTTTTTTCTTTCACAAAACTGCTCAAAGAATCAGGCGAAAGGGGAAAAACAAACTATGTGGAAGTAAAACTTCTAGAACTCTATTTTCCAAGGCGAATTTGGCCTCGAAGATTTTGTCAAAACCGACAAAGTGGGTCGGGATCAGATGCAACTTTTCGTTCTGGTCGTTTTGCCGGGTAGTAGAGCTCAAACGGAGTTCGTATGACAAAGTTATGGCCGTTTTACCGAGGCACTATGAAATCGACTCCGACTAGGGTTCAGAGTTGTATTCGGGTATCTCGAACCCTAAGTAACGACTCGTGACTAAGAATACAAGTCTAAACCAGCAACCTGACATTGACTATGAATCAAAACTCAGCAATACGACACTGTGACGAAAATGCAACGGCTCGGAGCTCTCGGACAGTGAAGGTGATATGCCCTAGAGGTCTACAATTTTTTTTGGCTATATCTGGAGTTCTGGGACGATGGCAAAACTAATTGGATACAATGATACCTGACAGGCAACCGAAGCTCTGATACCACTTGATGCGCACGGGGGTGCCTGATCTTCCGTCAGGAGGGGATAATCACAATTGTGGAGAACTCGACGTTGACGACCCGGCTTCCAATCAGAACTGATCCGAACCCTGCGATCGCTACACCACGGCTCCGTTGGTTATCAACCACGCGCGAACGCGGTTGACCTCACCAAGAAGGCTTATCCCTGCATGTGAATCAAGAACACAAGTAAGAACACAGTAGAAGCAACCTCACAAACGTAGAGGAATGTTTGATTACTTGAAGTGGGGCTCTACAAACTGATGAAATCAGCGAAACTGCGATGGCAGAATAATCTAAGCAAAACCCCCCCTAAACAATGACGGCTACAGAGTATTTATACCTAGGGTTTCTGAGAGTTTCACCCTAAACTTGGGCTTAAAACCCGAAACGAAAACAAGGCCCGAAGTGGCCCAAAACGGTGTCGCAGCACCTGACGACTTATTCTGACAATTTCAATATCTCTGTAATAATTCATAATGTGGCATCAGATCCATTGAAAAGGTGTCGTTGTTATCTTTTCAACACATATAAGAACTCTTCAATCGGACTCCGTATGAGAAAGTTATGCCCCATTTATGTAGATGCTGTCTGCTGAAACTGGACCGAATTCGGAGTTGAAGTGGAGTCCGACTTGACTTGGGGTGATGCCTCATCCTCTTGTGGCTGGTCCAGTGGTGCTTCTCCCATGTGTGACGGGTCCAGTGGTGCTTCTCCCATGTTTCTAAGAATCAAAATATCACCGTTAAGTAGCATCCCATCCTTAGCCACATAATTATGGATAGCAAGAAACGAACGCACCTCATGATTAAGTCGTCGGGATTGGTCCTTGGATGATAGCATGGGAGATGTCCTCGTCAGGAGGGAGTCATTTTCCTTATATATTGGATGCTGGGGAGCCGGGACCGAGACCAATAGTTGTATTTGGTGCCCCCGATCAGGGCACGTACGTGGGGGTTCTGCTTCCCCTTTTCTCTCGGTTTGTTTGACCGAGATCAATTCCAACACTCCAGCATTCCTTGCTATCGCAGTGTGACCCACGCGGCTCGCATGCTTCACATAATCAGATGCACTAGTTTAGGTCCACTGTACAACAGATAATTATGCATTGCCAAATGCACTACTAACAGATCTCAAAACAGAAGACGCACTACTAACCAATATCCGTGCATCTCGATCTCAACATTGCTAAATGCATGTAAATTACGTTCATGATTAAGAGAGGATTGAGGAATATACCGATGTAAAACTTACCGTAGCCGAGGTCGTCCATTGCGCATGAAGAGAAAACGGTGACAATGAGAGCTGCCAAGCACAGGGCGCTCGTATTCTTGTTAAATATTCTGGTCCTTTTCCTTTCTGTCAGTCGTTTTTCTGATTTGAGTCCTGTTGCTGCAATGTTCACTCTTGACTCTTGACGGTGTTTATATAGAGCAAGTGCATGTCTCAGAGCATTAAATGTTTCCATATATTTCCTATAGATGAAAGCATCAATTGTGGTAAATGAGTACAATGTTTATCTTGTGTATGGATAAATACTGCTAAGGTTTGATTCAAACATTAATGCTTCCTGAAATATCTGGTGCAAAGGGGGCATATTATATAAAATGGGTAGCTTCCTAAGAACTTTGCACATTCCGCCAAAATTGCACGTACAAGTTTTCACAAAAACTGTAATACTACTATGGAAGGATATTTTCTATATACATGGGAAATCTCGTCTTCGAATTCAATGTATTTTCTGAGGTGCAAAATTCTTGTTTGAGCCGTCACGGAGAAGTGTTACGTGGCTCCTGTGAGGCTTTAAGTCATAGCAATATAGCATGCGTAAAATGACGTAAACATCTGAATAAGGGGGGATTAGTGTTTCTGAAACTCCCATGGTCTCTGATATGGCATTTTGCTATCGAATTCTGAGAGGTGACTCCTAAGGAGTATATATATGGAAGTGTGCGAAGAACCAAACGCAATTTTTGTCATGCATTATTTATCTGGTCTTAAAGCCTTGGCTCCAAAATATTTTCTTACTTTCACCGTCCAACAAAAGCCGCATCCGTCCACCTTGCATTGCTTCTGTGCTACGCCACTCACATAATGTGGTAGCAGTCTTTGGTACTATTCTTCACGTAATAATCTCTCTTATTTACAGGAGAAATGAATTTGATGAACACATCGCAGGCTTCAAAGTTGATGGACTTCAAATGGCCTTTTCTTTACCAAATGAAAGCATGTCGCTCAGGGCCGGCCCATATGCATGAAGTGGCATTGCATAAGTTAGGAGTAGGCCGAGCTGTATTATGTTGGACCACGTGATAACAATTAGAGAAAGAGAGAAACGGGCCTGCCTTCGTATCAATTTGAAAGCAGAATCGAAGCCTCTATTTCTCCTCGTCTTAGGCGTTTCCTGAATTTGGGTAGAATCAATATTTCTCTCCAAAGAAAAAACATTTGTAGAATGTTGTAGTGTTTTTGTTCAAAGTGCTTCGTCCATGTGTGTGCACCTCAGTAGAAACTTCATGAGATACGCGATATTATCCTCGTCTCCGTCAAATCTACGAGTGCTTAGCGGACGTGCTCACGAGGGTGGGTGCATGCGTGCGTGATGGTGGTGATATCTGTGCCCGTATGTGTCTTCGTTGTATCACAAAGAAAAACTGAAAAATGCTTCTCTATATTGCAACGTATTGTTAATTGCAAACACTTTGACTCAAATGTGTTGCAGCGCAGCGGCCTCAGTATTTTGGTTCATATTTCCTACACTTGTTATCTTTCTTTTTTTGCAATCTATATCTCTAGTGCTCTCCTAGTGGATTTCACCGAAACAGATCTACGGCTCTACTTGGCATGTCAATAAAATTCTCTAGTTCATATTACAACATGCATGATAACTATAAGAGATTTTTTTTTGTGCGTGCATTCTAATCCAGACAAAATCATGCCAAGTTGAAAGATTAAACTTCCTTTAGTTCAGAAAAGAGATTGTATATCCGTTTCACATTTCTTTAAGGGTATGTTTCACGTAGCGGCATGCCATGCCGTGATTTGTCAATGTGAGTAAAATACTCCGTTTGAACAAATCAAATTTACCAGATAAGATTCTGTAGGTTTTTCCTTATCTGTCTTACCTGGTAATAAGTGATATGTCATGATTTGGAGGAGCAATTAGCTCCTTTTGACGAAGTCTTGGTACAAAGAGTAAGTGAATCAATCAGTACTCTTTGAGAGCTGTAGGTTGATCTATGTAATACTCTTAGCTCGTTTTTGTTTATTTTGAAGGTAGCAAAATACATCACTTGCCCCATTCATGTGTCTTGCATCATCTAATGTGTGACTGTTCTGGTAGGACAAGCCTGTAATTAACAATATAATTAAATTAATAGAAAGCTAGTCATCAAACCGTGTTTCCGCACGGGCGTGAATTTTAAAAACACACAGATTTCAAAAGTTCTTAAGGAAAATTCAGTAGTACTTTTTTGAAAGGTTATCATCGAAAAATAATTTCCCTTGGTTAGCTATAGATCAAATAAAATATACTATACTCTTTCGATTAGTTTATGATTAGACAGTTAACATGTACTCGTGGAATTCGGGGAGTTGTCCACCCAAGGCTCCGGCGCAAGCTTTTCTTATCCTTGGGACTCGGCTGACACCGCCAGTGGTCTGGCAGCAAAGTAGAACCAAAGACCGGGGCCTTTTCTTGGCTGACTCCAACACCGTTAGCTGGCAGATAATGTAGAGTTGACTAAGCGTAGAGGAAATAGCTGTTTTTTCTTTAAATATTTTTTTATTTAAAAATCTCAGAAACAATACCACATTTAAAAAAATTACAAAACTGGCCTCAATCACTACTAGCCGTGATGATTAGGGCGCAACCACCACGCTTTGTAGAGATAAGGTCCAATCGTCACCCACACCGACGATATTAAGTGCTATCGACACGCGGGGTGACGATAGGGCGTAATCGCCATAGGCAGTTACTGAGGTGCAACCCCTCCACCAACTTCGTAACCAGCATGAGAGATGGTGATAGCACCCTGGCTATATAACCAGAGGGGGCAATCACCACGTCCTCTAGCGATTTAGGCCCAATCGCCATCCCCCGTGGCGATTACGGTCAATTGTCACGCGGCTTGGCGATTCCATACTGAATCGTCAGTGTAGCTGGTGATTGGTTCCTATTGCCACGAAGCGTGGCGGTTACGCCCTAATCGCCATGGCTGGTGGCGATTGAGTCCAATTTTATAATTTTTTTGAATGTGATATTATTTCTGAAATTTCTAAATAAAAAAATAATATTTAAAAAAAAGTGAGAAATAAAGTTAGCAGTGAAAGAGATGAAAACCAATACAGCTCCTGACCCAGATGGCTTACCAGTGATCCATAGACTCCGAGAAGCGCTGGAGGAACTGGATCGACCTTGTCATCAGCATCATGCGTAAGCTTACTGCGGACATACCATAGACGCCAAAATAGGAGTAGAAAAGGCCCAACAAATATAGGGAAGAACACAAATTGACAACAGCGACACGGAGCGCAGCCCCGTGAATGAATCGCCCTTGATTCTATCTTTGTATGGATGCATATGTTCTTCTTCTGCACTAAAGAACAGCAGCAGCTGAAGCAAACTACTGGAGTATCTGCTTGTACATCTTGTTTGTGTATGCGTATAATGATTCAAATGGACTTGTACCGTGAACTGCGACGTGAATGGTCATTAGTTCTAGCACTGAAACGGAGAGTGAATTGATCTCATGTTTCCTTCCTGCTGGATCAAAATGCCTAAGAGCTAGCAACAACACTGCAAAATGCTGGAGGATGCCTGGGTCATAATGATGAATATTTTTATTTTCCTAGTCCAGGAAGCACATTATGGCAGCCGAACTAATGATAGTGAAGTCTGTTGTGAATACACCATGTAAGGAGTAACGACACCACTCCATGATAATAAAAAAAAAGGGCAAAGGAAGGACACATTCGTGCTGTTATGAATGAGCCCAACTAATAATGTGATAATGTTCTGAAGTGAAATATTTAAACAAATATATCAGGCCTTTTCAAGCCTAAGACAGTATGTTGGGGAAAGGGTCCCTGCGCTAGCCCGTTTTCAAAGTTTTCTCATCAAGGTCTACGTCGACGTCGTCAGGGGCCACCCCGATGCCCGACGTCGTCAAAGACCACCTCGACGTGCTTAGAGATCCCTCCAGAGGTGCTAAAGAATATTTCACAAAGATGCCCGAGAGTATTCTCCCAATATCCTCTAGGGATAGGGAAATGACCATAATATCCTTGTGCTTTCCCTCTCATGTAAGGGCAAAATTATAATCTCACATTTTTCATTTTCAAACCCTATAAATACCCCCCATAGGGGTAGAGAGAAGGAGGATTTTTTCACTTGTAAATTCCGTCGTCGTAACCGACCGGGGGTGCCACAAATTTATTGTCTAGACTTATATCTACGACAGTTAAAAAGGAAAGAGTGGGCAAAGAAGAGATGGTAAAAAATGAAGAAGAAGTAGGTCAGGTATTTTATTTTTACTCCTCAAAGAACTCATCGCTTCACAATCCAAGTTTATCTTCATTCTGCTTGCATAAGGTTTGTTCTATTACATGTTCAACGGCTAACCATGTGATTCTTCCATCAGACTCTGTATACGCGAGTTTAGTTTTGCTCTGTTTCTGTTTTGCTTTGTTTCGGTTCTTCTTTCTGTGGTTATTAGTTAGGCTAGCTTAGGGGCATTTTGTTTCGGTTCATGTTATTTTGTTGGCTGTAATTAGGTACCTTCTCGGCGTTGTTCTTCTAATAGAAAATGATGCACATTCCGATGTGTGTTCGAGAAGAAAAATCTATAAGCGAATGTCAGTTTATTTCAGCACAAAGTAGTATCTTCCTGCTCCTTCTCGAAATAAAAGAGTAATAGCTTCCTGATTTCCATGTGTCATTCTTTTGAGAGCTACAATAGGACTGGTTTTATGCTAACCTTCAGAAATAGAATGTGTATCATTTCTATTCTTCTAGCTTAGGAATCCTGCTATTGGTGATGTCTGAAGTTCTAATGGATTTTGTACTGTCCTCCAACAATTTAAATATTTGGGTGAACTGCTTCGTGCATGACGCCAACACACAAATACAATACAAATATTTACCAAATTCTTGTTTAGAAGAATCAGTATGCATAACTCTGGTAAAGAATTTTTCAATTAACAAGCCATTTCCTCATCTACGAATAGGGAATGTACTCATTCATACCATATTATTTGAGTTTTTCATTACGTTGTAATCCTAGTTGGGGTGGAATCAAATCCTGACAAGATACGTAGGGAAAAATAAAATCTAATGAAATACAATACAATGCAGTTCTTTGTTATATTTCAGTATTGAACTGTATGAAACTCCTTTTGAGCAATTTTGGCTCCATTAACTTCAAGGGGAAAATATTACTTTCATATCTGAATCGAATTTACAGGTTTGTTCTCAAGTTGCATATTTCAATCGTATTCAAACCTTCAATTCGGATCAGTGGCAAGCCATAGAAGAAGTAGGATTTGGAGGCTTGCTGAAGATGAAAAGTGTCAAAATTCGTCATGAGTTGTGCAAGTTGCTAGCTGATGTTTATGACATTAAGTCAGAAGCATTCCACATTGGAGGATCCATGCTCAAAATTAGCATAGAAGATGTTGATCATTTGATGGGTCTCCCATCAAAAGGAGAACAAATCGTCGAAGCACCGAAGACGAAGCAAACAGGGCTATTCAGTTTGTACAAAGGTAAAAAAGGAGCCACTGTTCCTTTTGATACCTTGCTGGCTTATTTCAGCAACAACAAAGGCCATGACGAGGATTTCATCGGGACAATGTTGCTGTACACAATTGGTGTCCTCATATGCCCTACAGAGCATAGGCATGTTAGAGTGATTACCTAAACCTTGTTGAAAAAGTGGAAGAAATAAAGACAGTTAACTGGGCAAGTCTAACTTTGCATCACCTCAAGGCTAGCATAAAAAAGTACAAGATCGGAAAAGAAAACCTTGAGGGGAATAGTGTACAAAATCTTGAGGGGAACTTAGCTCTACTACAGGTATATTTAGATCACTGTTTATGCAGCAATTTCCTAACGCTAGTACTGTACATTTAACCATTTACTACTATTTACTCCAATAAAATTTGCAGCTCTGGTACTGGGAAAAGCTATGTGTCAACAACTAGGATTACTCTAGACGTGAGAAACCTTTGCTACAGTACTGGGATGAGGAAAACGCATCTAAAATTGAAAAGTACAAAATTGGAGAAGGAAAGGTACGTACACTGTATCTTTCTTTCTTTTATTGCTAAATCTTTGTTGATAATCAGTTTAATTTATCTTTCTTGTTGCTAAAAAACCTTAATTATATGCTTACATAACAGATTGTTGAGGACATCAGGAGTCCTGATAAATACAAACAATCGTCCGAATCTGACAATAATATCGGTGAGGTACGCAGAAAGTTGTAGTCACAAGATGACTAGCTGTTTCATTTGGCCAAATATTGCATGTTACAACAATGAGTGTGTCAACCTTATTTATCCTATTCTATATAGGTCAGGAGCCTACTTGCACAACTTATAATAGACAATATGCACCATCAACTGCACTTTTGAATCATGATTCAAAAGTCAGAGAAACACTGAGAGACATTCGACTGAATGATGCTAAAACTCGCATGCTTATCCAAGAAGCAAGAGCCCGCGCAGAAGTTTTGATGAAACAAGTTCTGGTATGTCACACTAAATATGTCAAAGCAACTTTATTCACATGATCTTGTAGCTGGAAACTTTCTAGATGTTCTGATAATGACAGTTGTATGGCTTTAGGCGGTACTTATGGATATATTTTTTTCGTGCAGGACGCTGGGTGTGGACTATCTGATAAATCTGGAATTGTAGAGGTAAATCATTCGGTACATATATAAGTTAAAGTTAATCTGCATATCTGAGTCATGTGTTACATGGAAAGCCTCCTGTACTGTAGAGGTTCTACAACCTAACAAAGTCAAGTGGACAACACAAACGGCACCTACATACTGATGGAAAAAACTCAACCATTGGTAAGACAGTGCTAGAACCAGCAGGGATGGAATCTACATCAACGTCTCACAACCCAAATGCAATTTTGAGTACACCACAAATGGAGCGGCATGAAACAGCAAATATCTCGGAAGGTAGTTCCTCTCCAACATTGTCCTTTCTTTCTACTTTATATCATATTCCATGTTTTATTACTTCTAATTTCGTGGAACTTAAAATATACAGATATTATGTGCACGGAACAAGATAATCAAACGATTGTCCAAATAAACTCCTCCAACGTATCCGATATTTTAGTGCGCATCGATGATGTCTACATAACGAAACAGATAATGGAAATCCTGACAAAAGAGTTTGTGCACGACGGTTTGGAGAAATACCTGGATGACAAGGTAACAAATGGTGTATAAATGTATTGTTATGCTCAGGTGAGGATCTCAACTAACCAAAATTCTTACGTGCAACACTAGCTCATCGACGCGAGCATCTATTGCCTGCGGGAGAGATACCTTGGAGGCAGTAGAGATGGAGGAAAGGTCTTCGAGGATACAAAAGCTTGCCAACTGCTAAGCAGAGATGGAGAACATACAAGGATGTCCAAGGGTACTATTGAAAAGGGCGAAAATATAAAATTAGCAATTAAGTATCTCAAGCATGACATGGTAAATGTAATACCCATCGTAATCGATCTCACCATATGTTTATTTCGGAAAGAAACTTACGTAAAGCTTGATGCAGATTTTCCTGCCCTTCAATCAGGAACAGCATTGGTACCTAGCAGTGGTCAGTGCCAAACACCGCAAAGTTCAGGTGCTTGACTCAATGGCATCAAGCCATTCAGAACGCGAGGAACTCAAATTGGCGGTGAGCTTGTTGTTTTGTACTCCTCTTAGTTAATATTGTTACTTGTTACACTACATTTCCTTTATCACTTTAAACTTGGCACTTAGCAGCTGAAAGGAATTGAAAGATATTTGGAGCTCGCCGCAAACAGAAAAGAAACTGAAACAAACAGTTGGCCTGATTTCAAAGTAACATCTTGGAAGGTCAGAATGGTAGAAGGGTTACCAAAGCAGGAAGACGGGTAAGTGCATTCAACACTTCAAATTTTATATTTATTATGTTTGCAGAAAGAATGCCAACCCTAGTATTGTTTTATTCTTGTAGCTCATCGTGTGGCTTGTTTATGCTCAATTATATGGAACATTGGACTGGAGATAGATTGTCCATGAGTTTCACGCAGGTATGTCGCTTTTCTTCTTTCAATATTCATCAATACATTGTAAATTGTCTTCGTAATCTTATAGATGTGAACTTGTTTATGTATGTATATGCAGAACGATATACACCAATTCAGGAGGAAATTAGCAGCCATGTTGGTGAACAATCCATTGAACCAGGTTAACAACAATAAGGAAACTGAAGTTCTCAACGGTTATAGAGACTGCAAATGCCGGAGCAGACATTCCTCTGTCTCTCTTTCTGTCAAATAATTATAGTCCATGAAAATGCAACGATGTGTTTCAAGGTCATCTTAGAATACCTATGCTTTTTATGCGTGGAATAAGATGTTCTTTTGACAGGCGAAGGATAACCAAGCATTAAAATGTAAACTAATTACTGTCTATATGCTAGTTAGGTCGTCACTTTACGTGTTCAACAAGGACTTACCGTGTTCCGAGGGATCGCGGAGTCCCCCTACAACAGGGGGCGCTCTCCTTCGGCGATGACGACGAGGTGAGAGGATCCATCTCTATACAGATTTCAGATTATGTTGTTATATCTGTATGCTTGGCATTTTCGATGTCGTTTCGACCGCAACTGTAATCCTAGTCGCAGATGCAGCGGATCCAAAACCAAATGCTGCGATTTGTTGCCTCCTACCCAGAGGAACATTTCTTTCTTCCGTAGTAGCTAGAAACACATCTCTACGGCAATGCGAGGATGCCATGTCAGGTGTAATAGTATGCAACTGAGGAACCATCTATTAGGTATGCAGTTGTATAATTGAATGTTAGGCAGTTTGGTCATGTTTTCTAGAAATGGAGCATGCATAGCCGTGGTATTGGTCCTTTCTGCGAGTTCAGTATTACTATAATCGCTTCTGAAAGAAAGAAATCACATTCACTGTGGAACAACAGAATAGCAATGGTCGGATCTAGGTTGTCCAAGCACTAGCTTAGTACTATTCAACTAGAGGAATTATTATGCTTAATTAGCTCCAGGATTTGTTTCAAAGTGCGGACCACCTATCATCATCTTTTACTTACATTATCACACCATTATCTGCAACTTCTTGCTAATCATATATGTCAAAATTGGAATACGTCACTTGCTACTAGGGGGTATATTTGACCTATTGAATACTTCAGGGGCACAATACCTGATTTTAAACCTCAGGGGTAAACTAGGCAAAGTGACAAACCTAAGGGGGTGATGTGGACTTTTCCTGTCAAAACTTGAAGGACGAAACGTGAATATAATAGACAAAATCATGAACAATTTTGGATAAATAAATTTGATTATTTTACCTATAAAATCAAGCTCAATTTTGGTGAAAGAATCCACCTTCCCCTCTTCATTTTGGCTCTTTTCAGATATCCAGGTCACAGAGTATTCCTGCCCTATCTTCATGTTCATAATTGGTGCTTTTTTTTCTAGTGCTATGCATTTTTCTAGTCCCATGACAACCACATTGGGAGGAAATTGTAATACCTATGATGTAATTAATGGTGTACATTTTTGTCAAATTAGTTTTACCGACGTTTCTGCATTAGTTAAGATTCCTTGAACAGTTGATATTACTCCATCCAGCTGTACCAGTTATTTCTCATCAGTTTACCCGTATCAAAATTATGCAGTATACCATCCACCCCCCACGGGGGGGCGCCCCCCAATAAGGAGCAGCAATATTTCATCATAACAATATATCAGTTGAAGAGATAAAAAGTCTGACCATATCATGAATAGTGCCCTTGTATTCCATACTATCAAGGGAAACTCACATAAGCTATTTTACACACTACATAGTTACATAAATCGTGAGCACACCTGCAATGTTACAGTACATAGATAGATATTGATATCCATACTAGTGCAAACATAGCAACGTAGGTACTGCAGTCACGGTAGGCAGATATTAGCGTAGTAACCTGACCTACATCATGTTGGCTTCAGCCTTCAATAGCTGGAACGTCCTCCTGTACCATAACCAAATTATGGAGCCAACATCGTGATCACTTCATTATCCGTCTTCCAGACTACATCAGGACAATAGTAGTCTCCGATAGGAGATTGCAGCAGAGGATAGGGGAAATTGCTGAATGCTTCCTCCTCCCCTTCATCAATGGCTGGTGCCTCGATCTCGCTCCATATTTGATCCATGGAATATCCATCCATGACACTCTGGTTGCTCTTGAGGGCACTTGTGATGCAGCTGCTGCTATTATGAGTGTCGCCTCTGTCCATCCCGATGATCGGTCCATTCTCAAAGAGGCAGGATTGGTTTGTAAATGATGAGGAGGACGGCGAAGGTGACATGTTCGTCTTCCTCTCCTGTGCTTTCTTCCTCATGTGTGTCCTCCAGTAGTTCTTGATCTCATTGTCCGTGCGCCCTGGCAGTCTCCGTGCTATCCTAGACCACCTATATACAGAGAGAATGTTAGTGAGTTTCACCTGTAGTAGCTGAGAAGAGCTTATTTATCGAGGTCTTGTTTTGCATCAAACCTGTTACCCCATCGAGCATGGAGCTCAATAATAAGGCGTTCCTCTTGCGGCGACATGCGTCCGTGCTTGAGGCCGGGGTGAAGGTAGTTGACCCACCGGAGGCGGCAGCTCTTGCCTGTCCTGTTGAGGCCTGCATGACCATGGAGAGGGTGAAGTATGAAGATAGTGGGTTAGAGGTGATGAGATTGCTAGCTTGCATCTTTGTGCCAAGGATTGTAAAAATGGCTACCTAATTTGCAGGTCTCCCACCCCTCAAACCTGAGACTTTGGCAACGAAATCCCAACGACGGTCACCGAACAGGCGCACTGTGCGTACCAATTGCAGGTCCTCCTGCTCTGTCCATGGTCCCTTGCGCATCTCCTCTCGCACTGTCACCATCTCTAACGTTGTTCGCTTCTACCTTGGATAGGCTGGGAGCCAGCTTTGTTGCTCTTCCTCCTCTGTGTGCTTGTGGGCTCCAGTTTCAGGTTTAGATCCTTGATGAACTCCAGTCTGATGAGAAGAAGATTGGTATTAGGGAGAAGAAGCCACTTTGTCTTAACTGTGTACTGGTTTGCTCGCTCTTGCCTCTCATTTATAGGCAGGAGAAGAAGGCTCTTACGGGCTCACATGACGTGGTGGGTGTGGTCTAGAGAATCATAGAGATCCTATATTTTATCATTGAGGCTGTCCTCAGATCAAAAATGGCTTCCCTTGGTTCTTGCTTTTGTGTAACGAATCATTGAAGGGGATAGTGAAGTCAACTTTACTTAGACTGGATTCAGAATACATCTAACTCCTGATTTTTTTGTATCTTTACTCCGTGATTTGACTCCGCTGCTTTTAATTAAGTAATAGGGATTTCATTTTTACAAAATAGGTAGAGCATTTCATGTATTTTGGTTTTGATTCACTACTTTGTGAGCATGGCATGTCTCACAGAATGACAGAAATCGCTTCTGAATTGAAGGCAAACACACGTACTGAAATGCAAACAAAATGAAGAAATCTATAAGGTGGCGTATTCTGTTACCAGACGAGCTATGATGCTTGTCCATCGAGCATTTTTTGTGCTATTCCATGAGTGTCACTACTTGTTTGCTGGAGGCCGGACATATTCTTGACTCACAGGCCTTCCGTATTTTATTTGTCCTGGTTGTGAACAGCATTTTTCCTTTCTGTCAGCCATTATCTTTGGGACAGATGACTTTATCCCTCCCTTCTTGTCAGCCATTATCCTAGGCACAGCAAAATATCTCAGACATATACACACCTTCAATACGAATGTGCGAATGCACATTGTGCCACTCATCTTGCCTTGTAAAAGCTTCTTTCTGATGTTTGTCGATCCACAGAAGAGCAAGCTTTTGTGCATCTATATATACTGACTACTAGGATGAATTTTGTGGCGGATATATGTTTTCCTTCGTAAGAAATAATTACAAGTTTTTTCATCAAAGTTTGATAATTTGGTTAATATAGTAATTGGTCGTACGATATACGCCATGTGTGTTACATCGCAATTGGTTATCTTCGTTATTCCTCGTCAAGTCAGAGTCTGGTCGTGGGCCCGCTTGACACCCCTGTTGATTAACAAGTGACCAAGATGTTACTAAATGCTAGATCTTTATATAAATCCCAACTGCTACTCATCTACTGACTTTTGTATACCATTTCTGCCTGCACGGATCACTGGCGTTGTGAAATAACAGACAGGTATGTGGACAGTAGGGTCCTGAGGAATATTTTATCCTCATGACCTAACTTGCCCATTGCTATGGAATTAGTTGCTTTTAGTTTTTGAAGGTTCCCTCAGCACAAAAGATAAATATAATTTCTCCACGACCAAGAGAGCCAGGAAGGCATGGAAGCAGCACTGGTGTGGAGGCCACCAAGCTGCAATCTGCGTTGCAGTCCACTTTGTGGCCTCTCACCACCTTTTTATCTCGGCATCTTACCCATACACTGCAAACTTTTGTGTATCTGAGTTGTTCTCGCTCGCTTCTCTGGCTGTGTGGCAGGATGCGCTGTCTTTAGGACACTGATCAGTCATCATCAGTGTAATGAGTAATGACAATTAGTTACTGTTCCCATAATACCATGCCCGTCAAATGCATAACTTAAGTCAGGTCCTTTTCTCAGATATGTGCATCTCGAATCCTTTCAAAGGGGAGAATTACACATAGTTTTGTTTGCTCTGCATGTGTTTTCCATCAAATGTTGGGCTTTTGAGTGTCACTCTAAATGTTATAACAAATGTGCAATGCCATTATAGTCTACAGTACAAAAATATCAGCAGGAAACAATACCAGTTTAGATGGTTAATTTTTTGCCACCGAGCATGAAACAAAAGCTTGCATCTTATTGCTATGTCGAGCAAATAATTCCTGTACTGAAAATGCTGGGCCTGGATAGTCATCAGGAAAGGTAAATGCCATGATAAGGACACGGTGATCTGTCATGCTGCCTGTGCTGATATAGTAATTCCATATGCAGTTGTGTTTGTATGCTTCACACTGACAAGCACATGATTTGTGGTACTGTGCTATGAGCCCAAGACAATAGTTGTGTATGCAATTGTGGTGATAAGTCAGCACATTGAACGCAAGTGATACCTCAGTGTCCTGCATCTTTAGTCACCTGCATCAACTGTAAGTGGGAGATTGTCCATTGTATTTGGTAATTCCCTTTGGCAGGATAAGATGGTGAATGCTATTAGATTAGATATCCGTATTTTCGTTTATAGAAAAATATATTTTTCAGGTTCCAATTTCCATTTCTTGTGGCTGTCAATCATCTTGGTCATCAATTGTCTGGAGATAACTCTCATCGTATGATGATGGAGACCGCCGCAAGTTGATGACCAGCCAGTTCGTTCCCTTAGGGCCCGTTTGGTTGGGCTGTGGCTGTTGACAAAGCTGCTGTTGGCTGGCTGTTTGAAAAACCTGCTGTGGCTGTGGGAAAGTGACCATATAGCTTTTGGTTGATCCAAACCATCTACAATATTTTAGAAAATGAGCACTGAAACTTTAACACATTGCAAAAAGCTGGTAGAAGGCAGTTTTTTCAAACAGCTGAATTTACACTACAAAGCCCACAGCTACTATTGGCAAAAACTGCTGAAAAGCTGGCCGTTTGGTTGGGCTGCAGCTTCTTCCAGTGAAAAGCTGCTGAAAAGCTCAACCAAACACCCCCTAAGTTGACAAGCAATGTAGGTTTCAGAGCTTTTACACCCGGATTGGTTATCTGGAAATGGTAGAACAAAACACAGGTCTTCTAACTGATGACGTGAACTTTGGCTCCCTATAGTGCTCTAATATTGGTTATGATGTAGATGCCGGCGGGGTGGTAAGAAAAATTGAATTTCCTTTTTATCTTGATTTTGCGGATGATCCCGGTGACTAACAACGACTGCAGTGCAGATGAAACAAAAACCACCCAATTCGTATAATTTGGTCTCACTCCTCTGAAGGTGGAGCTCTTGGAGCCAGCTAAAGGTGAGCAAAAGCAACATCCACTGGATGATGGAAAATTAAGGATATATGCTTTAGCCTGTGAGGTTATCAACACATGATGAGATTATGGAGTGATGGGCCAGGGGCCACCTGTCCTGCCATAGGGCTCAGTGGATGTCATCTTATCGTTGACGTATGCGACCACTAGCGACAAGATGATCACCTTGTGGCCATGATTTGGACATGTGGATACTGCAGAATAGTATAAACTGTATTCTGCAGTTGGCTAAGACGTTCATTCTGCTCTTCTTTTTTCAGGTTCCGCGGTGTGAGATGTGATCAGTAAGCTCATGCTAAAGTTCTTTATGGTGAACTGTGGAGGAGCCTGTGCCCCAAAGTTAGCTATCACCTACCAGATACTAACTTTGTTGATTGTCACGGGATGGCCTTGACATGAAATGATTTGCTAGTAGCTTCATGCTAGCATGAAACAGCTGGTAATAAGCTGATCATCTTCTGCCTTGATCTGCTTTGGGCACTCAGATAAACCAAGTTTCACAACAGATTATCTTGGCTTGTTGTAAAGACTGTACAGTACTCTGGCTCAACATAGTTTTGATGCCTTCACAAACTTTGCAACGTTCATGACAGATGTTCCGTCACGACATGCTTGTGCTTGAGTCAGCAAGCTAGTTGTGACATCACAAGCTACTAGCTGTTAGTTTATAAAGAAACCAGGATTTGTTAAACAGGAAAGGAAAATTTTCTTTGCGACTATTGTATCATTATTACCAGAGCTAGTTGTTCTTTGGCACCTTCTTGTTCGGAGAGGACTACGATGACACTTGTAATTTGTTTTTTCTTTGTACGGCACGAATTACTAGAGACGAGTTTTGATCAATATCATGTACTCTATTATTCTTTAGGCCTTAAATTCCTCCGTCTTAATTCATTGTCCTGTAGCCTTGCTCTGTTACTACATACAGTGAGGCCAGGTCTTCATGGACTTGTAAGAGAGAAATTAATCTTTGTCATATTCCATCACAATGGGTCTGGTTTTGCTGCTGTCGCTGTTCTTGATGGCTTCAAGCTTCATTTGCATCCATGGTCAGCTAGACGATCATGGTACGTAATTATCCTCTCCTTGATGATATCTACCTACTGGGAGCGTATTCTATGCAATCAACGTCGTGTGTAATCTCAGTACGTGCAATCCAACTAGCAAAAGGTGTAGTTGTCGCTCGCAAGCATCTGCGAGATGGATGATCTTTGCACCAAGTTCTGCAATGTACGTTTTGGTCACGTTAATGAGGCACGAAAAAGCGATCCAACAAATTAAAAGGTCCGTGAGTTAAGAGTGCCGTGATCTTGAAGGCTAGCTAAGGCTCAAACTGTACTGAACTGAACTGAACTTAATTTATAAACTGTTGTGAAACAGTAGCTAAAAATTTAACGTTCTGCTTAAATTTAGTTTATAAACTGTTGCAGAAAAGTAGCTAAAAAAATTACGTTTCGTTTGCAAACTAGATTATAATCTAACTAACTCTGAGGTACACTAAACTAAAAAGGAAATGTCTATCTATCAGTTGTCTGAATTTTTTTTACATCTTAGTCACTTTTTAGACCTTTGGATTAACATCCAACCATCTCATCCACGCCTCATTCCATATACTCCCTCCGTCCCAAATTATAAGGCGCGCACGTATCCCAATAAACATAATTAGATCTATAATATATTAGTTATATGATACAAAAATGATATAATTGGAAAGTACTTTCAAAAACGAATCCAACAATATTATTTTTGTATCATATAATCAAAATATTATAGACCTAATTGTGTTTATTAGGATACGTGCGTGCCTTATAATTTGGGACGGAGGGAGTATAACATACAAACTAAAAATTGCACTAAGTTTTCACTAAAGTTGCACGCTTTCAAATACTGTAATTTTAGGCCAAGTGGTGTGCAATTTTCTAAAATTGCACACTTTTAATACTGTAATTTTAGGTGACTGACAATATCAAACGTAGTTAGATATATCTTTCCTATTTTTCAGTTAGCTAGAACGATATTTAAACTAACTTTCTATGAATAATATCAAAATAGTTAGTCATGTAAAAAAAGGATCAAGTAAACCAGACCATCATAATCCAGCCAGCCTAAATCCTAGAGCATCGTCCCCGTCCACCTCAACCTCGCCGGCGTAGAGATGCCCAATGGCGCACCGCCCCCTTCCACTCTCGGAAGTGGGCTCGTCGAGGGTCGTGCACGGCCTCCAAACCACGATGGTCGCCATCACTCTACTCAGATCACAATCTGGGCCGCGTAATATCATCTGACTGCGCCGAGATGCTCGGGGGTCGCACCGGCCTCCGCTCCATGACAACGCTGCCGGCGAGAGCGCCGCCGCCCGTGTGCACAGGAGGCATCCTTGGTCGCCACGGTCTGTCGCCTCTCCTCGCCCCCTTCTTTCGTATGCTCTTCTTCTTTTCCCCCCCTATAAATACTCTAAAGCTGCGATCTGGGCCTTGGTTCTTGCCCGGATTAGTGATGGATGCAATGGTAGATAATTTTCCGGTCCCTTTCGTTTATGGGCGATTCATTTGATTGCTAAGATCATCGAATTGGCCATTCAGGATTCGGGAACAATGTAATGTAGATTGAGTTGCCACCGATTGAACCGCAGGCTGCCGATTCATTGCGCGCACCATGGGAAGACTGAACTTGCACTCATAAAGACTTACATTTGTAGCTTCTCATATTTGTTCCTCTCAAAAAGACAGAATGGGGAGAACAAGTCATTGATTCTGTTGAGAAATGAAATCCATATTTCCTTTCCCTTAAGAAGAGCCATATTGAATGACTGTTTCAGGCATGTATCGTCACTTGCACCTGTGACATGTTTTGGATAGAAATTTTGAGACTATGATTGTCGTTGCCAGGGTCTGGGAAAATGCAGCACAACTGCATTCAGACCCTAATTCATCCCCTTTTTCATATTTTATCCTTGTTCTTTTGGCAGGTTTCATAAGCATCGACTGTGGATATACCACAAACCCAAATTACACAGAAACCAAGACAGGTATAACATATGTAAGCGATGAGGGTTTTACTGATGCAGGATTAATCCACCCTGTTGACCCACAGAATATGCAGCCAGACCTTGCAGCCCGGTACGCTAACCTTCGCTTCTTCCCCAATGGTGCACGCAACTGCTACACGTTGCAGTCCCTAAAAGTGGGTGGCAAGTACCTTGTCAGGGCTGTATTTGGCTATGGTGACTATGACAAACTAAACAGGCTTCCTACCTTTGATCTCTATTTGGGGGTCAACTACTGGACGACGGTGACCATTGTCAATTCCAGTACAGCGTATGTGTTTGAGATAATCGCTGTGTCCCCTGCCGACTTCCTGCAAATTTGCTTGGTGAACATAGGATTAGGAACTCCTTTCATCTCAGGGCTTGACTTGAGGTCACTCACAGCAGATCTTTATCCGGAGGTCAGTGTGACAAAGTCCCTGGTTTTGCTCAGCTTTTTCCGTGACACAGTTGGTTTTGGGCCCAACCGCTACCACTTTGGAACAAACTATCAGCACATTAGGTGAGCTGATTATGAAAAGTTTGATTGTGTAATATTTCTTTAGCTCTCGAGTTATATAAAATTAAGCCTGCTCAATGTTCTTTCAAATTAAAGGTTCCCAGATGATCCCTATGACCGTACGTGGCAGAGGTATGAAGACGTTTCCAGCTGGACAGACTTACCCAACAAATCCAACGGGGCAATCCGAAACTCCCCAAACGACACATACGATGCACCATCTGCAGTGATGCGTAGTGCATCCACTCCAGTGAACGCCTCAAGGATGGACCTATCGTGGAGTTCGGATTCATCCATGAGTGTTGGTGTTGACCCCAATTACTTTCTCGTACTCTACTTTGTTGAGTTGGAGGCCACCCAAGAGTTAAGGCAATTTGATGTCTCTGTGGATAACAACCAATTAGCTTCTGCATTCAGCCCAAAATACTTGCTGGCTACTGTTCTCTCACAGATTGTGCAAGGCTCAAGCGAGCATAACATCTCCCTCGTGGCAACATCAAACTCCACGCTTCAGCCTTTGATCAGCGCGATGGAGATATTCATGGTGCGGCCAGTGAATGAATCTACCACTGACTCTTCTGATGGTATACGCTATAACTTTCAGAAGCTTTTTTCAATATGCCATTCTTATAAGCTATTAAGTCTAACTTGGTCAGATGAGGCAAAAGTTAATATGGTACTTTATTTTATTATATGCTATTCTAGCATAATTTACCAAAGGTTGTTGTTGATCCTTGATGTATGCTTCTAGTTTAGCTGTAGGATTTCGTTAATTTCATTCTTTCTTCAGTTTGTTTGATGCAAACCCATGCTTCTGCAATTTTTATGGCATTAATATTTCAGGCATTTGTCAACATCATTAATGTCAGTGTGTTAGTTGGGCAGGGTTAGTTTTGATGATAAGCTGACAAGGCTCCTATCAAATGCAAGCTAACTTTCTTATCTTGACATGCATTTTTTATTAGATAGTGGTATAAAGCACGAGGCTGGTAGCAATCTTGTGATTAGAATTGCACAACTAAATATTCGTTTGTTCTTTTTTTTCTCGAAAAAAACATTCATTTGTTCGTGGTAGTAGAATTCAAATCAATTAATGTTAAATTCACACACTAATTTTAAACTGAGATATTATAAATATATACCTTTATGGATAATTGATTATGTTTACCACATTACTTGACCACTGTTCTGCTGAATTTAGTTTCAGAATGGATGAACTGTCTGTTCATCTTGTTAAGTGTTTGGCTAAACTTGTGCATTTACTCCACTTATATTTGGTATCTTCAGCCAATGCCATGATGACCATCCAGACGGAGTTCTCTGTGAAGAGAAATTGGGTGGGTGATCCATGTGCCCCTGTATCCTTTGCATGGCATGGCTTGAACTGTAGTTATACTCCCAGCAGTCCTCCAAGAATAACAGCCTTGTGAGTTTGAATGAACAGAATGGCTCTATATTTGTGCTGTCATCTTTTCTTTTTTTCTAGAGTTACACAAGAAACTATAGATGAAATGTTACATATCTAACTTCTATGTATGATGATTGTTTCGTTTTCCTTGCAGAAACATGTCATCCAATGGATTGGTTGGTGAAATTGATGCTTCTTTTGGTCAGCTATCATTGCTACAATACTTGTACGTTCGATAGATGACCATCTCAGACTTCCTCAGACTATAGAAAGAGTTCTTGCATTAGTAGCTAGTCTGTGAATTAGTAGTGCCTGAAGATTTGAACATGTATGATCATTGACCACTCAATGCTCTGTCTCTTCCAGACCACTCAATGCTCTGTCTCTTCCAGTAAACTTCAGTAAAAAATTACCTTATGAAACCTAGAAGCTACAGGCTTGTAAAAATATCATTTTATCATTTGTATTTTTATTATCAAACTGTATTGGTCTGACCTTTTCAACCGTGGTAAGCATGCTAAATCTCGAGTTCAGTAGTTCTTATTCTTGAGTTTCAAGTATCAAATGTCTCCTTCCAAAAGCTTAACTGTTAAAAGATGGGCATTTATTTTACCATACTTTATTTTTTTTAAGTATATCATGTTACTTTACGTCTCCAGGGATCTTTCTCACAACAATCTGTCGGGATCACTACCTGATTTTCTGGGTCAAATGCCATCACTTACGTTTCTGTATGTGTTCCTGCCAATCGGACTTCTTTTTTGCAAATTATAGCACAGAACCCTTTCAATCTTTAGTTTCTTCATCTCTCATAGGGATTTGTCGAGCAACAACCTCAGTGGATCAATTCCTGGGAGTCTGCTAGAAAAATCTCAGGAGGGACTGATGACACTAAGGTTTGCACCTGTTTCATGTATATCTTTTGTACAACATCACTGATGCCTTAATGGAGGCAATTGATAGCAGTAAATATTTCCTTCAAATAGATTTGTGTATTTTGAACTTGTTATCTCTATCCAGATACTCTGGGGCTAAGTTTATATGACTAGGTCCCGTTACTTATAATTTTTCAATCAATTTCCTATCAGTTACTTTTAGTTAAGGTAATCCTGGAAGTGGTATCTGTGAATTACTGAATTAAACATTCTTTGTTTGTCAAATTATTTGAAGAAGACTCACAAAAAGTTTAATATGCCACGTCGTGCTGCTGTTATCAAAGAGTGGAAGGACTACTTTGACGAAAGAGGCAATTTAGTAGTTTTCCCAACAATATTCAAGAGAGTGTGCGTGTTTCTGATTTATGTCCACTTCCAAATACGTTGCAATCTTTCACCTATCAGCATTCTGTTTTCTAGGGTCAACAATAACCCAAATCTTTGTGGAAATAATACCTGCAACCTGATTCCGAATAAAAAGAAGAACAAGACAAAACTTGTACTCGAGATTGTTGTTCCAGTAATTGCTGCAATAGCTCTACTGTTTGTGGCTGTACTTGTGCTTGTCATTTGGCCCAGAAGAAAGAAGAGACCAGGTAACTAAATTAACAGTACTTCATGAACATTGGCATTACCTATGGGAATTTAGCATGCTTGCTTGGCATTCGTCCTGCATGTGTGCTATAATAAGGTTAGTGCTTATGCTGCCTCCAGATGTGGCTCATTCAGCTAATCCATTTGAAAACCGGAGGTTCAATTACAAGGAACTCAAGCGCATCACAAATAACTTCAACACTGTAATTGGAAGGGGTGGGTTTGGCCTTGTCTATGTTGGCCGTTTGGAGAATGGAATTCCTGTTGCTGTGAAGATGCGGTCAGAGACATCTTCACAAGGGAATGCAGAGTTCTTGGCTGAGGTACGTGTACATTGGTCATTCAATTCAACAAATTTGTTCGCTGTCTATTACGTATCATATCCATATTTCAGGCTTATGAATTATCATATCCATATTGCAGGCTCGGCACCTGGCCAGGGTTCATCACAGGAACTTGGTGTCCTTAATTGGTTATTGCAAGGATAAGAAACATCTAAGCCTTGTCTACGAGTACATGGATGGGGGAAACCTACAGGACCGGCTCAGAGGTTGGTAAAATTAAGTTCAGCATGGTTGTGGAGCATGTTCTGCTCAACTAAATCTCTCTTAACTAACTCAAGTTTCAGGATATGCCACTCCTTGTCTCACTAACATGTGGGTCCTGGGTCCACATGTCAATGAGACATGGGAGAGGCATATCCTGAAAAATCACATAAATCGAATAGTTTACTCTTATGCTCTGCGGACATTCCAATTTCCAGTCTTAAGATGGAGCATTGCTACTTCTGCTTATATGACCAGACTTGCAACATGGAATAGACTCTGTTCGCGTGCAGGCCTCTTCAACTGCTATACATATTATTTATCCAATGTTAGCTAGGAAATATATTGGAATACATGATTTCTTACTATAATATCAAGCTAATTTGGTTGCTTGCACCAACTAGTTGGTTCAAAAGCTAAAGATACATAAAAAAGGTTACGTGTGGTTTAGTACTACATCAGGTTACTAGCCCAATCCTTTAGCAGTCTAATTACATTCCCTTATTTATTTTTTGGTTCACAGGTCAAGAACCCCTTAATTGGCTGCAACGCCTTAGGATCGCATTGGACTCTGCCTACGGTACGCAGCAAGTTCTAAATTTTGCAAATGTTGGCCGTTGTCCATGTGCGCATCCGAACATTTACCTTTAAGACTCCAAATATTTGACGTTGTGATCATCTAGGACTGGAGTACCTGCACAAGTCCTGCAGCCCACCGTTGATCCATAGAGATGTGAAGACTGGGAACATCCTTCTTACTGCAAATCTTGAGGCGAAGTTATCGGATTTTGGGCTGACAAGGGCTTTCAGCAGTGAAACGAGAACTCACACGACCACCCAACCGGCTGGTACCCTCGGATACCTGGACCCAGAGTATACATGTTATGACCCTAGTTTCATATTTTTGTTAGAACACTTGAGTTCAGGAGAGTCTGAGATGTCAGTGTTAACCTTGAGCAGGTACTATGCAACCTCTCATCTAAGTGAGAAGAGTGACGTGTACAGCTTTGGAGTTGTTCTCCTGGTGCTCATCACAGCCAAGCCAGCGATCATCATCATCAGTGAGACGGAGAGAACCAACATTGCGCTCTGGGCTCGCGAGAGGCTCTCTGAAGGCGATATTGAGAGCATGACTGACCCGAGCATAAGAGGGGATTGCGATGTCAACTCTGTGTGGAAGGTGGCAGAACTGGCTCTGCAATGCACGGAGCACGCGGGGCGGGACCGGCCGACCATGGTGGAGGTTGTGGAGGGGATCAGCGAGAGCTTGCAGCTGGAGACCTCGTCACGCTCCATGAGGTGCAGCTCGACTGGGACAGGCGGTTCGGCGTTTGCTGATGGCGACTCTGTTGGTGCGCTTGAGGCCTAACTGATGTGTGCCCGTCTTCATCCTGAAAACATCTGCAAAGTTAAGCCATTGTAGGCTTTGACACCAGTTATATTCGCTACAAGTATTACACTCGCTTTAGCCCGTCCTCTCAATATTAAACCTGGACTGGAGAGTATGAGTTGTTAGTGCAGTATATATAAACTTGCACTTGAATTTTTGTGCTTGCGATGTGATCATAAAATCTTCTAGTCTGTTGATCTCTCTGTGCTGCTATGCTTACTATCTCTCTTGAACTCCTAATAACGTATACCAGTAAGAACATGGCATACATGCATATCCCTGGAGCCATGACTGCTGCGCTGCAGAGAAGAGTGACAAAGAAGAGAACCTAGAAGTTCACTTCCACCAGATCAACCAATTCTCAAAGCCTAATTTGGAGTCGATACAACCACGTTTTGGATTCTTAATCGTAGGCGCAAAGTAGATTGAGCAAGAGCCACGGAGCTGAACAGAGCATCCCGGGCGTGATCATGTTCTGTCTTCGGCCTGCATTGGACACTCAGATGCACCTAGTCTGCAACAGACTGTACAAAAGCTGGGTCAACATAGTTTTGCTGCATTCGCAAACTGTTTGTGGTTGACCCAGTAAGCAATCTAGATGTGACATAATAAGCTACAAACTAGCTGATGTTCTTACGCTTCTTGTCTGATGGAGAGGACTACTATGACACCTGTGATTTTCTTTTTCTTCCTTGTATGCACAGCAACTCCTAGAGATGAGTTCTGATCCTTCCCGTTTATACGTGGTACACTCCGTCTTAATTCATTGTCATGTAGCCTTGCTCTCTTGCTATATACAGTGAGGCCAGGCCTTCATGGATTTTGTAAGAGAAAAGAAATTAATCTGTCATATTCCGTCACAATGGGTCTGGTTATGCTGCTGCAGTTGTTTTTGTTGATGGCTTTAGGATTCATTTGCATCCATGGTCGGGAAGACAGTACTGGTACGTAATTAAGCTCTCTTTCTCTTAATTTTCATCGATAAGGATGTCTATGTGTAGTTATTGGGTATACCCATCGCATGCATATGCGACATCGATGATCTTTTGACAAAAAGATGTGACATGAAAATTTGGCCACATTTTGGCATGCAGACAAACAAAAAGAGAAAAAGATCAAACAAATCCAAATGTCACTGAACATTAGAGTACCATGAATTTTGATTGAATAAACACAAGCTAAATCTAGTCATGCCGGTCAAATCTTAGTACCATATAGTGTCATGCAGGAATACTTTTGAGAAGTTCAAAAACTTGCACGCGCGCTTTTCAAATGCGGCATTTTCAAAATGATGAAACAGATAAAAATGTCACGGCTATATCTAGTAGTGACGTGGACTACATGTTGCCGAATCGCCAACTCAGCGTCCACCTCAGCATCTCCATTCTCTCTCTATCAAAAAAAAACTCAGCATCACCACGTCATCCCTGGAGGCTTCCTTCCTCGCCACGGTCCCTTTTCGTTTCTTGGTGATTCATTTGATCGCTACCGATGAGCGAATTGGGCATTTGGGATTTTGGGAACAATGAAATAGTTACGAGTGCTATGTCTCCACTGCACAGTCTTGCTGCTTTTATGTTCCAGCAGCCGGGGTGTTTAGGCAGAACGAATTCTACTATTACATTTGTAACCGATCGTACCTGTTTTTCTCTAAAAATAAGCCCTTAAATATAATACTGGATCTCTGTTTCAGGCATGTTTTGCTAGAAGTTGAGTCTATGATTATTTCCCTTTTTACGGGAATGGGTCTATGATTGTTGTTGCCAGGGGCTGAGAGAATGTAGCACAACTACGTTCAGACCCTAACGTTCATATTTTGTTCTTGTTCTTTTGGCAGGTTTCATAGCCATTGAGTGTGGATATAGTGGCCCTAAGTACAAAGACATAAATACAAAAATAACATATGTAAGCGATGAGAATTTCACTGATGCAGGATCAACCCACACCGTTGAAAAATTGAATATGCAGCCAGCCTTTGCAGACCGGTACCTGAATCAGAGGTTAGTAAAATTAAGTTCAGCAGGTCAAGAACCCCTTAATTGGCTGCAACGCCTTAGGATCGAATTGGACTCTGCCTACGGTACGCCACAAGTTTTAAATTTTGCAAATGTTGGCTGTTGTCCATGTGCGCATCCGAATATTTCCCTTTAAGACTTCAAATATTCGATGTTGTGATCCTCTAGCCATCATCTAGGACTGGAGTACCTGCACAAGTCCTGCAGCCCGCCGTTGATCCATAGAGATGTGAAGACTGAGAACATCCTTCTCACTGCAAATCTCGAGGCTAAGTTATCGGATTTTGGGTTGACAAGGGCTTTCGGCAGTGAAACAAGAACACACACGACCACCCAACCGGCTGGTACCCTCGGAAGCCTGGACCCAGAGTACACATGTTCTGAGTCTTCTAACCCTAGTTTCATAGTTTTGTTTGAACAACTAGCATAGTGTCCCGTGCAATTGCACGAGAAATATTTTTAATTATATTTTTTGATCTATAGGCGTGATATTAGATCAGTATGGGAAATAAAAGTTCAAAGCGCGAGCCGACCTGCTAATCGTTGTACTGAGCTGTCTATTTAGATATATTTATGATGATCTATCAGACGTGATCTGTTTAATTATATGCGTCATCTTTTATTTTTTACATGTGCGTATGATATTAGATCAGTACTAATTACGCAGCAAATATTTTTAATTATCTTTATTTTTTACCCA
The DNA here is from genome assembly GCA_019208055.1 of Stipa capillata. NCBI lineage: Eukaryota > Viridiplantae > Streptophyta > Magnoliopsida > Poales > Poaceae > Stipa > Stipa capillata. The sequence goes on from JAGXJF010000129.1 coordinate 74,331, forward strand.
TATGCGTGATATTAGATCAGTACAAGAAATAAAAATTCAAATCGTAAGTAGGCATGTACTGAGCCATCTATTTAGGTATAGTTAGGATGATCTATCGGATGTGATCTGTTTAATTATCTTTATTTTTTTACATGTGCACTTCATATTAGATCAATGCTAATTGCACGAAAAATGTTTTTAATTATCTTTGTTTGCTTGTACGTATGATATTAGATCAGTAATAATTACATGGGAAATGTTTTAATTATCTTTATTTTTTTACATGTATGCGTGATATTAGATCAGTACGAGAAATAAAAGGTCAAATCGCGAGCCGGCTTGATATTAGATCAGTGCAAGAAATAGAAGTTCAAATCGAGAATCAACCTGTTAGTTGTGTTATCAAGCCGTTTATTTAGGTATAGTTATGATGATCTATCGGATGTGACCTGTTTAGGTACAGTTATGAAGATCTATCGGCTGTAATCTGTTGATATGAAGATTTATTGGCTATGATCTGTTTAGGTGCAGTTATGAAGATCTATCGGTTGTGGTCTACTAATAAGAAAAGGGTCCACCAGATTAATGGTCGCATGTTTTACTTTTTGTGAGAATTTCTAACATATCTCTATCTTTTCTATTATATTCTACTTCTATTATATAGTAGATAGATAGAAGATAGAGTTCAGAAGAGTCTAAGACGTGTGTAACTGAGCAGGTACTATGCAACCTCTCATCTAAGTGAGAAGAGTGACGTGTACAGCTTCGGAGTCGTTCTTCTGGCGCTCATCACAGCTCAGCCAGCGATCATCACCTTCAATGATAGGGAGAGAATCAGCATCGCGCTCTGGGCTCGCGAGAGGCTCTTTGAAGGCGGTATTGAGAGCATGACTGACCCGAGCATAAGAGGAGATTGCGATGTCAACTCTGTGTGGAAGATGGCGGAAACTGGCTCTGCAATGCACGGAGCACGCGGGGCGGGACCGGCCGACCATGGCGGAGGTCGTGGAGGGGATCAGCGAGAGCTTGCAGCTGGAGACCTTGTCACGCTCCATGAGGTGCAGCTCGACTGGGACAGGCGGTTCGACGTTTGCTGATGGCGACTCTGTTCCTGCGCTTGAATTCCTAATAACGTATACCAGTAAGAACATGACATACATGCATATCCCAGGAGCCATGACTGCCGCAGAGAAGGTGATTTCCATGACAAGGGACGATGATCTGTGATGCTGTGCTGATATAGTAACTCCATGCACTGGTAGCATCAGCAAAGTAAATGATTTGTGGTACTGTGCCAGGACAGTAGTTTTCTAAGCAATCGTGATCATATCTCTGCATGTTGATGCAAGTGGTTGTCCTTCATCGTTTGTCACATGTATCACCTGAAAATGTGATGTGTAGGATAATATGGTGAAATGCTATCAGATAAGGATATCCGCGTCGTGCTTTCGCTTAACTAGAAAAAATATATTTTCCAGGTTCCATTTTCCATTTCTTGTGGTGCATATAATAAGTTTTTAGATGAAAGGCTTTTCTAGTCCGACTTAGAATTAACTAAGCCACAAGGCAGCGTTACGACATCTGAAAGACCACGCACAACCCAAGCTGGATAACCAGCAACAAAGGCAACTCAACACAACACGCAACAGAAGACCCTAAAAGATAAAAGGAGCAAGCAGAAAAGCAGCTTAAACTCCACAACATCAACCATGACTTTTGCTGAGGGGCGAACACCGTGTCGAGGAAGCACTGACCACCGAGGAGTGACAACTGCCGATACCAGAGGGAGGAGGAGCCATCGCAGCGCGGTCGAAGGGGCCTTCAAGAAGAGGACGACGGTAGGCACAGCAAGCCAGCACATGAGGAAACCATAGAGGCGCCCTTAAGAAACATGGGGCAGAGCTAAAACGGCTGATCAGTGACACACAGATGTCTGCCTGCGATCCACGATCCACGACCTCGGAGAAACTCCAAAGCACAGCAAAGCTGAACCCGTCAATCATCTTGATAATCAAGATATTCCTGTCATTAGATAGATAATGGAGACCACCGCGAGTTGATGAACCAGCCAGTTTGGTCCACAAGATTAAGTTGACAAGCAATGTAAGATTACACCTGGATTGTTAGTCAAAAAAGATTACACCTGGATTGATCATAGAAATGGTAGTGAAAAAAACATTAGCGAGAAGATGACCGCCTTGTGGCCATGCTTTGGACATCTGGATACTGCAGAATAATAAACTGTATGCTGCAGTTGTTTAAGACGCTCACTTTGCTCAATTTTTGCAGGTACCGTCGCGTCTTAATGCAGCCGGCCATCCCGGGCGTGATCATATTCCGTCTTCGGCCTGCATTGGACATTCAGATGCACCCAGTTTGCAAGCTACCTGTGACATCATAAGTACGAACTCGCTGATGTTCTTAGGCTTCTTGTGATTGTTTTTCTTCCTTGTACGACGTACGAACTCGCTGATGTTCTTAGGCTTCTTGAGATTGTTTTTTCTTCCTTGTACGACACCAGCTCCCAGAGATGAGTTTTTTTTATACTTCCCGTGTATACGTGGTACACTCCGTCTTAATTAATTGTCCTGTGCCTCTTGCTCTCTTGCTATATACAGTGAGGCCAGGCCTTCATGGATTTTGTAAGAGAGGAGATTAATCTTTGTCATATTCCGTCACAATGGGTCTGGTTATGGTGCTGCAGTTGTTGTTGATGGCTTTAGGATTCATTTGCATCCATGGTCAGCTAGACAGTAACGGTACGTAATTAAGCTCTCTTTCTCTCTTAATTTTCATCGATAACGATGTCTATGTGTAGTTGTTGGGTATACCCATGGCATGCATATGCAACATCAATGATCTTTTGACATGAAAATTTGGCCACATTTTGGCAGACAAACAAAAACAGAAAATGATCAAACAAATCCAAATATCACTGAATATTAGAGTACCATGAATTTTGGTTGAATAAACACAAGCTAAATGTAGTCATGCCGATCAAATCTTAGTACCATACAGTGTCATGCAGGAATACTTTTGAGATGTTAAAAAACTTGCATGCACGCGCGCTTTTCAAATGCGGCATTTTCGAAATGATGAGACAAATCAAAAGGTCACGGCTAAATCAAGTAATGACGTGGACTACACGTCACCGAACCGTCAACTCCGAGTCCACCTCAGCATCTCCATTCTCTCTATCAAAAAGAAAACTCAGCATCCCCACGTCACCCCTGGAGGCTTCCTTCCTCGCCACGTGTCCCTTTTCGTTTCTCGGTGATTCATTCGATCACTACCGATGAGCGAATTAAGTCCAATACAATAGAAAAAATAAAAAAATATTAAAAAATTCTATAAAAAATAAAATATCTGACTATTAATCTGGTGGACCTTTCATTATTAGTAGACCACAATCGATAGATCTTCATAACTGTACTAGAAGACCGGCTCGCAATCTAAACGTTTTATTTCCTGTACTGATCTAATATCAAGTCAGCTCATGATTTAAACTTTTATTTTTCGTACTAATCTAATATCACGCGTACAGGTAAAAAAATAAAGATAATTAAAAATGTTTCTTGTGCAATTAGTACTAATCTAATATCACGCATACAGGTAAAAAAAGATAATTAAAATATTTGATGTGCAATTAGTATTGATTAATATCACGCATACAGATAAAACAATAAAGATAATTAAACAGATCATATATGATAGATCATGAGACGGCTAAATACAGGTCAAGTCGTGATTTGAACTTTTATTTCCTGTACTGATCTAATATCACGCGTATGGGTAAAAAAAATAAAGATAACTAAAAATGTTTGTTGCGCAATCTATTTATTACTATATTAATTACAGACTTTTTAAAAATTCCCACGTTAATCAAAGAAAAAGAAAAATATCTAGCCATCCATTTATGTGGATCCGAGTTATAACTGTCTAGATTAAATGAGAGTCTATATGATTGCAATTTCTCTTATACTTTTTAGGAATAGTAATAAGCAAAGACTTTTATTTTAGTCAATCTGATATTTTCTAGGAATAGTAATAAGCAATGACTCTCATTTTAGTCGATCTGAACCATGAATAGTAATAAGCAAAGATTCTTATTTGAACCATGAATAGTAATAAGCAAATACTCTTAATTTAGGTAATCTAAACCGTTATAACTCGTTCCCACCAAATAGATGGTCAGATATTTTTCATAGATATGTAGTGTCGTATTAGGTAGAAACTCTGTCACTAGCATCAAGCAAACGAATAACACTTACGTGAAAGTCCCTCGAGGGCCCGGTTTCAAGGCCTATGATATCTCCCCTCGATCTATTTTTCTACGTTTATGTCACTGCAGTTGAGATGAGTAGTTCACGTTTGAATCGAATCAAATCATATATTGTCTATGTCGCATGTCAGATCCAGTTCCTCTTTTGTGAATGTCTAGAGTGCAGTTTTAATTATGTATGAACCTGCTGTCAATCCATGCATGCAAGATGTGCTTAATTCTATCTTGGCATGTAATATGTGCTCAAGCCCTGCAAGACTGTGAATCTCAGCCATCACTTATTATGTGCTGCTTAGATACTATGATTATTACACTAAAAGTAATCAATCAAATTGACATACATGCAGAATCCAAATAATATTCCTTGCAAAAAAAGTCCAAATAATATATTGACATGCACGCTTCCTGTTCCTCCGTCTACATGTGTCCTCCTGTCTTACGGTTTGTTAGATCAGCATAAATTGACGAAGCAACGCACGTAGAATCAAAGATACTTATTAGGAATTTATGTGATTTTATAATTAGATATGTAAGCATGTTTACTATATTCGTCTTGTTTTACATCCAATATATATTTGTAATTAGGTTCTTACATTTTTTATTTTTCAATTTCTATATTCCAACCGAGCTCAAAGAAGACAATAGCAATGTTTAATAACTAATAAAACCGCAGAACATAAACACTAGCCCGTGCGAACGCACGGGTTAGCGGCTAGTTTGGTACTAATCTAATATCACACGTATAGGTAAAAAAATAAAGATGATTAAAAAGTTTCACGTGCAATTAGTAATGATCTAATATCATGCGTACAGGTAAAATAATAAAGATAAATAAATAGATCACATCCGATAGAACATTATAACTGTATATAAATAGACGGCTCAGTACAACAACTAGTCGCGATTTAAACTTTTATCTAATATATGCGTACAGGTAAAAATATAAAGATAATTGAAAAAGTAATGACGTGGACTATATGTCACCGAATCGTCAACTCCGAGTCCACTCAGCATCTCCGTACTCTCTCTATCAAAAAGAAAACTCAGCATCCCCACGTCACCCCTGAAGGCTTCCTTTCCTCGCCACGGTCCCTTTCCGTTTCTTGGTGATTTTGGGAACAGTGAAATAGCTACGAGTGCTATGTATCCACTGCACAGTCTTGCTGCTCTTATGTTCCAGCAGCGGAGGTGTTTAGGCAGAACGAATTCTACTATTACATTTGTAACCGATTGTACCTGTTTTTCTCTAGAAATAAGCCCTTAATTATATATACTGGATCTCTGTTTCAGGCATGTTTTGCTACAAATTGAGTCTATGATTATTTCCCTTTTTACGGGAATGGGTCTATGATTGTTGTTGCCAGGGGCTGAGAGAATGTGGCACAACTACGTTCAGACCCTAACGTCATATTTTGTTCTTGTTCTTTTGGCAGGTTTCATAGCCATTGACTGTGGATATAGTGGCCCTAAGTACAAAGACATAATTACAAAAATAACATATGTAAGCGATGAGAATTTCACTGATGCTGGATCAACCCACACCGTTGACAGATCGAATATGCAGCCAGGCCTTGCAGACCGGTACCTTAATGTTCGCTTCTTCCCCGATGGAGCACGCAACTGTTACACGTTGCGGTCCCTAACACCGGGTGGCAAGTACCTTATCAGGGCTGCATTTGCCTATGGTGACTATGATGCACTATACAGCTTTCCTACCTTTGATCTCTATTTTGGGGTCAACTACTGGACGACGGTGACCATTGTCGATTCCAGGACAGCGTATGTGTATGAGATAATCGCTGTGTCCCCTGCCGACTTCCTGCAAATTTGCTTGGTGAACATAGGATCGGGAACTCCTTTCATCTCAGCGCTTGACTTGAGGTCACTCACAGCAGATCTTTATCCGGAGGCCAATGTGACACAGTCCCTGGTTTTGCTCAGCTTTTTCCGTGACACAGTCGATTTTGGGTTCAACCGCTACCACTTCGGGACAGACTATAACCTCACTAGGTGAGCTGATCGGACAAAGTTTGATTAAGTAATGTTCTTTTAGCTCTAGTTGTGCTATATATACAGTTAACCCTGCTAAATTTCCGTCTCAATTAATAAGGTTCCCAGATGATCCCTACGACCGTATATGGCAGAAGTATGAAGACATTCCCAGCTGGACAACCGTAACCAACAATTCCAACGGGGCAGTCCGGAACTCCCCAAATGACACCTACCGTGCACCATCTGCAGCGATGCGTAATGCATCCACTCCAGTGAACGCCTCAAGGATGGACCTATCGTGGAGTTCGGATTCATCCATGAGTGTTGGTGTTGACCCCAAGTACTTTCTCGTACTCTACTTTGTTGAGTTGGAGGCCACCCAAGAGTTAAGGCAATTTGATGTCTCTGTGGATAACAACAAATTAGCTTCTGCATTCAGCCCAAAATACTTGCTGGCTACTGTTCTCTCACAGATTGTGCAAGGCTCAGGCAACCATAGCATCTCCCTCGTGGCAACGTCAAACTCGGCGCTTCAGCCTTTGATCAGCGCGATGGAGATATACATGGTGCGGCGAGTGAATGAATCTAGCACTCACTCTTCTGATGGTATATGCTATAAGTTTCAGAAATCTTTCCATTCTTATACGCTATAAAGTCAACTTGGTTAGATAAGGCAAAAAATTAATGTTGTACTTAATTTTAATATATGCTATTCTAGCATAATTTACAAAAGGTTGAAGTTGATCCTCGATTTATACTTCTAATTTTAGCCGTAGGATTTCGTTAATTTTCATTATGTCTTCAGCTTGTCTCGTGCAAATCCATGCTTCTTTAATTTTTTATGGCATCTCAACATCATTAATGGGCATTGTGTGTGTGGAAAATAGATTAGTTAGGCAGGGTTAGTTTTGATAATAATTCTGACAAGGCTCGTATCAAAATGCAAGCTATCTTTCTTCTCTTGACATGCATTTTTTATCGGATAGTGGTATAATGCATGCGGCTGGTAGCGATCTTGTGACCAGAGTTGCACAATTAAACATTCATTTTGTTCTTTTAGTAGAATTCAAAATCCACTAGCACGGTGTCTCACACAATTGCGCGGGAAATATTTTTAATTATCTTTATTTTTTGATATTTACGTGTGATATTATATCAGTACGGGAGCGAGCCGGCCCGCTAGTCATTATACTGAGCCGTCTATTTAGATACATTTATAATCATATATCGGATGTAATATGTTTATGTACAATTATGATGGTCTATCAATTATGATCTGTTTAGGTACAGTTATGAAGATCTATCGGTTGTGATATGTTTAAGTACAGTTATGAAGATTTATTAGTTATGATTTGTTTAGGTACAATTAGATATATCAGTTGTGATTTATTTAAGTACAGTTACAAAGATCTATCGGCTATCATTTGTCTAGGCATAATTATGAAGATCTGTCGATTGTGCTCCACTAATAATAAAAAGGCTCATCAGATTAATGGTTGGATATTATTTTTGGAGAATTTCTCGCATTTCTCTATTTTTTCTATTGTATTGTACTTTTAGTATATAATAGATAGATTAATGTTAAATTCACACACGAATGTTAAACTGAGACCTTATAAATATATTCATTAATGGATAATTGGTCATGTTTACCACATTACATGAACACTGTTCTGCTGAATTCAGTTTCAGAATGCATGAACTGTTTGTTCATCTTGTTTACGTGTTTGACTAAACCTGTGCATTTCCTCCACTTATGTTTGGTATCTTCAGCCCATGCCATGATGACCGTCCAGGCGAAGTTCTCTGTGAAGAGAAATTGGGTGGGTGATCCATGTGCCCCTACAGCTTTTGCATGGGAAGGCTTGAACTGTAGTTACACTCCCAGCAGTCCTCCAAGAGTAACAGCCTTGTGAGTTCTGAATGAACAGAATTGCTCTGTATTTATGCGGTCATTTTTTTGTTGTTGAGTTACACCAGAAACTACAAATGAAAAGTTACACATCTATGTTCTATGTATGATGGTTCTTTTGTTTTCCTTGCAGAAACATGTCATCTAGTGGATTGGTTGGTGAAATTGATGCTTCTTTTGGTCAGCTAACACTGCTCCAGCACTTGTACGTTTGGTAGATTACCATTTCAGACTTTCTTAGACTATAGAAAGAGTTCTTGTGTTAGTACCTAGTCCGTGAATTAGTAGTGCTTGCAGATTTGAACATGTATGACCATTGACTTCTCAATCCTCTGTCTCTTCCAGTAAACTTTAATATAAAAAATTACCTTATGAAACCTAGAAGCTACAGGCTTATAAAAATATCAAAAGTGGTAAGCATGCTAAATCTCTGAGTTCAGTACTTCTTATCCTTGAGTTTCAATTATCAAATATCTCGCTCCAAAAGTTTAACTGTTAAAACATGGGCATTTATTTTACCATACTTCTATGTTTATAAGTACATCATGTTACTTTGCATTTCCAGGGATCTATCTCACAACAATCTGTCAGGATCAATACCTGATTTTCTGGGTCAAGTGCCATCACTTACATTTCTGTATGTGTTCCTGCCAATCCGACTTCTTTTTTGCAAACTTTATAGCACAGAATCCTTTCAATATTTAGTTTCTTCATCTCTTGTAGGGATTTGACAAGCAACAAGCTCAGTGGATCAATTCCTAGGAGTCTGCTAGAAAAATCTCAGGACGGGTTGCTGACACTAAGGTTTGCACCTGTTTCATGTATATCTTCTGTACAATTGATGCCTTAATGGAGGCAATTGATAGCAGTAAATATTTCCTGCAAATAGATTTGTATATTTTGAACTTTCTATCTCAATCCAGGTACTCTGCGTATATATATATATTCCTGTGATAAATTCATATGTTTCCGAAGTATATTTGACCAGGTTCTGCTACTTGTAATTCTTCAATGAATTTCCTATCAGTTACTTTTAGTTAAGGAATTCCTGGAAGTGGTATCTGTGAATTACTCAGTTGAAACATTCTCTGTTCATCAAACTATTTGAGCAATACTTACAATAAGTTTCATGTGCCACGTCGTGCTGCTGTTATCAAGCAAGAGAGGACTTTTTGACGAAAGAGGCAATTTAGTAGTTTATCTGCCAACAGTATTTAAGAGTGTGTGTGTGTGTGTGCGTGCGTGTTTCTAATTTACTTCCAGTTCCAAGTACGTTGCAATCTTTCACTTATCAGCATTCTGTTTCCTAGGGTCGACAATAACCCAAACCTTTGTCGAAATAATACCTGCAACCCGATTCCGAATAAAAAGAAGAACAAGACAAAACTTGTACTCGAGATTGTTGTTCCAGTAATTGCTGCAATAACTCTACTGTTTGTGGCCGTACTCGTGTTTGTCAGGCCCAGAAGAAAGAAGAGACCAGGTAATTAAATTATTCAGTACTTCATGAACATTGGCATTACCTAAGGGAATTTAGCATGCTTGCATGGCGTTCATCCTGCATGTGTGCTATAGTAAGGTTAGTGCTTATGCTGCCTCCAGATGTGGCTCATTCAGCCAATCCATTCGAAAACCAGAGGTTCGATTACAAGGAACTCAAGCGCATCACAAATAACTTCAACACTGTAATTGGAAGGGGTGGGTTCGGCCTTGTCTATGTTGGCCGTTTGGAGAATGGAACTCGTGTTGCTGTGAAGATGCAGTCAGAGATATCTTCACAAGGGAGTGCAGAGTTTTTGGCTGAGGTACATGTACATTAGTCGTTCAATTCAACAAATTAGTTAGCTGTATTACGTATCATATCCATATTTCAGGCTCATGAATTATCATATCCATATTGCAGACTCAGCACCTGGCCAGGGTTCATCACAGGAACTTGGTGTCCTTAATTGGTTATTGCAAGGATAAGAAACATCTAAGCCTTGTCTACCAGTACATGGATGGGGGAAACCTACAGGACCGGCTCAGAGGTTGGTAAATTTTAATTTAAGCATGATTGCGGAGTATGTTCTGCTCAACTAAATCTCTCTTAATGAAGTCAAGTTTCAGGATGTGCCACTCCTTGTCTCACTAACATGTGGGTCCTGGGTCCACATGTCAATGAGACATGGGAGAGGCATATCTTCACAATCACATAAATCGAATAGTTTACTCTTATGCTCTGCAGACGTTCCAATTTCCAAAGTCTTAAGATGGCAGCATTTCTACTCCTGCTTATATGACCAGACTCCTAACATGGAATAAACTCTGTTCGCGTACAGGCATCTTCAACTGCCATAAATATTATTTATCGAATGTTAGCTAGGAAAAATATTGGAATACATGATTTCTTACTATAAAATCAAGTTAAATTGGTTCAAAAGATAAGGGTACATGAAAAGGCTACAAGTGGTTTAGTACTGCATCAGGTTAACAGCCCAATCCTTTAGCAGTCTAATTAGATTCGCTTATTTATTTTTTGGTTCACAGGTCAAGAACCCCTTAATTGGCTGCAACGCCTTAGGATCGCATTGGACGCTGCCTACGGTACGCCGCAAGTTCTAAATTTTGCAAATGTTGGCCGTTGTCCATGTGCGCATCCGAACATTTCCTTTTAAGACTTCAAATATTCGACGTTGTGATCATCTAGGACTGGAGTACCTGCACAAGTCCTGCAGCCCGCCGTTGATCCATAGAGATGTGAAGACTGGGAACATCCTTCTTACTGCAAATCTCGAGGCGAAGTTATCGGATTTTGGGCTGACAAGGGCTTTCAGCAGTGAAACGAGTACACACACGACCACCCAACCGGCTGGCACCCTCGGATACCTGGATCCAGAGTACGCATGTTCTGACCCTGGTTTCATATTTTTGTTAGAACAATTGAGTTCAGGAGAGTCTGAAATGTGAGTGTTAACCCTGAGCAGGTACTATGCAACCTCTCATCTAAGTGAGAAGAGTGACGTGTACAGCTTCGGAGTCGTTCTCCTGGTGCTCATCACAGCCCAGCCAGCGATCATCATCTTCAATGATAGGGAGAGAATCAGCATCGCGCTCTGGGCTCGCGAGAGGCTCTTTGAAGGCGATATTGAGAGCATGACTGACCCGAGCATAAGAGGGGATTGCGATGTCAACTCTGTGTGGAAGATGGCGGAACTGGCTCTGCAATGCACGGAGCACGCGGGGCGGGACCGGCCGACCATGGCGGAGGTCGTGGAGGGGATCAGCGAGAGTTTGCAGCTGGAGACCTCGTCACGCTCCATGAGGTGCAGCTCGGTTGGGACAGGCGGTTCAGCGTTTGCTGATAGCGACTCTGTTCCTGCGCTTGAGGCATAACTGATCGGAGCCCGTCCTCTCAATATTAACCTGGAGAGATGAGTCGTTAGTGCACTACATAAAACTTGCACTTGAATTTTTTGTGCTTGCAATATGATCATAGAACCTTCTAGTCTGTTAGTTTGCTTGATTAACCACGAACATTTTCTTGATCAGTTTCATCAGCTAGCACTTGAGACCATTTGTTGTCGGTTTGATCCCTTACAGTAAGCGGTATAAGTTTCTGTTACTCCTGGGGAACAGAGGGTGCTCTCTCTCTCTCTCTCTCTCTCTGTGCGTGTGCTGCTATGCTTACTCTCTCTCTCTTGAAATCCTAATAACGTATACCGGTAAGAACATGACATACATGCATATCCCCGGAGCCATGACTGCTGCGCTGCAGAGAAGAGTGACAAAGAAGAGAACCTAGAAGTTCACTACCACCCGATCACCCAATTCTCAGCTAAATATGGAGTCAATCCTACCACGTTTTAGGCTTTGATCATAGGCGCGAAGTAGATCGAGCAAGAGCCACGGAGCTGAACAGAGCTTTACTTCTCGATCTCTTCTCTCAGGTTTCTCCTCTCCTCCAGGTTTTGAGTTTTGTTGGTTACTCACTCGGTAGCTAGAGCAACCGAGGGATAGAAAGTATTTTTGCTTGTTCCACCCAAAAATGAATGAATGCATCGCAACAGTTGATCGTCACAACGGAAAAAGCGCGTCACGAGCTTCGTAACGCACACCAATCACGTTGTCCTCGAAAAGTATATCTCGAAGCAGAAAGAGTAACGAGAGAGAGAGAGAGAGAGAGGGAGAGCTTCTTGCTCTCGCCCTTGGGTACGGTTCGTGGTGGCGGCGATGGCGACGAGGCAGAAGGGGAAGGTGAAGTGGTTCAACGAACCCAAGGGTTACTCAAGGGTTTCGGCTTCACCTGTGTTATAAAAACCAGGAGTTTCACTATGCTCGTGTTGGACTCTGCTTACGCACCAAGCTTTGATTTTTGTAAATATGGCTAATGCCCATATTTCTTTAAATGTCGATTCTTTTATTATCGGACCATCACCTATATGTCCCATGTCCTTTCTAAAAAAATCTGTGTCCCGTGTTTAACTAACATTCAACTGTTTTCCAATTTTACCATCAGTCATTTTTCAGACTATTTGATCTCCATCCAATGGTTCAGATTTCATTCCTCTTTTATATATAAACCCCCAACGCTAACTCTCTCTCTCTCTCTCTCTCTCTCTCCTCTCCCTACCTCTCCCGCCGTCGGATCAAACTTCCCTCTAAACCCTAACCCTCCTTTTCCGCCACGGCCGCCATGTCCGCACCGTGGTCAGCTCCGGCGAGTTTGCCGCATAGCCAGAGGAAGAAGAAGAAGAAGCAAGCAGGAAGAAAGTGATTTGGCAAGAAAAAATTGAGCGCCGACAAATTATAAAACAGTCATCTAACTGTTAGCATTTCCGTTAAATTATCCATCCAATCAAATCTCGAGGCAAGGTATCCGATTTGGGCTGACAAGGGGCTTTCAGCAGTGGAAGGAGAACACACACAACCATCCAAACCGGCTGGTACTCTCGGATACCTGGACCCAGCATACGCATATTATTGACCCCAGTTCCATATCTCTGTCGGAAATTCGGACCACCGCTACATTCAGCAATTTTGTTTAGAAGTCCCATCTGATATGAGTGTTCAACCCTGAGCAGGTACTATGGAACCTCTCATCTGAGAGAGAAGAGCGACGTGTTCAGCTACGGAGTCGTTCTCCTGGTGCTCATCACAGCTAGCCTAGCCAGTGTCAGCAGCTGCACAGAGAGGAAAAACATCGGGCACTGTGTGCGCATGCAACAGGCTCCCGGAAGCCGATATCTGGCGACCCGAGGATGAGAGGAGTTTGATCCCTTACAGGAAGCAGTATAGTCCTCTATTACTACTTTGGGAACAGAGGGTGCTCTCTGTCTGTGCTGCTATGCTTGCTATTTCTGTTGAACTCCTAATAACAAATTCCAGTCAGAACATGACATGCATGCATAATGCATATCCCAGGATCCATGACTGCTGCAGAGAAGAGGGACAAAGAAAGTGATGGAGGAGATAATCAAACAAGACCAGGATAGTTTACTGTTTGTTCTTGCACAGGCCTCACTTTATTCTTGCAAGCACACCATTGCACACTGATAATTGATTACACATGCATAGATACAACAAACTTACAGTGACCGATGCATGTCGAAGCAGTCAACTCGCTCAAGCGTAGTACTTGATGAAGCTGCTGTAATTGCTCTGCTTGTCGAAGTAGCGGTCCCAGAGCATGACGCCGCCGTAGTTGTCCTTCTTCTGCACCACCGGCGTGATGCCGTAGTAGACGTTCTTGGGGTGCACCCACTGGTACGACTTCTCCGACGCCGTCAGCCCGATGTAGATCCGGCTCGCCGGGAACGCCGCCGTCCACCGGTCCCACGCGTCCTGCCAGGGCCCGTACACATTGCACGCCTTGTCGTCCTCCTCGTAGATCCTGACGTGGATCCGCTCGAAGATCCCCGTCGCCAGCGCCCGTTCCACGTGCCTCGCCGGCGGGTACGCGCACCGCGTCGTCGCCGTCAGGTGCAGCGGCTTGCCCGGTCCGCCGCGGATGTTGTGCTTGGCGAGCTCCAGCGCCAGCACGTCGTACCGGTCCGCCGGCGTGCCGTGGTCGAGGAAGAGGTCGACGCCATCGAGCCAGGCATCGCCGAAGGGGCGGCGGACGCCTGGCTTGGAGCCGCCGAAGTAGGAGTTCCAGAGGTGATCGAAGAGGTCGAGCGCGGAGCGGTTGGAGGGGAGGGAGTAGCCGGCGCCCGGGCCGCCGACGGAGAGGGAGACGGGGACGCCCTTGAACTGGCAGTGCTTGATGTCGGCGCCGACGGCGGAGAGGTCGTGGCCGGAGAGGTCGAGGTGGTACTCGCCGTGGCCGTAGACGTCGAGGAAGGACATGATGACCATGGTGTACATGCCGGTGTCGCACGCCTCACGGAGGGAGCCCTCGTCCTTGTTCCGGCCCCAGAAGACCGTCACCTGGCCGGTCTTCCCCGCTGCCGCAGCAAGGCCGGCGACGGAGAGAAGGGCGGCGAGGAGTAGGAGGGAGGCTGGCCTCCAGCGTGCGAGCGCCATTGGTGATGGATGAAGGTTTCTTGGTAGCTCGATCTTGCTTGCTTTGCTTGTTGGTGTGAAGAACTAATTAGTTAGTAGAGTGTGGCAGTATATATAGATGGATTATATGTTGCAATAGTTGACTGGAACACGTTTTTCAGCTAGCTTTTGATGCTTTGTCTGTGTGCCGCGCGCAGATGAGTAGTGGTGAGCTAGCTAATTAGCGTTGATGGGGTAGGAGCTGACTCGATGGATCGAGATCGAGTAGGGATAACATGGAGAACAGCTCACCTAGACGAATATTTGATGGAAGGAGAAGAAAGCACACATGGATTGTTGCAACGTTCACGCATGGCCGCATAACGTTGACGACACAGTTGAAGTTGAACAGGGGCCAAGCAAGCAAGCGACGTGCTATATATGATTTATCATATCGGTTTTGCTATTTCTCAGGCGCGTCTGAGAAATACTTATTTCTCAGTCGATAGCTTTTGACCGTCGGATGAGGCGCTGAGATTCGTGCATGTTTTTTAGGGCTCGTATTGGGCCGCGTATGGGCTTCGTGGGTTTTTTTGTTTTTCTGTCTGGGAATAGTTATCTCCTCGTCTTCCGCGCGCACTGTGTGGGTGACGTAGTCTGCGAGAAGGTTCGCCGGCGATTTGTAGAGCCTGGGAGCTGTCGCCGCCGGGGCCGATCCGCGACGCCGTACAGCTTCCCGCCGGTAAGCAGCTTGTCACGCGGGGGCAGGGAAGGGAAGAGAGTCTATCATACGTTGCCCATTTAACAGCTCAGGTTCTAGATCTAGGGATATTGTGTAGATGAAATCGTTGGTTAGGAAATCGTTGAGGGCAAGGGGGGGGGGCTCGGGGGGTCTTTGACCGAGTGCTTCGGCGGCGGAACTGGGGCGTGGTGCTGGGGCCGCGGAGCGGGACGGCATGGCGATTGGGGATGAATTAGCTCGTGTAGCGATTCAAGTGTCGGCAGGGCATTCGGGTTTTATGTGCATGTCTGGTTCCATGATTTAGCTTCGTTGTTTCCTGTCTTTTTTTCGGGTTTAGTTTTTGGTGCTGATGGTTTGATTGGTTTTGGTGTGTTAAGCTGGTGGTTTAGGTTGTCTGGTTCCATGATTTTAGCTGATTGGTTTGTTCAGTGCGTTTATTTTTTTGAGGAGCTCAGAATGAACACATACATGTAGATGTTAATCATTGATGCAGATTTCTGTATATGCAATAGTTTGTATGACATTCGTGTTTTTTGTGTTGTTTTATTTTTCTCAGCTGTAGTATTATCGACTGTCTTTTTTTGTGCGTATTTTGTTGAATGGTGGTTTTGCTTTTGATCTTAATGCATATAGAGATGGTAAGCATGATGCACTCTTTTTTTTATGTAATATGCAGGTTCATGGGAGGGGGGTGGGTGATAGACAGCGAAGATATTGTGTCGGAAGATAATGAAGTCAACTCTGATAATGAAGACAATGGATATTCAGCTGAAGAATTTGATGAGACGTACACCATGTCTGATAGTGAGGGTACCCATACTTCAGAAGACTCAGATTTTTTAGACAAGGAATTATTGAAGAACCTCAAAAAGATGGTATGCTACTGATTTTATGTCTTATGGCATGAATATGATCCTTTTTTGTATTTTTGCATTTCTGCTAACTCATTTTTTTTGGCATGAAATCATAGGTCATGAAGAGTATGAAATGGAAGAAAACGCATAAGGTGAAGACTAATGGCAGAAGAAAGGTTTCTTCATCAACCTTTTTTTTGTATTAGCTTTAGTTATTGGTTAGGTTTTAGCTTTTTTTTTCTGCGTAGTTGATGCATGTTGTACCAAGTCCCTTTTTCAGGGTTATTTTTACCCTGACTTTTTGCGGAGTTACACTTTTTATGTACAGCAGTTGCACACAAAAGAAATTAGTAACTACAGCTTTTGAAATGTGCAACTTATATTAGAAACAAGCTTACTTATGTGTAAGTCACACTTGTTATGATACATTTTTAGCAAAATTGTTATGCATTGGCACAAGAGGGATTATATTTACTCTCAACTTACCTTCTGAAATTTTTTTAGTTGCATCTCCTGTTTTACTCACTTGGCTTCAACTTATACATTTTTTTAGTTCCATCTCCTGTTTTATTCACTTAGGTTCAACTTATATGCGCAACTTATATTAGTTCCTTTCTTTTTGCTGATGTGCATTACTGTTCTGTATTTTTTCAGCAGAGGGTTAAACGTGATTGCGGAGTTACACTTTTTATATACAGCAGTTGCACACAAAAGAAATTAGTAACTACAGCTTTTGAAATGTGCAACTTATATTAGAAACAAGCTTACTTATGTGCAAGTCACAGTTGTTATGATACATTTTCAGCAAAATTGTTGTGTATTGGCAGAAGAGGGATTATATTTACTCTCAGCTTACCTTCTGAAATTTTTTTAGTTGCATCTCCTGTTTTACTCACCTGGCCTCAACTTATACATTTTTTTAGTTCGATCTCCTGTTTTATTCACTTAGGTTCAACTTATATGCGCAACTTATATTAGTTCCTTTGTTTTTGCTGACGTGCATTACTGTTCTGTACTTTTTCAGCAGAGGGTTAAACGTGATTGCGGAGATACAAAAACCAAGGCAGATGACTGTGGGTCCAGGGCATCTAGCAGATACAATGCATCCTATTTTTTGATATAATCAAAAGTCTGTCTGTGTATCATAGGGATCTGATCTCAGGAATAGGGTTTGGCTCTCTCCTTGAGTTTGATGGAAGTGCATCTCCAAGATCATTTACACAGTGGATAGCAGATAATGTCAATGTTACAACTGAAGATATTTGCCTTGATAACAAAAGTATTCGAATCACACCCAAGTCTGTCAATGATGTGCTAGGAATTCCATTTAATGGCAGTGAAGTTGAAACTGAGTCTGAATCTGCCAAGGCTGATTTTCTTGCTCTTTTTGGCCTGACTGAAATGCCCACTATCAAATATTTTGGCACCAAGATATTAAAGAGTGTTCTGACTGATGATGAGTTCCTTAGATGCTTTATGATGGTGGCTTTGTCCACCTTCCTTTGTCCTACATCAAGCACAAAGCCCAGCACAAAGTATCTAAGTGCTTTGATTGACACTAGAAAGATCAAAGAATTTGATTGGTGCAAGTTTGTTCATGATTGAACAATTTGTTATATCAAGAAATACCAGAAATGTTCAAGGACTCTTGGAGGATGTCTGTACTATCTCGCAGTTATGTCTTTGTTTTCCCAATTCTAATTCATTTGTGCTATATGTTTTTATTTTATCTATCATTTTTCACGTAATGTATTTTTGTGGACAAACGCAGGTGCGCTACTTAGATTTCTTGGATTTTGGTACAGCCCAATTGCCTCTCACATTACCCAGAATTTTAGTGTGGAAGGGTGAAATGATAAAGGATTTCTGCAAACTTGATTTGGTCAAGCATGGGAAGTACGAAAAACGCTCTGTGAGTTTTATTTTTCTCCAAGGAAGTCATTAGTTTTCTATAACCTTTTTTTCCCATGCATTGTTTATTGCTTTTCATATCTAAAATTTTACGCAGATCAAAGATATAAGCCAAACATGTTATGCACCTACTGCTGCTATGCATAATACTGCTGCACGCATGTATGAATTTAGGAATTGCGTGGAGTTGATAACGGGGCAATCTATCAACCAAATGGTATTGTTTTTGTTCAGTTCTCCAAGTTTCAAATTTTCTTTTTCTTCAATTCTTAATTATTTATTTATGGTACTCTAATATTACCAGGTTGTTGGAGATATATGTTCAATGTTTCAAACTTATATTGAAAATAAAGATGACAATACTTGTTCGCAGACACAAAGTCTGTTGTTGAATGTTTTGAAATGTTTGGTAGATTCTACTTCATTTGCAACAGCCACAAACACACTCGCTCCTTATGTGAGCCATGGAGAAGGCAACACCGCTCCCTCAAATGACTATCATCAAAGCGATCAACAAACTATGAATTTTGAGTCACAGTCTACCGAGAAAGTTAACTGTTCTGAGGACAATATGCAAAACTTAAACAATCCCTGTAATGAGTCTCAAAGCACAGTAAAAGTGAACTCAAATGGGTCGATTGAGAAGAAACCATTGCAACAAGGTATTTTACATTTAATCATTTTTCTATATTCAATAAAGGTGAACTCAAATGGGTCGATTGTGTTGATGTGTACTTTTTTCTATATTCAGTTGTAATCATTTTTTTTCTTTTTTTCACATGTGGCTATGTGATATCAAAGTTCTAATCAAAAAGCGGCAGAGGAGCTCACAAAACCATTCTAGCAGCCAACATTCCATTGATTCCGTTGCTTCACACACAAGGTCACGTTCTAAGTTAAGAGAGACAAATGGGAAATCAGCATTCAACCAGCTTGACAACTCCATAGCAGCAAATAAGGTGAAAACCAGTGTGTTCAAATATATGATTGTTTAAACTATCCTTTATACTAATATAATTTTGCTTCTTATTTCATGTGTGTAATCATCAATATGTTATCTAAAGGAACTAGACAGCAAGAAGGTTTCATCTTGCGGAAAAAGTGCTAGTTTGGAACATATGTTGTCACATGACGGTTGCACAAAATCAGTGCATGAGTTAAGTCAGAGCAATGCAAATTGTGTTACTAAGGTTGATAACAATGAAGCGCCCACACAACACGGTATATTCAGCTCAATTTGTTTTTTTTTATTTGGCTATAAATTCTAATGCACCTTTTTTTTTGTGCTGCATGTGTGACATAGGTGATAAATCATCACCAAGTGAATCAAAGGCGGTGCCAATTGGAGCTGATATTCCACCTCACCCAATGTTTGCAAGCATTCACAATTTGGATAATCAGGTTATAAGCTTGTCCTTTTTTAGTTTTTTATCAGTATTACATATTATACAAATCTAAATTTTTGTCAATGATGCATTTATTCTTTCAAAAAAATTCGCAGGGACTCATTTGCTTCAATGCTTTTAGTTCAGGTTTAATTTTTCCACACAAGGATTTATTGATTTTCTTCTTGTAATAAATAAGCTATCCTCTAAATCATTCCTTTTTTTTGTTTCAGAATATGATGGAAACATGACTACAAGGCATAATATCAGCATGCTGAATTCCAATAACCCAAAAATTGGTTAGTTCGTGTTTCGTACTTCTATTTTGTTTTGCAACATATATTAGTTCCCAATGTTTTGTTATTCCACATTGAATATCTTTTTTTTGTGCTTTGTGCTTTTTTATACTAAAAATCATTATTTTTTAGGACGCTCACATTCTGATCCAATGTTGAACAAGTCAAGAGTGTATTTGAATAGCACATCAAAAGAAGGTGTTCAAAACAAGAACGATATGGTTGATGATGAATATCCTTCTTTTAGAGCGCTAGATATCTTAGATAATCAGTTTGGAGAAGATGATCATGTTCTTGAAGATGAAAATATGAAACATCCAGAAAAAGAACACGATGACAACATTGATGTTCATGATGAGGTATATTTTTTTGACGTTGCATTTCTGTTTTTTTTACCTTCTATTTTTTAAACAAGCAATTCCAAATGATGATGAAATTACAGCTATATTAATTGTTGATGGTTTATCTTCTTGCAGCTATACAACTTTGGGACAGCAATTCCAGATGATAGTGCAGATAATGAGTTTAGTATTCAATGTGCTCAAAGGAGACGTCGTTCTCTTAACTTTATTCTTTGTCCAGAACCAATTTGTGTTGTTGAACCGAAGGACGAAACAATAATTTTAGTAAGTTTTTATATACAATAACTTATAATGTATACAATTTTTTTTATTTTTCTTATTGCAGCATATTTGTGTGTTTGCAGAGTTCACAAGATTCTCCAGAGGTTGTATACCAAGGTGAAAAGCGTTTTACATTAGTATGTAATGATTTGTGTGACTTATCAGATCAGGTGTACAACTTAGCAAGCAACAGCTCATCCAGTGGCAAGCACACTTCTCTTCGACCGAGACGCCTTGTGCAACCGAGTAAGTATATATGTTTGCCCTTCGGTGATAATACAACCCGTTTCTCAGTTCGGTCCGATGATCATAAGCTCTATGAATCCATAGTTCGGCTGGCTGATTCTGAAGAACATATGCAGTAAGTTCTTTGTGTTGTATTGAGTTTTTTGTATCATTTTATTGTGAACTTCATGATTTAAGTTTTAAGTTGTCTTTTGTTTGCAGCAAATTTGCTGTTAATATAGACAATTGTAAGGTGACATTTTCGACATTTGGGAACTCTATGAAAAGGCGTGGTAATGTAGAAGCATATGTTATAAACTCTTTTTGTCGAAAGTTATTCAGGGATAATCACCCAAGAGTCTCCAAAAAGCATTTCTTTTTCCATACTATGAGTGTGAGTCTCTTAAAACATTTTTCCTACTTTCTCTTTGCTTTTGTTAGAGCATCAAAGGTTGCTTCGATCGTATAATTTTAATTCATAATGTAGGAATATTTCTTGGAGAAATACCCAAATGAAAGAAAACAACAACAAATGAAGGAGAACACAATGAAAGCATTTGATGGTGCTGGAACAGCAAAGCAGCTACATCAAAGCGAGCTGGTACATTGTTTTTCCATTACATCATTTTTCCATATATTTTTTGTTGGTGTCTGACTTTAGTTCTTTTTGATTACTTTTATTACAGTTATTCTTCCCATCATTGTATGAATTCCACTGGTTTTTATTTGTTGTCGACTTGAGGGATGAAAAGTTTGTGTTCCTAGATTCATTGTATGGTGAGGAAAGCATCCATCATAAGAAAGTGCGTGGCACTATTGTAAGTTCTCATGAGACCCAAAACTTATGTATCTTGAACATATCTATTGTGTTCTGAATTTGTAATTAACTTATATTTTTGAATAATTTTTTTCTCTGGTTTTAGATAAAAAAATTTGTAAACACATGGTGCGAATGTGGTCTAAAGAGGAAAAATTTCGCCAATTTTGAAGTTGTGTATCCTCGAGTTAGTAAACAATCAAATTGGTTAGTACACAATTTTTCTATTTTTCCTTAGTTTTTTCTGGTTTTAGATAAAAACTGCTTCTTAGTTTTTTGTTTTGTAGCAGTGTCTTTCTATTTCCTTTTGTTGTGATCTTTTATAATCTTATTTAGAATCTTTTATTTTTTTTAAACCCAGTGATGATTGCGGTATCTTTGTGATGAAATACATGGAGTCGTGGAGCCCAAGAAATCAGCTAGGCGGGGCATTTTCCAGTAAAGATATACCTACTATTCGCACACAGCTTGCAATTGAAATTATGTTCTGCCCCCACAATAGCTTGGAAGAATCAAAGAATATAGTACAAAGTTTCAATCCAAGGGTACGAGTTCATTTTTCGAAGGCTCTAGTTATTTTGATACTAA
The DNA here is from genome assembly GCA_019208055.1 of Stipa capillata. Taxonomy (NCBI): domain Eukaryota; kingdom Viridiplantae; phylum Streptophyta; class Magnoliopsida; order Poales; family Poaceae; genus Stipa; species Stipa capillata. The sequence goes on from JAGXJF010000129.1 coordinate 96,399, forward strand.
TAGTAGTACAAAGATCTTTCGTTTTTTCCTAAGTCTAAGACTAGTTCATTTTTTTTGTAGATGCATGGGAAATATGCTCGGCAAATGTGATTTTTTGAAGGCTTTTGTCAATCTTGGATATGCTCACCGTTTTGTCAATCTTGGATATGCTCACCAAATGGGAAATATGAACTTTTTCTATTTTTTCTTTTAAATCTGGTGGTTGGTACAATGTGACGGTGTATATGGTTGTATATGGGCAAATACTTGTATACAGTTTGGATGCAGTGATTTTTGCTTTTGTTTTAGTGTATCTTTTTGTTGTTGGTATGACATGAGATTGCTTGCAAATGGCATATAGATAGATTTTTTTTTGTGTTGCTGTTTACTAAGTATAGGTTTCAGTATCAACATCGTGGGACAAGAGAAGATACGAGATTGGGACACCTTACCTTCATTTTTGGGACTTTTTCGTTCTGCTACAGCTGCATGTACTTGGAAGTTGGAACAAAAGTCAGTTGTTGTACTTTGGTCTCTTGGTTTATATCTATTTAGAAAGAAAGCGGTTATTGACTGAGATATATACCAAACTTATTTGTTTCGTTTAGGGTTGATAGTAGGTTCATTTTACTGTATCTAGTGTTGTACTATATGTTTCTGCAATATATGTTTTTGCCATTGATAGTATCTTTGGAGAAAAAGGATTTTTGGTGCTAACTAGTAAACTTGCTATCTGACAGATTGACAAGGCCCAGGCTGGTGTACTTGCGGGCATTGGTATGGGCGGCCTCCAAGTGTTTTCAGAATCTTATTTGAGAAAGGTTAAATCACATGGTAAGCTATTTTTTTAGGTTTTATGATAATACTTTGTGCTTTTGTCTATTATTTGCAGTTTTATAATTTGTCCATGTACAGTTGTGCAAATCTTAGTGTTTTTAAACGATAGGTTCACATATGTACAAGGAATATGCAATTGGGGTAGCTGTACATTTTACAAGCCATGAGTTGCACATTTTAAATTGTATGCAACTGCAGTATTAGGAAATGTGCAACTAGGGGTTAGTGCACATTTACAAGAGAGGGAGTTAGTTGCATGTTTTTTAGGGCTCGTATTGGGCAATATCAACATATGAAGTGTCTACGGAATCGTGTGTATTTTGTGCTGCATGATTTTGTTGTAGCTACTCGCAAAAGTCGTATCTACAAAATGTGCAGGGGATATTGGTGCCCATTTTGGAACTTGCAAGCTGGATGTTGTTTGAATTTTTAATTTTATTTTTTGAGGGGGAATGTTCTTTGAATGTGTTGTTTTACCTTGCTGGACTTTGCGCTCTTCGGTTGCGAGGTCAAAATGCTTCGAATCAAAGTTTTTCCCCAGTTTTTGTACGCTGGCTGTCAATGGAAGCCCGGCCCAACTAACTGGCCCAAGTAATGAAGTAACTGGTCTTCCGCGCGCACTGTGTGGGAATACTTATCTTCTCGTCTTCCGCGCGCACTGTGTGGGAATGGTAATCTACTTATCTCCTCATCTTCCGCGCGCACTGTGTGGGAATAGTTATCTCCTCATCTTCCGCGCGCAGTGTGTGGGTGACGTAGTCTGCGAGAAGGTTCGCCGGCGATTTGTAGAGCCTGGGGTCTGTCGCCGCCGGGGCGATCCGCGACGCTGTACAGCTTCCCGCCGGTAAGCAGCTTGTCACGCGGGGGCAGGGGAGGGGAAAGGAAGAGAGTCGGCAGGGCATTCGGGTTTAAGTGCATGTGTGAGTGCATCCTTTTTTTGGATCTTATTCTGGTTCCATGATTTAGCTTTGTTGTTTCCTGTCCCTTTTTGGGGTTTAGCTTTTGGTGTTGATGGTTTGATTGGTTTGGTGTGTTAAGCTGGTGGTTTAGGTTGTCTGGTTCCATGATTTAGCTGATTGGTTTGGTCAGTGCGTTTTCAACCTAGTTCCTCATTAGTTCACCCTAGTCGCGGTTTTTGTAGTGCGCATTATGTATATGTACAAAATGTGTAACTGAACATATTCAAAATGTGCAATATAGATGGATAAGGGTAGCAACTGCAACAAGCGCAAGATGGATCTGTTGGCCTCAGGTTCTTCTGGTGGCGATCAAGACAAGTTTGGGAAGAAGGTTTACTTTTCTTATGTCATATGAGCTGCAATATATCATATTGTTCATCTTACATCTATATTTTTGTTGTTGATTTATATTTTTTTTTCCTTTTTGAATGTTCAATGAAGACTGTATGTGATGATGCAACAACAGCCAGAAACCAAAAACCAGTAGTGGTTTTCAAGATGTGCGAGGTCACAAAGAATGCTCTGAAAATTTCTTTTGGCAGAACTAAGACAGTTGTTTATGCCAATGTGGCGGAGAAGAATTTCACACCCTCATTCATTGTCGGCTCAATGCTTGAAGACTACCTTGGCCACTCCAACTTCACTGTCGTTGACCACTATGTCCCTGGAGTTGTTATAGTTGGATTTGAAACAGAAGAGGATGTTTGCGCTGTTACTACTCACAACTTCAAATGGGGCTATAGCCTTATCAACTTTAAGAAGATTGATGTCATCACGCATGCTAATCCTGATTGTAGCCGTTTGTACAAGGCAGAAACCTTCCCTCTAACTAGCGAGGAGTAGGGGGGGTATGAATTTGTGTTTTGGTGTGTCTTTTGATCAGTGAACTATCAGCACTTTTGTGTCTTTTTTGAACGCTAAATTATCAATACTTTGTGTCCTCAAACACTAATTTCTGTTTTGTATGAATCGTTTGGAGTCATGAACAGGGCATCTGTTTTGTGTAATCAGATTCTTCTTTTGATTTACACTTCGTTCAGTGGGTGCCTCCAAGAATAAATAATGCTAAGCAAAAAAGCCCAGAAGTCCAAAATTTTCATGCCAATGGCATATAGACAGAATTTTTTTTGTGTTTGCTGTTGCTAAGTGCAGGTTTGAGTATCAACATCATGGGACAAGAGAAGATACGAGATGGGGACAACGGAAGTTAAAGGTTAAACCACACAGCAAGATTTTTTTAGGTGAGTGTCATGCAAACACCCTCTTGTCGTAACAAACATATTTTTTTTGCATCTCATATTCTTTTTGAATTCACAGTCCCTCAATATGCTACTGGTTTCTGCTTTTTGAGCATGTGTATGCAATTCGTCACTAGAACATCCTGCAAAAATGAAGTTAATGTTGTTGGATCAGTAGTCTGGCATAAAAATAGATAAAAGATTTAATAAAGGAACATGCCTTTTTTTTGGCATTAAAATAGCTAAAAATACCTGTTGTTTTCTTATTTGGTTTCTTTTTCTGGAATAGCGTTTTCTCCAAGTGCAACTTAGTGCAAGTAGCTATATTGTGATCGTGTCCTCCACAATGGCTACAAGTGATCTGTTGCTTTGTGAAAATTTCCTCCACCAGTGTTTTTTGTCTTCTTTGGTGTGTAGGCCTGCCTTTAGGACTAGCAATTTTTGGGTCATTGAGTTGAATTGTTGGATTGCAGCCATGAACTTCATATGCTGGGAAGCCTTCTGTTTGGTTCGAACGTTGATGTTCATTCCTTTTGTTTTCTTCCTCTGCAATAGTCATCTGATCCAACTTCTGTTCTAACTGCTTAATCTCATTGAGCAGGAATAAGTACTTCTCGTTTGTCTTTGACCCATCTGATGCCAAGTCTATTAATCTCCTAGAAAGTATATTGAATCTGAGCTGACTGCTGTGTGATGTCAATGTGACTGGCATGTTGCTTTGGTTATTTCTTACATCTTTTCTCTTCTCGGCCTCCATCTTTGTATAAAATACTTTTCAGGCAGTTCCGAGATGTTTAGGTGTACAAGAACTTTGAGGACATGTGAACACAATATACCATCCTTTTGGAATTTAGCACAGATGCAGCTGAAATCCTCATTAAGAATGTCAACAAGTACTACAAATCTTCTGGGCCTAAATTCCATCATTGAATGAATTGGCGACTTGAAAACCTCATACCTGACATTCCTTTCTATCTCTTCCACATGCAGTTTTGTTGTTAGCTTAATCTGATCTTGGAACCTGTAGAAAATTTTCCTGTTATACTTTTTTCCAGCCTGTCTTTCAATACCATAGTCCCCCCAATATGTAGGATCTGTGGTCCTTGTTATGGAGTCTTGCTCCTTTTCATTTTCCTCAATCGTGTCTGATATCCTTTGGTACTCAGCAAGGAAGCTTATAACGCTATAAGTTGAACCAACATTATCTTTGAAAATGGCATTTGTCCCCTCACTTCTTGCAGTTGAGTGTATGAATGGGAAGAAATCCTTCTTGAAGTATACTGGTACAAACTTGTGTCTTGTATGCCACATGTCTTCGAAATATTTTATGTGTTGCACTTGATACCTTTGTATCATTTCTGGCCACAAAGTTTCAAATTCAACCTCTGTCAACGAATTGTTCACAATGTCTGTGAACTCATTATGCAGGTTTGGCTTTGTTGCAAAGCACCTTGCACACTTTTCTTCTGCTTTCTTTTTGATATGGAAGAGGCAATTTCTATGCTTTGTTTGTGTGAAGACAACTGGTATGGCCTGTTTCATTGCAATGTCCTGATCTGTTATGATTGTAACGGGGGCTTTTCCACTCATGCAATGCAAAAAGGTTTCAAACAGCCATTTGAAGGTGTCTATAGTCTCGTTCTGTAGGATAGCACAACCAAAAAGGCAATTGTCCCCATGTTCAGTGATACCAACAAATGGAGCAAATGGGAGGTTGTATTTGTTTGTTTTGTAAGTGGTATCAAAACTGATGCAATCACCACACAATTCATATAATCTCCTTGAATTTCCCTCTGACCAGAATATATTCTCGACTGTGTTCTTGCTATCTATCTTGAATGCATAGTAAAATCTGGGATCATCTGATTGTTTCTTCCTGAAATACTCTAGCACCTGCATCATGTCATTTTGGTTGCTTTCTTTTCTTATTGTTGTTCTTATGTTGCTGACATCTTTCTTGGTGTATGGAACTGCTGACAGTCCACCTCGCAAATAAGATAGTATAGCCATTATTTTTCGTGTTGGCAGCTTCACTGAGTTGAAAGTTCTAATAAACAACTTTTCTTCATCTATCATATGTTTATGTGATCGTAGGAACCTAGCTTCACCAGGGGGGCTCAATTCATGATTATGTTCCATGTCCAAACTTATCACAACCCACTTATCTTCTTTCAAGGCCACAACCATTTTTGCTTGGCAGTCCGTAATTTCTATAGTGTTTCTTTTTCTCTTCCTACTAACTTGGATTGTATTTGTACCAGCTTTCAGCTTTCTCTTCATTTCTTTCTGTTTCTTTCTCTCCTCAAGTATCTCTTTATCGACAACCTTGCCTGATCTATTACATCTAAATGTGTGCCTTGTCACATTAGTACTGCCTGGCTTCCTGCTGTGATAATTTCCAGCCTTTTTAGCAGAAAATCCACAGATCTCAGCATATTGATTGTAGAACTTGAATGCTGCATCATCAGAGTCAAATGACATGTTAATGTGAGGCACGTGATGGCTGCGGACCTCTTGGCTGCAAGTTTGTGCTGCAATTATACTCTCATTCTCAATGTAGAATTCTATGTCTTCTTGCGATAGCTCTTCTCCACTATTTGGTTGCACTGAGTCTTGTTCTGTTTGTTCTTGGCATGCATTGTTAACTGATGTAAGTGTTATCTCCTCCACATCTGGACTGTCATTTGCATCAAGCTCACATGTAATGTTTGTTGCATTGTTATCATAACCATATTCTTCCAATGATTCTTGCAGGAGCTCACTATCATTATGATGCACATCTTCAATTCGTCCACTTATCAAGAACATTTTATTCTGAATTTAAATAACAGGCAAGTGTCATATATACATATGCAAATTATTTTTTGTTTTCCATGCCCAAAGTGTTTTACCGAGTTTATTTGTTGTTGTTACACACCTCAGCCCCCATCGGCTCATGCAGCACGGTAGTGAAGCTTCCAAACAGTTTCTGCAAAGAGTGCTAATATGTTGTTAGGATCAACAACAACATAATATGTATGTTTTTTGTTTCTATGTTGTTGCCTTGTTTTTTGTCAACTTACCTCATTTCCAACAAATGGCTGGCTGCTCATGGCATGCATTTCATGCATCATTTTGTGTATGAGATGTTTGCTCCTTGCGATAGATTAACCTGTAGTTTTTTTATAAACTGGATGAGTTGATATATGATTTACTTTCTCTAGAAGAAAATAATAGCATATATATAACCCAGTTGCACACCTTTTATACCTAAGTTGCAGCTTTTTTTTTGTGCAACTTAGGTATAAAAAATGTGCAACTGCTCGGTTCTTCTCAGGGGGGTTGCACACATTTTTTCTAGACCTAAATTTTACACATGATTTGTAAAATGTGAAAATAGATATAAAACTTGATGTGCACACAATAGATTTTTTTAAAAAACTTACAATACAATCATCTACTTTTTCTTCATCAGGTACTACTTGAGATTGAGCATCACTTGACTGGGTAAACCACAAGAAGCAAGGTCAGTTCAAATAGTAGAACATGGACAACTAAATATTTAATTATTATTCACAACTAAATTACAACAACACATATCTTTCTCGTACCTGTTGATTGCCAAGCAAGAAAGGCCCATACAGATCCATGATCTCTATGTTACGTACAGTTTTTGAAGATCAAGATTAGATGTTAACATGTTGTTTTTTGTTTTTTCCAAGGTCAAACATGTGAAAGTGATGGATTCATAGAAAAGATCTGGAAAGAAAGATTGGGGATTTTGGGGGGAGGGGGGGAGGGGGGCATTCACGTACCCTGGCATGTGGTTGAGGCTTCTTCCATGTTTTTTGGCTACAAGATCTGTGTCATGCTTGAGTTCATGTGTGTGTCCTTTTTTCTTTTTTTTCTGGCTGGTGAGATGAGGGAGGGGGGGGAAGGCAGATGGGGTGCAGATGAGGGGGGGGGAAGGCAGATGGGGTGGAGATGAGGGAAGGGGGAAGGGGGGTGGGGGGTGGGGGCTGATCCAGTGATCTGCTGCTTTTTTATGCTGTGTAGCAGGTAAGAGGGGAGGGAAGGAGGAGGGGGGGCATTCACGTACCCTGGCATGTGGTTGAGGCTTCTTCCATGTTTTTTGGCTACAAGATCTGTGTCATGCTTGAGTTCATGTGTGTGTCCTTTTTTCTTTTTTTTTCTGGCTGGTGAGATGAGGGAGGGGGGGAAGGCAGATGGGGTGGAGATGAGGGAAGGGGGAAGGGGGGTGGGGGGTGGGGGCTGATCCAGTGATCTGCTGCTTTTTTATGCTGTGTAGCAGGTAAGAGGGGAGGGAAGGAGGAGGGGGGCTGATCCAGTGATTCCCTTCCTTTTTTGTTGTGTAGCAGGTAAGAGGGAAAGGAGGGAAGGGAGAGGCTGATCCTTCCTTTTTCTGTTTTCTTTTTTTCAGGAGTTACACGGTTACATAGGTGTGTAACATCAGTATTAGGAATATGCAATTGGGGTAGTTGTACATTTTACAAACCATGAGTTGCACATTTTAAATTGTATGCAACTGCAGTATTAGGAAATGTGCAACTAGGGGGTTAGTGCACATTTTACAAGCGAGGGAATGTGCAACTCCAGTTAGTTGCTTTTTTTATTTTTTGTGTGCAACTACATTTTGCACACGTGCAATTTGCAGTGCTCGAAAGTGTGCAGCTGGGGGTAGTTGCGTAATTTTATTTTTGTGTGCAAGTACAGTTAGTTGCACATTTTTGCACGAGTGTATAGTTTGCAGTGTCAGGAAATGTGCATTTTTTCACACGTGTGCTACTGCAGGAGTGACAAATTGTGCATCCGAGGGGCTAGCTGCACTTTTTTTTTAGACGTGTGCAACTGTAGCAGTAACAAATGTAAATTTGGGCCGCGTATGGGCTTCGTGCGCTTTGTTTCCCCAAATGGCGAAGGCCCGCTCGGAGCATAGTGGGCCGACTTAAAGCCCACAGCCAATTTACTGCTCGGGGTACAGACCAAACAGGGGAAACAAGGAGAACCAGATGATGCTGATCGGACGGCTGCTAGAATCGACTGAGAAATAGCTATTTCTCAGTCGACTTAGCAATAGTCGGACCCTTATCATATATATCCACTGGAGTTGACCAAGACCAGTGAATCCGCCAGCTAGCTAACTTTGCCAAGCGACATACTACTAGCTGCATGCATAATTTAATCCATACAGTTCAGTGAATAGTTTCCCTGGTCAACTGCTGCTTAGGTCCATCTGGGACGCGGATGGCCAGATGCACGCAGAAATTGAACTGATTTGTACTAATTAAATTCCTGTGTTCCAAATGATGATCAAATTGGATGTTTCAACCATGCGCGGAACTTTGTATATGCTCAATCTAGATATATCCACAGCAGCATAGTTGGTCAAAGATGTGCATACCCATCCATATCTTCAGTGCTTGCTAATGTTGTCTTTGACCGTTCGAACTTTCTGATCTAATTCTTTAGGAGTAAGGCATGCATTATGCCCAGCTTGTAGTTAAAGCCAACAAGACCATAGAGTTTAACAAAGTGAGACCACAGGAGGCATCTGCTCAAACTTATACAAGCTCAACAATCAATGTTTTAAGGAAAATGTATGTCCTGAATCAAGGTGTTTGGTCCAACTCGCTTCTTGGATTATAATACTCTCAAAATTTTCTAAAACCGTTTAACCTAAAATCCAGTTCGATTTTAGAAGGTGGTTTTGTATCTTCGTGTTTCCAAGAAAGTTCTACGAAAATCATGATTGTAGAGAATGCCGTAGAATGGAAACATTAAATTTTTCATCTAACCCTGCTGGAGGCCAGCCGCCTTAAGGGTCACGAGCTGAGCACAAACTCTGTTCGAGAGCACCGACGCTCCCTCCTTATCCTTCTCCCTGCTCAACGGCCCCAGAGCTGCAGCTAGATAAGCATTTTATAAACACTATCAGTTTTCCTACATAAAACAACATGCTCAACTGTAAGTTTGTTTCTAATGTACGTTCCACGGCGTCCACAATCGGTCCATGAAACCTAGTCATATCATGCTTCAAGTCTGGCCCTACATGCCATCGATAGAATAGTAAAATTCAGCAAATCCGGTAGGTGTCCATGAACACCAAAATGTGTTTGTTTTGTTGAAACCTCACAATGTGTATTCAGGTGGGGTGCTATGTCTCATTGAAAAGGAACAATATCCAACTTTCCTCTCAACGTCATCTCTCGTTCTTTGCCCTCCTGTCCCCTTCTCAGATTTCGGTTATTTTGAGCTGTTTGTGGTTGAAGATCCAAGAATGTCTTACTTTATCATACATTTCTACCAAACTTGTCTAAGTTTAGTTCAATAAAATTGAAGACACAAGAGAATCCGGCAAGCCTCAGGCTACGGCCAGCTTGAAAATTTTCCCACAATTCTTGTAGAGAACAGTAACAAAGAAACTAATGGATCAGATAATTAATCCAGACCTGGATAATTAATAATTGTTTATTATTGATACAGGCCTCACTTTATTCTTGCAAGCACACAACAGCACACTGATATATAATAATTACTAGCTAGTTACTGCTGTAAGATAAACACGTGCAGAGGAGTATACAACAAATTCACACAGTGAAGCGGATACATGCATGGGTGGATGGAGCTCAAGGAGGATGATCAAGCCCATTGCATGGCGTAGCTGCTGTATTTGGTCCGCTTGTCGTCGTAGCGCTCCCAGATCATGATGCCGCCGTAGTTGGCCGCCTTCTGCGCCAGCGGGATGATGCCGTAGTAGAGGTGCTTGGGGTGCACGTAGCCCACCTTCTGCTCCGACGCCGGCAGGCCGACGTAGATCTCCGCGGACGGGTACGCCGCCGTCCACTTGTCCCACTCCCGCTGCCAGTTCGCGGCGCAGTCCGCGTCGTCGTATAATCTGACGAAGATGCGCCCGAACAGCCCGGTCCGGAGCGCCCGCTCGACGTGGCCGTCAGGATACGCGCACCGCGGCGTCGCCGTCAGCTGCACCGGCGTCCTGCCGCGGTAGGCCTTGTTGTAGCTCCAGAGGCGCCTGGCCAACTCGTCGTAGTTGTCTGGTGAGCCCTGGTCGATGAAGAAGTCGATGCCGTCGACGAAGGCGTCGCCGAAGGGGCGGTGCACGCCCTTGCTGGTGCCGAGGAGGTAGGCGTTCCAGAGGTTGTCGGCGACGTCCGCTGCCGACTTGGAGGTCGGCAGGGAGTACTGGCTGCCGAAGCCCCCGATGGAGAGGAAGACGAGGATGTTCTTGGACTGGCAGTGCTTGATGTCGGCGCCGACGTCGGCGGAGAGGTCGTGGCCGGAGAGGTCGAGCCAGTACCTGCCGTGGCCGAAGACGCTGTAGAAGGAGATGAGGACGATGGTGTGCCTGCCGGTGTCGCAGGCCTCTCGCAGGGAGCCCTCGTCCTTGTTCCGGCCCCAGAACACGGCCACCTGGCCGGTCTTCCCCGTGGCCACGGCCGGGACGGCGAGGAAGGTTGCGATGGAGAGGAGGACGGCGAGGAGTAGGAGGGAGGCTGGCCTTCGGCGTGTGAGCGCCATTGATATGGATGGTTTCTTGGTAACTAGCTCTTAGTTACTTGCCTAATTTGGGTGTGAAGAATTAGCTAGAGTGCGGTGCTACACATATAGCTAACAGATGAGAGGAAACTTTTGGTTATTGCTCCCTGTGTACGTGCCGCGCGCAGATCAGAAGTGAGCCAGCTAGCTAATTAACGTTGATGACAAGGTTGATTTTTTTTCCCATGGTGCTGAGCTGACTTTGATGGATCGAGATCGGTCGAGTAGGATAGCAATATGGAAGACAGCTCACATTAAGACGAATATTTGATGGAAAAGGAGATCTTAAAGGGAGGAAGCACATGAAATATGCGAAGGACCTAGAGCTAGAGCTTTGTGTGCATCGATCATTCACGCATGGCCTGGGTGCAGATCCCCTAGAGTTGCTTCCAAATCCACTGAGTGGAGTTCAGGACATCCAAACAATTGCTAGATTTCTACCGATGAAAACGAAAGGACAGCAAAATCCAGAAGAACAAATTCTACCACTATTCATGGACAGAACGCTAAGAATTAAATAAGTATACCAGCAGTCGAAGAAAATGGAGAGACAGATGTCCATTAATGTCAAGAGCAAAGCACTCTGACTCAACCAAATTCGAGTAAACCAAATTGTTGGAGGAGGGTTCCGCGCAACCCTGAATCGATGTTTTCCTCCGCGGTCAAGAACAACCCCGGCGCCTTGATGGCGGGATTCGGCGAATCCCGGTGCTGTCAGGACAAATCCCGTCGCCGTCAGGATGACGGACGGGATTCGCCGTCAGGATGACAGACGGGATTCGGCGAATCCCGGCGCCGTCAGGACGAATCCCCGGCGCCATCCAGGGTGAATCCCGGTGCCGTTAGGACAACTGCCGGGATTCGGCGAATCCTGACGCCGTCCGGCATAACCCCGACGCTGTCAGGAGCGACGCCGGCGCTACGTTCTACCTCGTCCGGCATAACCTCGACGACGCCGTCAAGAACAACCCGACGCTACGTTCTGCCTCGTCCCGCATAACCCCGACAACGCCGTCAAGAACAACCCCGATGCTACGTTCTGCCTCGTCCGGCACAACCCCGACGCCGTTAGGGATCACTTCGGCCCGACCAAAGATTCCTCCGAACATGCCTAGGAATATTTCCATAAAGATCCCCTAGGATTGGGAAAATGACCATAATACCCTTGTAAATTCTCTCTCATGTGAGGGCGAAATTGTAATATCTCATTTTCCATTCTCAAACCCTATAAATACCCCCCATGGGGGTAGAGAAGAGGGCTCTCTCTGATTTGTAAACTCTCAATTCCACTCTCTAAACATGGAAACGGGTTTACGTCGATGTCCGCCTCGCGCATTGCTCCTCGCTCGTTTTCCCCAGGCACATCCGGAGGTCATCGTAAGCGACCGGGGGTGCCACAAATTTACTATCTAGACTTATATCTACAACAGTTGGCGCCGACCGTGGGGACACGGGCAAGAAGTCATGTCAACTAGGATGATGTCGAGGAGAAACTCCAGAACGACGTCGGCAACCGCGACGCACGTGCCCTGTCCACAGGCACTGCTGGCACTAGGAGCTCATCATCGACGTCGCCCTATGCTCTTGGGCTTGGCGTCCTCAGCGCCCGCCCTCGGCGACGCTAGGGGCTCGTCATCGACGTCGCCCTCGCTCTGCGCTCTTGGGCTTGGCGTCCTCCACGCCCGTCCTCGGCGACACTAGCGGCTCGTCATCGACATCGCCCTCGTCCACGTTGTGTGCGTTCGTCCGCACGTCGCGCGCATGTCGCCCGCACGTCGTGCGCGTTCTCCCGCACGTCGTCCGCACGTCACGCGCGCATCGCACGCGCGTTCGCCCGCACGCTTCCGCGCCCGCCCTCGGCGACACCAGGGGCTCGTCATCGACATTGCCCTCCTCCACGTCGTGCGCGTTAGCCCGCGCGTCGTCTCCACGTCGCGCGCATTCGTCCGCACGCTTCCGCGCCCGCCCTCGGCGACACTAGAGGCTCGTCATCGACATCGCCCTCGTCCACGTCGCATGCGTTCACCCGCACGTCGCGCGCGCTCCCCCGCGCATCGTCCGCACGCTTCCGCGCCCGCCCTCGGCGACACTAGAGGCTCGTCATTGACATTGCCCTCGTCCACGTCGAGCGCGTTCACCCGCGCGTCGTCCGCACGTCGCGCGCATTTTGTCCTCACTCGTGCACACCTGGGAAGAACTTCCCAGTCGGTCACCCATCCCCAAATTGCTCCAAACCAAGCACGCTTAAACCCAGAGGTTCTTTGGAGATGAGCTTCTGGAAGCGCACCCAGGAAGAACTTCCCGGTCGGTCACCCATCCCCATATTGCTCCAAGCCAAGCATGCTTAACATGGAGGTTCTTTGGAGGTAAGCTTCCGGAAAAGAAGGTGCACCCTGTTGATATAAGTAGTCTATCAATCCTATTAACCAGGATGTCACCACCCTCGTCCACGTCGCCCGCGTTCGCGCGATACGCGTCGCCCGCGCATCGCCCGTGCATTCACGCGAGCGTCGTCCGCATGTCGCCCGCACGTCGCGCGCGTTCGCCTGCACACTTCCGCGCCCGCTCTCATCGTCACCAGGGGCTCGTCATCGACATTGCCCTCGCCTACGCTCTCGGGCTCGGCGTCCTTCGCGCCCGCCCTTGGCGGCAGCAGGGGCTCATCGTTGACATCGCCATCATGCGCGTTCTCGGACTTGGCGTCTTCTGTGCCCGTCCTTGATGATATCAGGGGCTCGTCAACATCGCCCACGCCCCATGTGCTCGATCGCCTACGAGATTGCGGCTCGCTCACTTGCCTGCGCACCCTCGGCGACACTAGGGGCTCCTCATCAACATCGCCCGTGCGTGCGCTCGGACTTAAGTGTCCTTCATCCTGCCCTTGGCGACATCGCGCGAGCTTGACGTCATCAATAGCCGCACAGGTTTAGACTTGGTGGCCTCAGCGGCTGTCCTCGGCAACATCGCTCGAACCCGACATCAACATTATCAGGGCATGACTGCGCTGCCTGCGAGTGTGTGTTCGGACTTGCAGACGAACACGCTCACCCTTGGTGACATTGCGCGACCTCATCATCTCGATGACCACTTACCACTTTGGACTATGTGTCCTTCGCTCCTATTGTCATCGACAATGCACGGGGTCGTCATCGACATCAGTCATGTGCATGTCCGCATTGCCCGTGCCGCTTCGACTAAGCATGTCAGTAGGGGATATCAACATTAGCGTCACCACGCTTCATCCACAAGTGTAGACAACTCTGTCTCAGCAAAGGGCTTAATGCATTGACATGGCATCAAGCTCCCCGCGACGTCGAGCCACCTCCGTTCGGGATAGAGTGTCCCTTCCCTCCGGGGTCATGCGACGATAATCTCCCCGCGATGTCGAGCCACCTCCATCCGGGATAGTGTCCCGTCCCTCCAGGATCGTGCGATGGAAAGCTCCCCGCGATGTCGAGCCATCTCCGTCCGGGATAGAGTGTCCCTTCCCTCTAGGGTCGTGCGACGGTAAGCTCCCCGCGATGTCGAGTCACCTCCATCCGGGATAGAGTGTCCCGTCCCTCCGGGTCGTGCGACCGTAAGCTCCCCGCGATGTCGAGCTATCTCCGTCTGGGATAGATTGTCCCTTCTCTACGGGGTCGTGCGAAGGTAAGCTCCCCGCGACGTCGAGCCACCTCCGTCCGGGATAGAGTGTCCCTTCCCTCCGGGGTCGTGCGACGAATAGCTCCCCACAATGTCGAGCCACCTCCATCCAAGATAGAGTGTCTCTTCCCTCCGTGGTCGTGCGACGATAAGCTCCCCGCGATGTCGAGCTATCTCCATCCGGAATAGACTGTCTTCCCTCTATGGTCGTGCGACGGTAAGCTCCCCACGATGTCGAGTCATCTCCGTCTGGGATAGAGTGTCCCTTCCCTCTGGGGTCGTGCGATGGTAAGCTCCCCCTGACATCGAAACAGGCATATATACGTCAAAGTAAGGCAGAAATGTTCTTACACGCACCACCGAACACCGAGTGTTAGCCATCATCAAGTGTCATGTGTTTGTCACCATCGAGTGACCAATTGTTTGTCACCATTAAGCGCCAAGTGTTTACCACCATCTAGTGTCATGTGTTTGTCGTCATCGAGTGACCAATTGTTTGTCGCCATCGAGCGCCAAGTGTTTACCACCATCGAGTGTCATGTGTTTGTCGCCATCGAGTGACCAATTGTTTATCGCCATCGAGCGCCAAGTGTTTGCCACCATCGAGTGTTATGTGTTTGTCGTCATCGAGTGCCAAGTGTACCGTATGTGCCTCAATGCCCTCCATGGGCACGGTCCATGTGTACCTCGTCACCTTCTGTGGACTACCCGGTTTTAAGGCCGGATAACCCTTGTGTTTACTGTATCGATCCCTGGATCAATAGTCGATACACACAAGTACTTGATAGCATAACCATGCCATACATCGTTTATTACAAACATTAGCCATAATTGGTCTTTAGTTCTTACAAACCAGGCCTATTGGCCGAATAAAAACAGCAGCGGAAAATAAATACGGTGGATAACCCATCAGTATGCCGATCCACAGGCAACAGACTGGGGAGAAAGCCCTACGCGTCGAAGTCGCTGTCGCTATCGCCAGACTGGTACTCCTCCTCATCGTCTGGCCACATAACAAGCCAGGTGAGTACATTGAATGTACTCGCAAGCACTCCGCCAGGGAGTTTAATACGGATATGAACATGCTCGGGCTTTAACAATAACATGGCTCTATCCTATGTTTCATGTTGTGCGAGAAAGTAAGTTTGCATTTGAAATAAGTAAATAGATGTAAAAGCAGTTTTCGTAAATCTCGCGGCATCTGACTTCCCTACTACAACGGGAAATCAAATCCGCCATCCCTACAACAACGGGATTCATAACTATGCACTTCCTTTTCACCGGAAGGCCTGGTGGTCACCGGTTCCTCAGGGAGACGACGCTCACCTCGTACTTACGGTGACACTGGGTTTGCCCTACTGGTACGGGTCAATACCTCAGTCCAGGGCTGCCCTACTGGTACGGGTCAGTCCCTCATTCCAGGGTTGCCCTACTGGTACGGGTCAATCCCTCCTTCTCACTTCCTGTCACGGCATGACGCCCTGCGAACACTGTGGTTCGCGTCCTTAAACCCATAACCCAAAGATCCTTTTTGGGGCTCAGAGAGCCAAAACTACTTTAGTGTGGCCCGACCAAGTTCGTCCATGACCGCGGACGCGGCTATTCGAATAGTTTTAACACTCTGCAGAGGTTGTACGGCGTTACCCACACGATGTAGTTCCCCCTGGGCATGCTACCGGTCGCATGTGTCCAGAGTTTGTACAACGAGACTCTTCACCGCTGTGAACCCAGCCATGAACCCGTCAGAAGGACATGTCCCACACCTAGCTTGAGTCAGTATCATCGCTACAAGGAGGTTGGTGTTCCAACTCTGTGGCGAATAATACCTCGTTAAAACCACGGGTTTATTCTCTACAAGGGTTAAACCCACCCCATCTGCACTCTACTAACTGCCCACGGGTTCATGCTAGTCCAGGTCGGCTACTAGATCAAGTCCTTCCCATAAAGGACATGTGGTCGTACGGTAAGACTTGGCCAAACGGCACTTAAGACATGTCCTTAGGTGATCCGAGAAGGACTCCACACCACTCCCGTAAACGGGCAGCGAGAACCACGACGGGCCTTACCTCGCTCTTTAACATCTCCCTTCCAACACCCTTCATTACCAACCCGGATCAAAATCTTCTCCCTTTTTAACTCGGTTCCACAGAACCAATATCACGGTAGAATATCCCAACCCATGCATATCCTACCTTCCATGCACCTCTACAACCGGACGCGACGGTCCGTTTCGATATTTCATCTCATGAAATATGGGGTGTTGCTTTCCTTTTCCTTTTTGAAAACCTAATTCATCTACTGCAGGGCTAAGCATATATACATACACTACCCTAAGTTTCCGATAAATCTTCGGAATACAATAGTCCTAAGGCGACAAGGATTACAGGGTCAGACTAGGGTTTCCTATCATCGGTGATATCTACTCTATATAAAATAGCAGGGATAAAATATAGCATGCATGGTTCGAAAACAAAATAATATTTTGTAAAACTGGGATTCAACATGATCAATGGCGGAGAGCTTGCCTGGCAAGTCTTGGCTCGGGTCCGGACGCGGAGATGCTTCGGGTTCGTCCTGGCGCACGTACCTCACACCGTCAACTACACGTTCGAGAAAACTTCGAATAAGGACCGAGCATCACCAGAACGACTAATAAAGGTAATCATGCATGCATCAAGGGCTTCATAATGTTTTCAAAATGATTCAACTTGCTCGGAGTTGATTGGATGTGTATAAAAGGTGCATGCACTCCTAGGGTTATGGTGGCTAGGGTTTTGAGCGGTATCGGCATTCCTTTTATTGGCCGAACCATGTATCATGTGGATGAAAACCTACTTGGCATGTTTCTGGATCCTAACTTATTTGAAAGGCTTAACATGGTGAAGATAACTAAGGAGGACACTTCTATATGCATGAAATGAGGGTTAGGGTTTCTAGGGTTTCGATGGTAAGCATTTGCTTTCTTGGGCTCTTGGACTCATGCATCTTATGAGCAAATGGCTACGGCGGTATTTGGCAAATGTTGGATGTTAACCTACTGGACAAGTGGAAGGCATCATCTGTTCAACTAAATCCGAAAAGGAATACCACTATATGAGCATGCTTATGAGCTAGGGTTTCATGGTTTAATCTAATCCTTTGATTCTTTGAGCTAAGCAATATGAATGCGTGCATGTAACTTGTGCAAAGGTATGGAAAATACTGGAATTTAGCATACTGGAGTGCCCTAGTTTGAATGCATTTCAAATGGAAGTTTCAAAAACAGATTTGAATTAGAAGTGGCTACTGGACTGGGCTGTACAGGGAGAAGCATTGAGATTTTCGAAAAGTGGTCAATATGAAAAAGATGGGAAATGAAATTCTGGACAACTTTTATTTGGGGAGTTTCTTGAGATTCGGGCTGGATCTGGGTGAATCGGCTGAACCAGAGGGAATAGAGCACTGAACCAGAGAGAAACCGGCCGGTTTTATTCAACAGAGGGGGGGGGGTGACGTGGAGGAGAATACGGCGCCGGCTTCAGTAATGCTGACAGCGGGGCCTGGCTGCCGATCGGGCCCGCTGGCAGTGGCGGGGCGGCGTACCGCTTCGGCTCGGCTGGCCCACGGGTCAGAACAGAGGGGAGATCGAGGGCGCGTGCGGAGGGAAAGACTCCGGCGAGGAATTTAGGGTTCCGGCGATGTCTCCGGTGAATTCAACGGCGAGGAATTACGGTAGATCCGGGGGGGAGATAAGGGGAATGGGGGGTATCCTCGGGTTCAGAGAGGGATGGCGGTTCCATTTTCGTGACTAGCGGGCTCGGGCGGATGCTGGTGATAGGCTCTCACCGAGGTCCAGAACAGGGGCGGCACGGCGTCGGTGGAGGAGAAGCTCCGGCGAGCGGCGGCTGCAAAGGAATGATCAGAGGAGTTGAGGGAAGCTCCAGAAAGCTTTAAGGAGGGGATGGGGGAAGGATTCTTCACTGGAGGCAGTTCAATTCCACCCGGGGACGATGGCGACTACTGGTGGTCGGGGGAAAATGGGAGGGGAATCAGGTCTGCTCAGGGAAATGGAGGAATGGGGGGAGCTTCAGAGGAGATGGGTGAGGAGTTAGCGTGCTCTGGAGTTCCTTTTATAGGTTGGCGCCTATGGCTGCCAGGCGGGGCCGTGGGGCATCGCCGGCAAGGATGCAGAGGAGGAGTGGGGCGAGGTCAGAGGGGCGCAGGGCTCACGGGCAGCTCGAGCAAAGCGCTGGAGGTAGGAGATGACATGTCTGGCAGTGGAGTAAAGATGGGCGCGCGGTGGTTGGCCTGGCCAGCGACGAGACAGAGCACAGCCAACATCAGGTGACCATGCCACGCACTGGAGCGCGTCCAGAGCGAGGTCAACCCTTGTCCGGAGTGGCGAGGGCATGCTTCTACGTTCTCTGAGGTGGCAAGCAGTGCACTGACCTGTCCTCAGCTCTGATATGAGTTAAAGAGAGACATTGGGGAAGATGGAGCTTCATTTTGGGTAGAGGAGGAATGGCAAGGGCATGCCAATGTCGGCATGAGTGGATGTTGGGGTTGAAATGCTGTGGATTTGATGTGAAGCTGAGAGGAGGTGATGTGAGGGGAACAGGGGAGGTGCCTGAGCTGGTTTGAGTGCTAACAGCACGAGGACATGGCTTGGTTCTTAAGGGTACACACCATTTAACCCTTGCCAAAGTTGACATGAGGTGACAAGAGAGTGGAATCCCTGTGGCTTCGACTTATCACTGAAGAAATGTGTTGCAGGCAAGGCTCTGTGTGAAGTGTTGCTGCTGGTCATCTCATGGAGGGAGGTGGTTGGCAGTTGGGTGAGTTTAAGAGGGAAGAAGGAGTAGAGATGAAAGTGTTCGATGGATGCCCTGGTAAATTTTTGTACTGGAGATGAAAATGTTTTTACAGAAATGGAACAAGGGTAAAAAGATGAATGCCGTGTAATTTTTGTAGAATTTTCTGAGTGAGGAAAAGAGGGGTTGTAGTTCAAAGAGGAGATTTGGACAAAATTGAATTTTGAATGTAATTCAAAAATTTTGAACTGGACTTCCCAACTTTATTTCATAAGTTGGTGAGGAATATACTCAAGAAGCTACTGGTAAATTTCTAGACACTTTGGAGAAATAAAAGTGCATGTGATAACACTTTTAGATTTTCTAATAGGGAGAAAACCTAATTAGGGTTTGGAACGACAAGAGGGGTTTTAGGGTTTCGGACGACGGCAAGGCGGTGGTAGGATACGGGAGAGTTGGGTAGCAGGATAGGGAGGTCGGGAACAAAAATGGGCAGCTTGCCACTAGGGTTAGGGTTTGAACGGGGCTCGTGCATATACAGCGCGAGTGCTCCGATTAGGGTTTAGGGTTTATGCATGCGATGACGAGGTAACCTCGGATGATGACATGAGATGAGATGCATGAGGAATGCTGAAGATCCAAACAATCCGGCAAAAAGTTTTGGGATATACACGCATATACGCGCTTAGGGTTTTCGTTTTCGGGTAAACCCGATTAGGAAAAAACAGGGCGTGACACCTTCCATCCTGGCAAGGGGCTCTCCCAGAAACAAAGCCGAGCGCCCGGCATCATTGTCTCGCTTGGTGTCTACACGCTCCACCCGGTGTCGACGTGTCCCATCCGGCGTCGACATGCTCCTCAGCGTCGACATGCTCCGTCCGGTGTTGACACTTTATCTAGCGTCAACATGCTCCGCCCAGCGTCGATGTGTTCCGTCCAGTGTCGACATACTCCATCGAAATCGACACGCTCTTCAGCGTCGACATGCTCCGTCCGGCGTTGACACTCCACCTGGCATCGACACGCTCCGCCCGGCGTCGACGTGTTCTGTCCGGTGGCGACATACTCCGCCCGGTGTCGACATGCTCCGCCCGCCGTCGACGCGTTCCGTCCGGCGGCGACATACTCCGCCGAAGTCGACATGCGCCTCAGCGTCGACATGCTCCGTCCGGCGTTGACACTCTGCCCAGCATCGACACGCTCCGCTCGGCATCAACGTGTTCCGTCCGGCGGCGACATACTCCGCCGAAGTCGACATGCTCCTCAGCGTCGACGTGTTCCTTCCGGCGACGACACACCACCGGCGTCGACACGCTCCACCCAGCGTCGACGTGTTCCGCCCGGCGTCGACATATTTCGCCGAAGTCGATACGCTCTTCAGCGTCGACATGCTCCGTCTGGCATTGACACTCCGCCCGGCGTCGACACGCTTCGCCCGGCGTCGACGTGTTCCGTCCGGTGGTGACATACTCTGCCGAAGTCGATATGCTCCTCAGCGTTGACGTGCTCCTTCCGGTAATGATACTCCGCCCGGCGTCGACATACTCCGCTGAAGTCGACATGCTCTTCAGCGTCGACATGCACCTCGGCGTCGACATACACCACCGAAGTCGACATGCTTCTCAGCATCGGCATACTCCGCCGAATTCGACATGCACCTCAACGTCGACATACACCGCCGAAGTCGACATGCTCTCCGGCGTCGACGTGTTCCGTTCGGCGGCGACATACTCCGCCGAAGTCGACATGCGCCTCAGCGTCGACATGCTCCTTCTGGCGACGACACTCCGCCGGTGTCAACACGCTCCACCCGGTGTCGACGTGTTCCGTCTGGCGTCGACATACTCCACCGAAGTCGACACGCTCTTCAGCATCGACATGCTCCGTCCGGCGTTGACACTCCGCCCGGCGTCAACACGCTCCACCCGTCGTCGACATGTTCCGTCCGGCGGCGACATACTCCGCCAAAGTTGACATGCGCCTCAGCGTCGACATGCTCCTTCCAGCGACAACACTCCGTCCGGTGTCAACACACTCCGCCCGGCGTCGACATACTCCGCCGAAGTCGACATGCTCTGTCCGGCGTTGAAACGCGCCCCATCGGTTGCCCCACGGCTTGAGCTGGGCCACAGCCCAAAGTGGGCAGGAAAGGTTCAGGCCGGGGAAAGAAGAAAAAGGAAAAGAAGAAAAAAGAGAAGGAAAAAAGGAATAGGAGGAGGGCTCGTCGTCGATCCGGCCTGCGCACCAACCCCTTGGGATTAGTGTGCCAGCTTAGATGGGCGCTGTTCAACCGCCCCAACCGGCAAGGGGCTACTGTTGGAGGAGGGTTCCCGCGCAACCCCGAATCAATGTTTTCCTCCGCGGTCAAGAACAACCCCGACGCCGTCAAGGCGCTGAGATTCGGCGAATCCCGTCGCCGTCAGGATGACGGACGGGATTCGGCGAATCCCGGCGCCGTCAGGACGAATCCCCAGCGCCATCCAGGGTGAATCCCGGTGCCATCAGGACAACGGCCGAGATTCGGCGAATCCCGGTGCCGTCCGGCATAACCCCGACGCTGTCAGGAGCGACGCTGATGCTATGTTCTGCCTCGTCCGGCATAACCTCGACGACGCCGTCAAGAACAACCCGACGCTACGTTCTACCTCGTCCGGCATAACCCCGATGACGCCGTCAAGAACAACCCCGATGCTACGTTCTGCCTCGTCCGGCACAACCCCGACGCCGTCAGGGATCACTTCGACCTGACCAAAGATTCCTCCGAAGATGCCTGAGAATATTTCCATAAAGATCCTCTAGGATTGGGGAAATGACCATAATACCCTTGTAAATTCTCTCTCATGTGAGGACGAAATTGTAATCTCTCATTTCTCATTCTCAAACCCTATAAATACCCCCCATGGGAGTAGAGAAGGGGGCTCTCTCTGATTTGTAAACTCTCAATTCCACTCTTTAAACACGGAAACGGGTTTACGTCGACGTCTGCCTCGCGCATTGCTTCTCGCTCGTTTTCCCCAAGCACGTCCGGAGGTCGTCGTAACCGACCGGGGTGCCACAAATTTACTGCCTAGACTTATATCTACGACACACTCTGCCATCTTAGGGCCTGTTTGGTTGGGTTGTGGCTGTTGACAAAGCTGATGTTGGCTGGCTGTTTGAAAAAACTGCTGTGGTTGTGGGAAAATGAATATATGGCTTTTGGTTGATCTAAACCATCTACAACATTTTCAAAAATGAGCACTAAAGTTTCAGCACATTGTAAAAAGCTGGCAGAAGGCAGCTTTTCTAAACAGCTAAATTTACACTGCAAAGCTCCACAGCTACCATTGGCAAAAATTGCTGACCGTTTGGTTGGATTGCAGCTTTTTTCAGTGTGTTGAAAAGCTTAACCAAACACCTCCTTAGTTAGAGAATACAGATGCAGCTCACTAGCAATTGCAGAGTGGAGTTCAGACCAAAGCGGTGGGATATGGATGCGCCCACAACAGTGAGAGTTGGTTGCCTGGGCTCCTAGCTTCATCCATAGGGTGCTTGGTGGCGGCGCTTTGCTCGGTGGTGATGGAATAGCCAGACGACAAGGAGTATAAGCAATGGCGCGCGAGTCCTAGATATGGCGGCCCAAGAAAAGGAGTGGGCAATTGGCCGAGAGGGGACTCGTAGCTCTGCCATTTGTGAGGTAGAAGAGGTACTGTACAAGACCGAGCTCTAAACCAGTAGCAATTTGGGCCGCACAATGCTGACGACGCAGTTGAACAAGCCAAGCAAGCGATCGACGTACGTACATGGCATCTCGGTCCATTGAAGCATATCTTTCGCGCACATGCTACAATCTAATATCTTATCCAGTTGTTGACCAGTGAAGTTGCCAGCTAGCTAGCTAGCTCCCGTCCGGCCCACTCGTTCGCCAAACGACGTACTAGCTGTACGTGCACAATCCATACAGTTCAGTGAACAGTCCCTAATGTGCATGACAAGCAGACTGAGAATACAGTCCATGAGTTTGCATGCGGTGCGTATAAGCGTATTGCCGTGTCTTTGTTTGTTGGCTTGTTGCTAGCTATACTTAATTACTACTGTTATCAATACTTTGCTTGCTAATCCTTCTTTGGTCAGTGATTAATTAACTTGCCGTGCAAGCTAGCCAATCGATAGTGCTAACTAGAACATATGGAGAAAGAATAAGTATAATAAATGAAGACCTCAGACTAGCTTAAGACCTAAGTCGTTGTGGATATTACTAGGTGAACTAACAAGGTAATCAAGTGTGCATGCATGGTACGTTGTCCTGGAGCATATTGCCCATATCTTGTTCTTGCTAGCAACAACGGGATCATTCATAGGAAAAAAAGGAATCATGGTATCGATGAGGAAGTTGCTTCGAACTTGGCGGTGAGCTAGTGCTCGCTGACACCTGAAGCTTCATGGAAATTCACATGTGCATTCATTTGTTTCCAACCAATCAACCAACGAAATTAACTGTACTATAGGATCAAGTGCGTTTTTGTCAGTGTGAGTGACGTACGTGCTTGTCGGTGCGCCGTTGGTCAGTGATGTACGTACGTACGGACGTACTTACTTCAACATTACTACTGATATATATTCGTACAACTTGCTAGATAACAAAAGATAAACGTACTCGCGACCCATTTCACTTATTAACATGACGAACGTCGTTGTCATTACAATATATAATTTATCACTACAAAGCAAAGTAGATGTAACGCATGTATATATGCGATCGATATTGCATTCAACAAACCACTCCAAAATAACCAATCCTTATAGACACCGATCACTGATCATAGAAACTGGATTAAGGTTGGCCACGCGTCATTCTCGTCATCATCACGCTGAGCAGACAAGCCGGACGACGACGACGACGATAATGGCGTCGCCTCCGTCCACGTGGCAGCGCCCGCGGCGGCCCCCACGGCCGGCCTGCTGTGCCGGCGCATGTGCCCGCCGAGCGCCTGCCCCGTGGTGAACACCTGGCCGCAGGTGCCACACCGGTGCACAGGCCTCGCGGCCCCCTCGCCGGGGCGCGACCCGAGCAGGAGGTCGAGGCCGCGGGCGCGCACCCGCGGCCGCTTGTGGCTGGTCCGGTGGCCGCCGAGCGCCTGGAACGTCGCGAACCGGCGCCCGCACGTCCGGCACTCGTACGCCCCCGCCGCCGTCAAGCTGCACCCGCCTCTTGCCACCACCCTTTGCGATCACCGTGCTCGCCGCCGCCGGCGACAGCTTCAGAAGCAGCGTGAACTTCGCCGGCGACAGTTTGCTACTGGTGAACATTTCCATTGTTACAAGCAAAGGAAACTGCGTATCCGAATACGTTCCTAGATCGAGACGTATATTAGCGAGCTGTCGAATGTTTTAATGTGAAGGCGATGCGTGTTTATATAGGGGCGTTGGATGCATGCATGATGGCTCATCAGTACCATCTTCCCAAGCTAGCGTAGCACTGACCAGAGTCAAGGTCAAGGTCAAGTTGGATTATCCATGCAACTGAATTTCCTATGCTTTCCAGTGCGTGGACGCGTAGCACTTTCTGACGACACGCGGCTTACGTGAGATTCCCGTGCGTGCGCTTGCATCTGCCGTTCGTCGTATGTCGAGATTCGCGCCGGAAGTTTCTGGGAAGCTGCTGCTTGGTAGGGGCACACGGAATGGTACACGCAGCGATATTAATTTGCGTCGTGGAGAATGGCGTGTCCGTGTGGATGTGCGTTGTCAGTGCAAATGGAAACAGTTAACCGCGTCGGATCTTGAATTTTTCCCTTAGTTCCCTGCCTAGTTGCCAGGAGTAGTAGCTAGTTAAAATATCAATGACCAAGACCTGCATTGAGAGAGACCAGTATGTAATTAGTTAATATTATCAATTAGTGACTAAGAAGACTTGGAGAGCCAAAGCATTTGGCAATGGAGCTACGCTACCTACGAGGGATTAAACAAAAGTTTAGTCCTTGCATGTCTCGTCGAGACATAATTGTATTTGTTGATAGAACTAAAACATTTGCAGTGACTTTATCAATCTTCAAGCTCCACAATTTTAGTCTTTAATAAATGCCACACGAGTATGTACGTATGTGTATTCGTGAGTTATACTAGACTAGCCAAATACCCGTGCGTTGCTACGGATAAACAAATTAAATTACTGAGCGTGTCAAATTATTGTTGTTGCGCTCCATGCCACGTTCTCCACTTCGTCTCAACTCTTTATTGAGTTTTGGTTTAGGTAGAATTGGAAGTTGTTTGTGAAGAATATCACTTTGGGTGAATCTGAATTTTTAAATTTGAAATCTGTGGATGAGGAGAACATCTATTAAAGTTTATATATGGACATATAGATTGTGTCAAAATTTTAAAATGGAAAGAGATAAAAAGGTATACGGACCACCGCCACCGATTGAAATCTTTATAAGAGTAAAGATATTTCTATATATAAAAAGATGACTGAAAAGACTTGCGCTCGCGCTGGAGTCGTCTTCATGCTTGTGGATATGGATCGTCAAACCAACCAGTTAGGTGAGACTCGTTAGAGCAAGTCAATGGCAAAAGCATTGAGTTAGCTAGCCCGCGCTGTTCCCTTTAAGGAGGAAATAACCAGTTCAGTTCAGTTCCATATATATTGATTAAGTTGTGAATAAAGTACATGGTGTAGTCTTCAAGTGTCTATAAATTTATTGAGGTTTTCACATCTGTGAGAAGATAGAGCGGAAAATCCAAAACTAACCCACTACTCTAAGGGATCTAGATGTATATGCATTAGTGTGTGTGAGATAAAATACGTGGACATTGCATAAAGTCTAGTAAATATTAATTAGGCCCATCACGTATATGTAGATGAAATTTGCGTACTCTTCTGCTCCATATTGGTCTGCACACACCGTATACTCTTTTGCGACGTATAGAGCGCCTAAAAGGCTTTCCTTCCACACGGCGGAGTTGGATCTCACAATTTGTCTAAAGTGTAACATAGATTGATATTTTCAAACAAAGAAGGACCTACGGTAAAGATACATTATGTCCACTGTTCTGTTTAACATCGTTGCCGATATGCTATCCATTATTTTGAACATGGCTAGGAATAAGGGCATCTTCACAAGGGTAGTCCCTCGTTTACTAGAGGATGGTCAAGGACCCGAAGTTCATTCTTTATGCATTTGAGCAGCTCCTGAGACTTAAGATTAACTTTTATAATAGTAATTTTTTGCTTTTTAGCAATGAATTCTTAAATGAAGAACGCCTAGCGTAGATCACTCACGAGATGATTAGTTCCAAATGGTCGGCCAAGTCCTTCATGGTCCCTTGTAGTGCAAACAATGGTGAGTAGCCTTTTTTGTAATCTCTGAGGGCAGAGGCCTCCCCCTTCTAGTTTCAAAGAGGCCAACTTTTAACATACCTTTTCTATCAATTGAATGAATGGCAGAGCTCCTGCCGGTTTCTCAAAAAAATTCTGCTTTGGGAATGCCAAGGATTATTGAACCCAACACATGCAGCTTTTTGGCTATGAGGCGAGATCTTTTCTGATCAGATACCTTGGGATACCCATGCATTTCAGGAAGAATAGGAATAGTGACTGGAAGGGCATAGATGACCGAATCAAGAAACATCATAGTAACTTACGCGTTTTGGTTTTGGGAGGACAAGTGACTGGGAAATATGACCCTACGCGTGCAGTACCCGATACTCTATAACATTGTGAGGAGGAAGCATCTCACTGTGGGTGAGGTGCTCTCTTCAGCTCCTTTTAACGTTTCTTTTGGACGAGCCATAGTTGGAACGAAGTTAGTAGCATGGAATGATTTCGTCAACCGGATTGCTTCGGTCGGTTTGTCTAATGCACATGACAGTTTTGCGTGGACGCTACATCAGAGTGGACAACTCTCCATTCAAAAATTGTATAAAATCCTTGTGAACTCTCGGAACCTGTCGTAGATATAAGTCTAGACAGTAAACTTGTGGCACCCCCGGTCGGTTACGACGACCTCCGGGCGTGCTTGGGGAGAACGAGCAAGAGCGACGCGCGAGGCAGTCGTCAACATAAATCAGCGTTTGTATTAGGGCGTGGAATTGAGAGCTTACCAGTGAGAGCGTCCTCCATCTATACCCCCATGGGGGGGTATTTATAGGGTTTGAGAATGGGAGGGAATTTACAAGGGTATTATGGGGGAAATATGATATTACAATTTTGCCCTCACATGGGAGGGAATTTACAAGGGTATTATGGTCATTTTCCTAATCCTAAGGGATCTTTATGGAATATTTCTAGGCATCTTCGGAGGAATCTTTAGTCGGGCCGAATTGATCCCCGACGGTGTCAGGGTTGTTCTTAACGGCGTCGTCGGGGTTATGCCGGACGAGGCAGAACGTAGCGTCGGGGTTATTCTTGGCGGTGTCGTTGGGGTTATGCCAGACGACGCAGAACGTAGCGTCGGGATTATTCTTGACTGCGGAGGAAAGTGTCGATTAGGGGTAGCGCAGAAACCCCCCTCCAACAGTAGCCCCTTGCCGTCATAAGCACTTGTGAAAACTTAAAATACCTCTTTAAAACATTCTGTGGTATTTGAGCAAGGGATGATCTTAACAAAAGACAATTTAGTTAAATGGAATTGATAGGGTAATGTTATTTCTGTGGACATGATGATACAACTCAGTGCCTGTTTCTTGACTGTCGGGTTGCTCATTTCGTATGACAGATTGTTCACATCGTTTTTAACCTACCTCCTCCCACTAGCGTATCTCATATGTTGGGGGCAATGGTTAGCTGGTTTGGGGTGTGTGTTACGATCACAGATTCTAGTTCGGACAATAGCTATGTGTTGCTCTATTTGGCAATGTCGTAATGACATTATTTTTGACAAGAAAGTTTTCTCTCATCCATATTAGGTTACTTTTAGGTGTGAAAGTTTAATAAGGTGTTGGATTCCCTTGTAGAAACTTGAGTTCAAAAAGGCAGTGATACAGGGAGCAAGCGGCTAAAGGTCTTAGTGATGGAGCCCTTTGCTACTAGTAGCTGGCGAATGTGTTGGCAACTAGGTGATGGTGGTCCTCTAGCCACCTGAGTTATTTTTTTTATTTATTGATGCGGATGTTCATTGTTGGATGGTTGTTGGGCGGTTCATTGGACTTAACAAATCTTGTAATGATTGATATGTTGGACTGTGTGCATCATTTTGATATAAAAATTAGATTAACAAAAGTTTAGAGTGCAGCTGATGATCGTTCTTCCATCTCTTATATATGATTTGAATATGTAAGAACACTTGAATCAATTTTGTATGTTAATGTTTGATTAAGATAAACAGATCGCATGCACAGTAATTACGGATGGATGGAGACAAATGCAAGCTTCTGATGCTTTGTTAGAGGGAAATCTGTTGCTTGTTTGTATACCACGTGTTGGGCCTGGCCCGACTTGTAACACGAACTGATTGAATAACAAACAAGCCCAATGGGTTCGCGTGTACGGTTTAAAAGTTAGCATGGCTTTCCAGGGAAACATACTGGTACCGTGAACTCGGTAGTTCATTCATCAACCCTCGCACCATTCTCTTCCATCATGGTCCCAAGAAATCAGTAACAAAATGCCACGAAAAAATCATCTCCAAAAAATTTCTGAACGAATTGTATCATTGTTCCACCAATTTATTTTTTCACCTATAAATTTCTTTATGTCGTCTCTTATCTCCTCAATTTACTTTTTCTAATTGCAACTGGCCGTAGCAAACACCAGCATCGCTAAATAATCCTATTTTTCTCCATCAATTAGGACTACTATTCAAGTATTATCTAGGTCTGATTTGGTTGTGAGCGCAGCGGTTTAGATAGGCAGTTAGTCGATAGCACGAGCCACAATGATAAAAACGAGCGTGCAATATATACCTAACACGAATGCATACTAAGACAAGACACATGGAGCATACCACGTCAGTAACTGCGGAGTCTATATACCGTGGCAAATACATAAAAGTTAAAACTAGTATTTTCGAAAAGAGAAAAAAATACATAACTGCTAGCATGATTATTTATTATTGGGTGGGCAAACTTAAAAAAAAGTATATACATCATTAGTACTTTTGAAAAGTGACTTCGGTTTCGCATGTCACCCCTGCCAATGTTGATGCAAGGCCTCCCTCTTTTAGATTGAGATAATCATGGGTTTAGAATGTTGGTCTTTGATAGGATGACCACGGAAAATCATAATGGACGGTTGACCGTGGGCACGGTCAATTCCGACAGCTGAAACCTGTAATTGAAATCTGACCGTATTGTACTTAAAATCTGGCCGATCCGACAGCTTTACTGTAGCTGTCGAAATTGACCGTTCGGGATGGTCGACTGTAAATTACAGGAGCCCGATGACCACATCCCCCTCTTATGACTACTAAGAATTTTCCCCTTTGAATTTAATATTTCCATCTTCAATCGGTGCTAGAATATTGCAATTGCTGCCATCTCTCAATCTGTACAAATAATTGGTTCTTCTTGCTACAATGATGATCTCAATCCATATACACATAAAACTGCTCGGCTCCTCCGTCTACAGGGAACTTGTATTTCTACACACACCTATATATACAATCCTACACAAATATACAACCATTCATACATCCTATACAGTCATATATGGAATCATATATACATACATAATACACCTATATATGTACATATGATGAGTACATGGTACACCTATACATGTACAAATACACATACGAATACAAGCCTCCCTCTCCCATCCATCTTCGCAAGAAGCACCTCTCTCTCTCTCTCCCCCCTCCTCTGTAGAAGACTCTCTCTCTCTCTCTCTCTCTTCCTTGTCGTGCTTCTGCTTCCTTCCATCCTTTGCTTGCCCCCAAAACTCACCAAGGAAGCCATACACACACGCTCTTCGTCCCAGCAACACCTCTCCATGTTCTCCGCCCTCTGCATGCCGCCCCACCGCGCGGGCTCCGCCCCCTCCGTCCCCTCGCCGCCGGCGCAGCCGTGACACCCCGCCGCGCGGCGGCTCCCCCCCGTGTCCACCCAAGCACGCACGCCCACCCCACCCCCTGGTTCTTGATTCCACCAGGTCCCGTCAGATTGCTCGCTCTTCTTGATTCGTCCGGGTACGAGCAGCCCGTTGTGCCTCGTCACATGGCGCCGCTCCGCGGGGCCAAGCGCCGCAAGAAGGAGGCGGCGGAGAAGAAGGCCGCAATGGCGGCCGCGGCGGCTGGGGACGGCGCGCCTGGCGGCGACTGGTGGGACGGCTTCTGCATGCGGATGTCTGGTGCGTCCCTTTCTGTTCGTGCTCCTCGCGGCCGTACGCCTCGATGAGATTTGTGCAGATTGCGAGCATTTTTGGTGGTGTTCTTTAGATCTAATTCTGTCTCGCGCTGGAATTCTTGGATTAATCTTGTGGTTTATCGATCGTGTTAGGAGCTATTCGTCATAAATGCGATGGTACTGCACGAGTTGGAACAATGCCACTGGCCTAGTTATTGAATAGCTTGTCATGTTGGCTGATGCCGCATCGTGGTAGATGAACAGTGATCATTCCGTTTTTAAGATTTAGGATTATTATAATCTGTTGCATAAGATGAGTTGTGGACTGCAGGGAACTCAGCTCTCAGCTGTTGCTCTCTCTTCAGATTATTGGGCATGATCAAATGGTTATCTTTTTCCGTTCATGACGCAAATACAGTTATCAGGTCTAGTCAATTGACTACAGCTTGAGAGCAAATACAGGCTTCAGACACCATGAACTTGATGATTCGATTACCAATGCTAGTCAATGCTTCTTCTTTCTGCAACCAAGCTGAATATGAGCATCTCTTTACATGTTCATGTTCTATCACAGCAAGTGTAACAGTTTAACATGTTTCGACCAAAAAGTCCAGTTCCATTCATTTGTTCAACTATACAAGAAGCTACCTATAAGTCCAGAACATAGTCAGGTCAGCTGTAGCTAATCTTCCGCTAATCATATGATGCTAGTCGCATAACATGAAGTTATACATGTGACGCAGCAATATAACAGCACTTACAATCTACCGTTCTAACTAGTTACTGGAACTAGTTTGTAACTCTTTTTAGATGGTGAGGCATTACATTGGGGGCACTTGTGTTGTTGTTGCAGACGTTTTCTTAGAAGTTGCAGGACTTCTCAATTCCTAGTTTGGTGAAGTAAAATATGGCATGAAAGGAATTTCTCACAAAGGATACTCTTGCTATTTATGACTATTGATAGAAAGGAGTGCCTCCTAACTGAACAGGACAAAAAAAAACTTATTTATGGACTAACATTCAAAGATCAAACTTTCTTGTCCTGACTTTTGTTCAGAGTTTAAAAAAGTCAAGAGAATATTATTTTAATTATTAAATTCATATTTGTGATTGCTGGAGTCTATTTAAACACTGTCAGAGTAGAGCTCTTGCCTTGCAAGTTATGGTTTTTGTAACCATTTTTACATTTTCTCCTCAGGAACCTTATCTTCTACAGAGGACGCACACAGATTTGTGTCTGTGTTCAAAATGCCAAGAAGAACCTTCAACTATGTCTGCAGCTTGGTGAAAGATGATATGATGGTAAGGGCTAGCAGCTATACCTTTCTTGATGGAAGGGTGCTGTCTTTAGAAGATAGAGTAGCCGTTGCTCTGAGAAGGTTGAACTCTGGTGGGTCATTGGTGACCGTAGGATCCTCTGTTGGTGTGAACCACTCGACCGTCTCACTGATAACTTGGAGGTTTGTTGAAGCTGTGGAGGCACGAGCAAGCCACCACTTGCGCTGGCCAGACTCTGATGAAATGGCGATGATCAAATCAAAGTTTGAGAAGATCCATGGTTTGCCAAACTGCTGCGGTGTTGTAGACACAACTCACGTCATAATGTGCCTCTCTTCAGCTGAACCAAACTGTAAGGTCTGGCTCGACCACGAGAAGAATTACAGCATGGTATTGCAGGCTGTCATTGATCCAGATATGAGGTTCACAGACATTGTGACAGGATGGCCAGGCAGCATGAAGGAGTCAAGCATTTTGCACAGCTCCGGTCTCTTCAAGCTCTGCGAGAAGGGCGCGCGGCTGAATGGCAGCAAGCTGAAGGTGTCAGATGGATCAGAAGTTGGGGAATACGTAATTGGTGATGCAGGATACCCTCTTCTCCCCTGGTTGCTCACACCTTACCAGGAGAATGACCTCTCGGACTCCAAAATGGAGTTCAATAGGAGACACTCTGCAGCCAGAACTGTCATGTTGAAGGCGCTGGCAAGGTTCAAAGACACATGGAAATTCCTGCAGGGAGAGATGTGGCGCCCCGACAAGCATAAGCTGCCTCGGATAATCCACGTGTGCTGCCTGCTGCATAACATAGTGATAGACATGGAGGAGGATGCAGCCATGGACGAGGTGCCCGTGTCGAGTGAGCACGACGTGAATTACAGGCAGCAAGTGTGCCAGTTAGCAGATGAAAAGGCTGTGAAGGTGAGGGACGAACTGTCCCAGCACTTGAACAGCTAGCAGCTGACAAAAGAGGTGAGGAAGAATTGCACCTAGGTGCTGCTGTTGATTTCGTCTGTTGCAGGCTTGCAGCTGGGCCTGTCTCTGGCTGCTCAGTTTTGCAGTTTTAGCCAATCTTGACTGTTGAAATTCCTCGGTTTGTAATCTTAGAGCTGTAGCCCACCCTGTCAATTCTTTTTGGCTCACTTCGTTATTCATCATGTTGCTGGTGCTCAGTGAAAAGAATTCCGTAAAAAAGAAAACAATTCTGAACCTGCCACCGCAACCATATGGACATGGTACAGAATCAACAGAAAGTCGAACGGAGAAAACTCACTATGCTCAGGTGCAGAGGCGGAGGGATCAAGCCACCACTTACGCTGGTCACTGGTCAGGCCAAACTGCTGTGTATCTCTTGTACTGAACCCAAATTTAGCAAGATACATCAAAATCGCAGGCCAAGTATATTATCACAAACCATATTTATCATTCCACGTGCATCATAGTGTATAGTGAACCCATAAACTTGGAAACACATACACTTCTTGTGTTAAAAATGTTACTGCTCCCTCCGTTCATAAATGTATGTCATTTTTTGACTTTTTATAGTCTCAAAAGCAATACTTTGACTATAATTTTCAATTATAATATGTTATAGAAAATGACAAGAAGTGCATACTACGAAATATTTTTGCAAAATGAATCAATGAGTCAATGGCATTATTTTATAGAGTGAATTAATATGCATGTAGTGGTCAAAATTTTAAAAGATTGACGTGCATATTCTATGATGACATACATTTAGTAGATAGTTTGTATTGAAATGTTACTGCGGGAGATTTCTGTTGAATCAGGAGATGAGCAATTTGTTTACTTCCTACTGATCATCTGAAGGAAATGAGAAAGTTGGAGCTAGGCGCCACTTGAGCCCGATGGATGCTGCTTCTTTACATGCATGCATGCACGCCTTCGAGGGCCTGGCCACCCTGGCGTTCCCTCCCGGCGCGTGGTCCGGCCGCGTGGTGTCGCGCACGGGCTGCAGCGAGAGTTCGTCGAAACATCCTCGTCCGGCAGGTGCGAGACCGGCGAGGCGCCGGCGCCGCTGACGGTAGCGCAGGTGAGCGTGCACGGGCCCGGCGGGCTGGCGGAGTACATCGTGAGCCTGGTGGACGGGTTCAACTTGCCGGTGGTGGTGGCACCGCACGGGTTCGAGCAGGGCCGCAAGTGCCCGACCCTCGGGTGCGCGGTGGACCTCGACGTCGACTGCCCCGGCGTCGCCGGCGACGCCAGGGCGCCCGCCGGCGGGTGCAGGTCCCAGGCGCACTTCTTCAAGGAGGGGTGCCCGGACACGAGGACGACGCCGACGGACGCGTAGACGACGCCCCAGCGCTGCATCGAGCCCGGCGAGCTCAAGGTCGTCTTCTGCCCGGCCAACTCGAAGTAGTAGTAACGTACTAGTAGACAGACACTAGACAGTCGGTGCTACATGCTTGCGTTATATAATAAGGCAACTAATTAAGTAGATTAAATAACAAGTTTTGCTAAGTCAGATTCGAACGAGTATGATATGTTCATCTCGATGCTCGTAAGACTCATCTGCTTGGACTGATCTCAAGATATAAGTTGAACTGTTCCAATTCATCTGACTTTTTGATACGAAGTGAACAAAAAACAAGAAAGCAGTAGGCTAATTTGTATTGTTACTTCCAAGCACAAGGGAACAGATGCAGGCAAGTTGCCATCATTCCATCAATGGCATCAGCAGGGCAGCTTCGTAACCATCGTTGCTCGCGTTGTCCATTTGTGCCATGCATCTCTCGGGCGATTAATCTTCCATGATTCATTAGTTCAACTCGAAGCTAGCTAGCTAGGTAGGTAGAGGTAGCCCTCTCTCAGGCGCGCTCGTCAGCTAGCTCGTGTATGTGTAACAGATGACGTACTTCAGCATGAGCTCATCGACGTACAGGTCGCCGGCGTTCATCGGCCTGCTGGGGGTCATGTCGGTCGCCGTGGTGCTCCTGCTGCACCACTGCATCCTCGTCACCTGCTGCAGCGACGAGAGGAGGAGGAGAAGGAGGAGCCGCATTCGCCGTGGTACGACGGCGCAGCAGCAGCGGGAAGAGGAGCAGGAACAGGAGAGCGTGGATGAGCTGAGCTCGTCGTCGCGGGTGCAGCTGGTGGCGAAGGCGGCGCCAGCGGTGGTGTGCCGGTACCGGAAGGAGGAGGAGTGGAGCGAGCCGACGTGCCCGGTGTGCCTGGCGGACTTCGCTGACGGCGAGGCGGTGCGGGTGCTGCCGGAGTGCCTGCACTACTTCCACGCCGACTGCATCGATACCTGGCTGCGCGCCGGCAACGCCAGCTGCCCGATGTGCCGCGCCGACACCACGCCCACACCCACGCCCAGCCCCGCCGAGCTCCACCACCAGCTCTCCCTCTCCGTCTCCCTTGAGGACATTCTCGTGCACACGTAAGCGGCATGCCGATCGCCGGCCAGAGGTGAACGGCCGGTCGTGAAGAGGAGGAAGAAGCAGAGTGTATATTGCTCTGTTTCACCTTCGTAGTGGGAAGATAGATGGTGGTAATTCTTTTGTTGGAATTCATTGAAGAAAATGGATGATGTTGTGTGAATGGCACTGATTCTTTTGTTGACTCCTAAGAATTCTTCTCTGTGTGACGGTGAGTTAATCTACAAGTGAGATATTCTTTCTCTCATGTGAACCAGATTTAATTAGTTTTTAGCCTCCAAATTTACACGTCTATGTACTTAGACATGTTTATGCTCGTCTGGTAGTGTTCAAACCCTGGCATCATTATTTTCCAAACTTTGCTCTGGATTTTTGAGCATGTTTTCAGATTTTATGCATTTATATAAAGCTTTTTCATGAACTTCAACAACTAAGAACAATTTTTTGCAACCAATATAACATGATAACACCTGGGAATAATTTATTAGGTTCTAAATAATATGAAGATTATCTCAGGATTTTTCCACGTTCAAATCGGGAACCAAATTCAAATTCCAAGACTATCTATTCCACAAATTCAAATTTTACAAAAAAAATTAAATAAAGTTTTAAAAATTTGAAAATATTATGTTAGTTTCAAAATGTCTCAAATAAGTCATGTTATTTTTTTTAGAATTTTTAGATCTTATTTGTCGTTTGCTTGGAATCAATCTAGCTAATTCACTGCCTTACATGTGAAAATCAGAGGCAAAGTGATCTTGTTAGGCACTTAACGGTTGGGCTATGTGATGATCGAACAGCCTGGTCAAAGGTCACACACATGACACATGCATGAAAGTCCCTTAACATATATGTTGATTGAGTCACTACTTAGTTTAATATTGGTCCATATGTGAGTTCATGCTCGTATTATATGTTGATGATAATATGGTGTAAAGATATCGTAAGTGACTTAGTCCTTCAATTTACGTTGTTGCTATGTAACATGGACACAAAGTTGTATGGGCAAGTCTTGAAGCAAGATTACTTTGTTCCACATGCGCATAAGGTACGTATTCCTCGAAATGTGGTTATGAGAATCTACTAATGTTGTTCCGATTTGGTTAGTTCCAAATTAGGTTCGAGGAAGATCCATGATTGGACAGTACCCTCAGCTTCTTGATCTCAAGAAATTAACCGCACGGGTTGCTCGGGTTCGTCTATCGCAGGGCAGCGACAAATTCAGATGGAGCCTTCATTAAAACAGAGAATTCTCGGTGAATTCCGTATATTCCGCACTTGTTCGTCAAGACGTCCCTAATTCAAATCGGAGAATTTGGAAGCTCAAAGTACCCACTTAAATTTTTTATGGTGCCTACACCGAGGTGTCGTCCTCACTAAGGATAAACTAAGTAAAAGAAATTAGATGGACAGCGAGAAGTGTTGGTTTTGTCACAATAACGAGTCAGCATCTTCTCCATTATTACACTATTGTACATTTGGCATGACAAGTCATATATGCAGCCTCAGGACTATATCCACTAAGTAGTATTGCTAATATGCTACAAAACTGGTTATGTTGGTTGGGACTTGAGCTTCACTCCACGGTTTTGTTTGAGACGGCCGTCCTGCCTTGGTCTATTTGACTGTGCAGAAATGATGTTGATTTTAATTAAAAAAAATTTGCAATCAACTGCATTATCTATTTGTGTATTAGACTGGTTCAATCTTGATCCACTCGGCTACATTAGGACATGAAGGATGCGGTGTTGAGAGCGTGCAAATTCATGGAGTTAGTGCTCATGGAGATCTTCACCAACCACAGGTAGCGTTTTAGTACTCGAATATGTGTGGATTGAGATACTTTCTGTTATTTCCAAATTTCCCTTTTTCTTGAATTCAGGCTTGGCGTTTGTCGCGAAATACACTGCTCAGAACTTGTAAATAAATGGTTGTGTGTATGTAACAGTGTAGAGGTCAAAGATACTATTGTTGGTTGATTGTATTACTTTGATGCAGCGGCATTGAGGAATAAAAATTTTCATTTTGTCTGAAAAAGAAACTAATTGGCAGCTTCCGCTATATATCCTTCCACGCTCACATATCCTAACACAAACTTGTTTTCGAAGGATATCCTAACACTTTGAAATTAACCAAATTAAGATCAACATAATGAGAGCAAGAACAAGGACGCAATCTATAAACAAAGAAACGGAGAGATCGAGCCAAGCCATTTCTTGGAGCACGATGTATGTAGCCATCAGCCGACCACGTACTTGAACAAGCAAGTAATTAACCACGCCAGCCTTGTAACCTTCGTTACACCACCCTTAAGTAGTAATCGTATGCACGTAATTGCGCCTAATTAGCCTGGTTAATAATCTCATAATTAAGCTAGCTAGCTAGCCTTGTCATCGACGTCGTCGTCGAGTACCATGCTTAGCAGCGGCCACTCGTACGCCGAGCAGCAGGACGACTCCGGCGGCTCGTCGAGCCGCACGACGGCGTCCATCATCGTCTTGGGCTGCGTGGTCCTCATCGTGCTGCTCAAGGCGATCCACCGTCTGTGCTCGCGCCAGGAGCAGGAGCAGGAAGGCCGTGGTGGTCCCCACTCCGGATGCCGCCGGCGCCGGTGCTGATCCTAGAGCGCGCCGGCCGCTGGCACCGACGGCGGCATCGTCGGCGGCCATGAAGGCGCAGGCGGGGCCGGTGGTGTGCATGTACCGGAGGGCGGACGGGTGGCGGGAGGCGACGTGCCCTGTGTGCCTGTCGGACTTCGCCGACGGCGAGGCCGTCAGCGTGCTGCCGGCGTGCATGCACTACTTCCACGCCGCGTGCATCGGCGAGTGGCTGCGCGCGCGCGCCACCTGCCCGCTCTGCCGCGCCGCGCCGGCATCCGCCGCCACGCCGTGACGACAACAGAATCCTTTTCTTTTTCCTCTTTTGCGTGGACAAAATCTTATTTTCTGGTGTGGTCTGAGTGATTCCAAAATGTACAATTCCTTGTATATATGTAGTGCTGGTAATTAACAGTACTATATATATTTAGTGTGCATAGTTGAAAATGACTAGAATCTTCGGAAGAATGTTCTAAAGCTGACAATGTTGTATCTAGAAAAACTCGTAGGATAGTGGAAGAGGTGCGAAATTCTCAATTGTAACACTCCATTACTTGCAGTTCATCGAGAAGAATTTCTCTGATCTTTGTGTGTCAGCGAAGCCGATGGGCAGTGCCTCTAAGTTTGTAGTCCAATCTCTCATGCTGACCATATTCGGTGAATCGGTTGGTGTATGAAATTCTAACATGGAAATATCATGCATGTGCGTGATCATTTGACGTGGAATTTCAAATACCCGGCTTTACACTCAAGAGGAACTCGAGATCGTGACTGTCCTAACTCCTGATACTTTTTTCTTTTTGCGGCGGCCTAACACATTGAGATTAATTAACCGAAGTACAGTTTCAAAAAAGAAGAAGAGATTAACCGAAGCACAAGTCGACAAGAGCAAGAACAAGTGTGCAACTATATTAAGCTGTTCACCTGAGCTAAATAATTGTTACTCGATCAGACAAATTTAAGAAACGGAGAGAGCCAAGCTTGATGGAGATCCATCCGATTATAACAAGTAACGACTACACCTTGTAGCCATCGTTGATATCCTCCCTTAAGTACGTGCCAATCTCATAATTAGCCTCAGGTTTCTTGGTTAATCTCATAATTGAGCTCGCCTTCCTCCTCGTCGCGATGGCCGCCAACGGCGGTGGCAGCCCGTACCCCCAGCAGCAGTACAACTCTGGCGGCACGACGGGATACACGGCGGCGGTCACCATCGTCGTCAGCGCGCTGCTCGTCGTCGCCCTGGTCCGGCTGGCACGCTTCATCCTCGGCTCGCGCAAGGAGGAGCAGGAGCAGCACGACGGTCGTGGTCCGGGCGCCGCCGGCGGTAACAGCGACACGACAGGCGCCGGCGCCAACGCCGGCTCTCCTAGCGTGCGCGAGGTGGCGGTGACCGTGGAGGTGCAGGCGGGGCCGGTGGTGTGCGCGTACCGGAGGGCGGACGGGTGGCGGGAGGCGACGTGCCCGGTGTGCCTGTCGGACTTTGCCGACGGCGAGACCGTCAGGGTGCTGCCGGCGTGCATGCACTACTTCCACGCCGCGTGCGTCGACGAGTGGCTGCGGGCCAACACCACCTGCCCGCTCTGCCGCGCCGCGCCACCGCTGCCATCACCAACAGGTTCTCCCGCCAAGGCCACTGCCGCTTCCACGGCGTGAGGAGAGGATCTCTCTGGTGCCTATTGATGTTCGATTTCTGTATGCTTTTGCCTGCCCGAGGGCTCATTTGTAACGCGGGAATATTCCAACATTCATGTGGAAATTCATATGTTCCAAGCAGAGATTCATGCAGGAATTCAACCATTTATGCAAAGTTCCTGTAAAATTCACGTGTTTCGGACAGGGAGTAAAGTTGCGACAGTGTTGTTCTTGTTTCATATGTAAGTAGAGAGAGACCCACTTCTCAATTGATATTCTTCTAAAAACAACTCTCAATTAATATAAATGAATGGCCTATTGTGGCAATCCTCTGAATTCTTCCACCACTATGTAATTTATCAGCTTTTCTTGCATTACATAACTATTTATTGCGCATTGCTCATCTAATAAGACACTGACGCCATTAAGAAAACAAGGAAGATGATACTACCACATTTCAATGTTCAGAATCATGACCAAAGTGCGCCCAATGGTACGAGGAAGAACAAGCAAATCCTAGTATGTGATGTGATTTACTAAAAGCATGATAATCTATATACAACTGTCAATGCCAAACACACTGCAAATGATATTTCAAAAGATTGCCGGAATGGCTTTTATGATACAAAAACTACGGAAAGAGTATTGCGTATGAATATATTTCGTCAGAGTCCAATGCTCACATCTTCCTCAGGTTATCAAGCCGCGTCTGCAAGTCATCATCTATTCCACCATCCCCACCTGCAGCTTCAGCTTGAGCAGGAGCCTTTCCTGCTGCGACCGGCTTAGCAACTGCGGTCGCGGGAGCCTTGACGAGCTGGGTTTAGAGCACAAGGTCAATGTCATATCCCACTATCCCATCCATCAAACTAGAGCTGGTGTATTCTATATTAGATCATCAAAAGAATGCGCAGATAATTTTTTTACCTCAGAGTTAATGTCGATGCCAATTTCATCAAGGACCTGGCTAACTAGCTCTTCTGTTTCTTCCTCCTCCTCATCACCCTCCAAGGCATCATCGATGGCATCACCCATCACCTCGCTGACCATCTCCATCTTCTCATTTTGCATCTCAAAGTCCCGCATTATCTTCTGCAGTGCCGGTAGATTCATCTGCCTGTTCATCTGTGACATGGCCTTTGTGACGCCCTTCATGGCTTCCCCCATTGCTTGTGTTGATTTCAGGGTCTATAAAATTTAAGCACCAGTCATCATTAGATTTCACACATGGTTCATGGTTCATGGACTTTAGCAATCAGAAAAACAGAGTTTCCACAATATAATGGATCCTATTGAGAGGAGGCCAGTCACATGACCCCATCACAATGTACAGATACAATTATCTGTCTAAATGCCTGAAATAAATACAGCACCTGGTTAAATTATATAGTTACCTGAATACGAAGAGATACACCTTGCAGCTGGGACTTCAGGGCATAAAATTTTGTGATCTGATTTCTTGTGCGGATAAGGTCCTTCGCCATAACTTTTACAGCTCCCTGTGAACAATGTTCAGAACATCAAAAATATTTCTTCTATTAACATGCAAAGCTATTGCTTGAAACATGAGCAATTACACAAACAAACTTGCAAGCAACAGACATATATCCTATGACCTATAAGTTTAAGATTATCAACACAAATTGGCTTATCCTATCAGAAGACGTAAACATAGAACTTGTGTTCTGAAATATATAATTTCCACATGACTGAATTCATGCAGGTGTG
This sequence comes from Stipa capillata, assembly GCA_019208055.1. Classification (NCBI taxonomy): domain Eukaryota; kingdom Viridiplantae; phylum Streptophyta; class Magnoliopsida; order Poales; family Poaceae; genus Stipa; species Stipa capillata. Next base: position 137,296 of record JAGXJF010000129.1, read on the forward strand.
CATGAAGACAGTATTTCCCAGTGTAATGGGACAATCAAATGCAAAGATGGTGCCATATTTAAAGTACCTGATCAACATAACAAAGAAACATAACCACGGCATAAAATTATGGCAGCAGCAGGGAAGAATGGTATTAATATGATCTTCCTTACTTTCAACATTGTGCTAAGATCAAGAATAATAGTTTCATCTAGGTTCCTTGCAACATCACTTCACTGATAAAGTTGGCAGTTCTAGTGCCATCACAGATACCAATTGCTAAATTGACATTCAGAACATTATGAAGATTGAATCTAATCGAACAAGAGCTGGCATCAGAGACTTTGGCAGTTTTGGTGCACGTACCATCTGTCCTTGCTTGGCCACCTTCTTGATCTCTGCAATGAGCTTCTTCTCCTGAGTTTGCAGACCCTGCCTCTCCCTCTCAATCTCCCTGATGGACTTATCGAGCATCCGCTTGTTCTCCCGCAGGAGCTCTATCATCAGCCAAACAAAGAAAAATAATGAAAACCCTCTCTGCCATAAATCCCTAGGAGAGCTAACCACTCTAGGGTTCTCCCCCCATATATTAAAGATTCAGCAAATCGACAACAGGACAACCCCAAATTGAATCTACAGCAGTAGCATTACAATTTACAGGGCTCCAGTTTCTTAGGTTATGTTGTTTCTTTAGCAAATCAACTAACGAATTAATAGGAACAGATAGCACAGACCCAAACCGATCTTTATGTCTCTTGCATTTCTTGGTTGACTGCGTTTCTCAGAACAGCAACTGGGGCTAAATTGACGACAGAAAAATATCTAATTTGGTATCTTCTCGCGTCAAACTGGACGAGATTAGCAACTGAAAAGAAAAGAGATCCCAAAAAATTGGGGTTTTTCTTGCATACGTCGTAGGGCATAACGCCAACACCCAACCAAGCGAAGATAAATGCTAGAGTTTATCAGTCCAATAGGACGTGACCGCGAGAACTAGGGTTCTTCTCCCTCCCTTTCGATGGAAGAAACCAAACGATATTAACGCCCTAAAAAACCTCAACTTTGGGTCACCAACATGGCAAAGAAGTCAAATTTCTCGACTGCTTATCATCATCAAAGAAGACGGCGTCGAATTTGTTGGTCTCACGATCTAGGAGGAAGATGGAGAAGAGATACGAACCAGCTGGGGTCTTCCTTTTGCCGAAGATGAAGCTCATGGTGGCGGGCAGAGGTTCGATCCGGCCGGCCGGAGTTGCTTCGATGATTGGATTGAAAATTGAAAATCTCTCGGATCTATTCCCCTCCTTCCCTCTTGTGTGTTGGATCGCAGAAGATTTAGATGAGGAAATGGGTGCTGACGCGGATGGATTTGGTTGATTCGTCGGCAAGGCATCCCCCTTCCCTTTTCATTTGCGGATTCGGTATCCACGCGGTTTCTCACTTCTTCCCTCTTCTCTCCCTCGGTCAACTCAACAGGTTGCCTGTTTTTTCTTTTTGACTCCAGCAGGTTTACTGCTAATGTAACTATATAAGTGATTCTTGTACCAATGAATTATTATTTTTACTTTTGCCTAATTTGACTCAAAGTGCCTAATTCAACTATATATAAGTGCCTAATTTGGCCTTGTTTGGGAGTGGTCACGGATTTAACCCGATGGGTTAGTTAGATTAAGTTCAGACCGGTCAAAAAAGTGTAGTAAGTTAACAGCATAATTAATCCTTATGAATTCTATTTTCCTATTTACTACCCAGCTAACGCATCTGATCAATCCAAATAGTAATTTAGCTTAACTAATTGGTTGTTAAACACAAAATCTATGTTAAGCAAATTTCAATAAATTAAGATTATCTAACCTAATTATTTTATCTCCGAATCAAACACAGCCAAAAAACACCATAGTGCTTACAGGCTTTGCAATCTCTAGACCGGCGTCTGCTAGTGGTCACTAGCTTAGCACAATTTCTTGTATTGTTTAGAACATTAATTAAGTTACGTCTAAGATGAGTCCCACAAACAAAAAATAGGTAAAAAGCTAAAAAGTAGTAGTATCTTGTCTCTATTCCATAACCTCGTTCCTTAGCAAGTGAGATCTACGAGCTTGGAGGCTACCTCTCCAAAGCCTAGAATCATCCTCTATCTTGGAGGCTACTAGCATGCTTTCTCCTTGTAATATTTGGCAGCAGCCTTTAAGACATCTCCTTTCCTCTTACAGGCCACAAAATGAACACACTATGAATGCTCAACGTTAGGCTTTCATTTGCACATAACACGGTTAGAGCGAGGGTCGGTGTTGACTGTCTCTCATGTATTCCTCTATCTCCAACATCAATAGCTGCTACCGCCTCTAGAGACTCCTGCAGTTGCCACTCCCTTCGCCTCTCTCGGTGTCGGCACGGGAGGAGGAGGTATGGGGGAGGCTTGGAACTAGTTTGCTTTTTGGTTAGTTTTTTCCCTTTGATTTTTGTCAACTTTTCGGTTAAATGCTACAAACTATGTGTCTAAATTTCATGTTTATTGAGTTAATGATTTGATTTTTCTGAGCTGAAGGTTTTGAATGGTAGAAGTTGAAAGTTGGAATTTGACGAGACAAAAGTTGATAATTTCGGAGTTAAAAGTTAGTGATTTGTAAGTTAAAAGTTGGTTTGTCTTGGAGCGAAAGATGATACCGGAGCAGTTTAAAAAGTTTCATATTGTCGTCGTTTGTGATCCATGGACAGATGGTTCCAGTTAAGCATGTCAATCTCTGGACGATGAAAAAGTAGCGCTGCATGTACGCCTTGATCCCTCCGGCGCCGTAGCTATCCACCCTAGCTAGCTCTACTGATAATGATACGCACGTTCTGATCAATACAGTACTGATCGATACACTGTCATCTCCATCTCCCTCTCGCGCTCTGGCTAGCTGGTACATGCTCGTACCTATGTGTATGCGTCTCACTCACAATGACTGTCGATTGACGCCGACGGTGCCACATCACCTCTTCAATGATCAATATTCTGTCAATGGGCTAGCTAATTAAGCTAAGCGATGTCGAAATTAGCAGCAAATTAATTCGTTTGTTAAGCTGAGCGAGCCTGTAACTGAACTGAAGACACAGTACGTGCAGCTAGCAGCCTAGCACAGCGTACAATATAGTCATGCATGATCAACAGTGCAGCACAAACTATACTAAAACGGAAGGGAAAAGCTCCTGAAGAGAAAAAAAAAGAAAATAAAGGGGAGAGAGCTCCTGAAGAAATCAATATAGTTGTGGCAAGATCTCTGTATGTATGTACAGAGTCGGGTCGACGCTCCTGCCTTCAATTTCGTCACAAAGGTGTCATGCAGCCATATGTATGTTATTAGTGACGCATGCAATGCAGCTACCTGTCGTTACTGTTGGTCTCTCTCTAACATTGCCTCAAAGTTAGGGTAAGTGCAACTCGATCGTGGCCGATCGTGCTGCACGCACGCACGCACACCTTTCTGCCGCTCTTTCTCGCAGACCGCAACACATTGCTGAATCCATTACCGCCATGGCCCGTGTATGTATTGTTTTCTACTTAAAAAAGATGCAGCAGATGCTCCTCTTGTCTTCTCTGACGCTCCCACTGCAGAAAAAGTTGCAAGGAAGAGTATCAGTGACATGCATTTGGCCAACTTTGTTTTGGTATATGAACTTTGAAGAATTAACTAACACGATGTCCCTATAATTATGGGAGAAATATTTTTAATTATCTTTATTATTTTATTTAAGCACATGATATTTTTTTTGAAAGAAACACCCCAAAGGCATTTCAATTCCATTTCTGATAAGTTAAGGAAAACATGCACACAGGTCCATACAGAAATAGAAAATAGCAACAAGGCCCCTAGGGCCGACTTCTCCGCCGCTTCGGAAGCCGCCGATGAGGGTGAGGCCGGCCTACTGCCGCCGCTCCAGCCAGAGGAAACGACGCACCATCTTCCAAATCTTGGCTTCCTCCCCGCAAGCAACAATAGGACACACGGTCCGTTGAGCAGCCGCAATAATCGTCCGCCTCGAGAGACAGATCTTGAAACACGAAGAAGGTGCATCGGTCGGGGCTTCGCCCCAAAAAGGCAGGAAGGAAGAACCTCACCGCCAAGATGGACATGGCACCTCGCCATACCAGAAGGAGAGCAACCTGCAAAAGACGGCACCCAAAACCCACCGGAGACAAACCAACAGCAGCAAAGAAGAAGCAAAAACACCACCACCATCCGCAGAGCAGCGGTGGACAAAAGCCTCCACAAGCTTCCCGCCGGAGCCGAAGCTAGCGCCGCCGGGACGGGGACGAAGCCGGGAGGACAAAAGCCCGACGAGACCAGTGCCCGCGCCTCGCCGTCTTCGACTTGGGAACGAAACCTAAGCTACAAAGACCAGATCCCCACCCGCCCGCGAGGTGCCGCCGTCCGCCGCAACTCCGAAGGAGCCTGAAAGGCCATCGGAGCCGGGGCAGACCGGCGGACATGCCGGCGGGGGGGCACCCCTCGAAATCACCTCTGGGTCGCCCTCTTAGCACTGTAGCAAGGGGAGAAAGGGGAAAAAAGCTATTTAAGCACATGATATTAGGTGAGTATATGAAATAAAAGTTCAATCTCGAGCCGGCCCGCTACTCGTTGTATTGAGCCGTCTATTTAGGTATAGTTATGATAATTCATCGGATGTAGTCTATTTAGGTATAATTATGATGATCTATCGGTTGTGATCTATTTAGAAACAATTATGAAGGTCTATCGGATGTGATCTATTTAGGTACAGTTACGAAGATCTATCGGTTATGATCTGTTTAGGTGCAGTTATGAAGATCTATCGGCTGTGATCTATTTAGGTATAGTTATAAAGTATATCAGTTTGTGGTCCACTAATAATAAAAAAGTTCACCAAATTAATGATCGAATATTTTATTTTATTTTAATTTCTAGCCTCTCTCTATTTTTTCTATGTATTTTATTTTTGTATATAGTAGATAGAAGTAGATATTCAGACCTGTCCGTTCTGATGAACCAGTCATGCTGGTGACTGGTGAGACTGCTGTTAATCTATCTATATATATATATATATATATATATATATAAAAGTTTAGAATTGCTAGCACTACTATATGAAACAGTTAGTGGTAATAGTTATTTTTCTCTCTTTTTTAAATGGTTGGTTTTGTTTCTGGTTCTGGTTTTCTGGCATGGTAGCGGAAAATTTTATATATGAGAGTTACATTTTTAAGTCGATCGAGACATTGTTATTTTGAAGTTAACTATTTTAGACATTGACTAGATAATTGCCCGTGCGTTGCAACGGGGTATAAATATTCTAGTGCGTTAGCTCGTGATTTACCTGCCCATATTAATGTGATTGTGTAAAAATAGTAGGATTTTATTTGGTAAATACATATTTGGTAAGTATTTATTGGCAGGAAGGTTGCAAAACAGGAAGGTTGGACGAAGAGTGGGCAAAACGCACTCTGTCGGCAGGAAAGGGAACGCTACTCTTTTTTAAGTAGTAAAGATTCTTTATCTAGACAGTTGCATATCTTTAGATCTAAAGTTACATCAAAAGTTTTATACAATTATAAATATGATGATGTGCAACTTAATCGATCAAGAAATAATAATTTATGAGATATTGTAAAGATAGCAAATGGAGGAAAATGGACCATGCACACAGATTTTGGCTGCTCATTAAGAGAGGGAGGGAAATGGAGGCCACAGGTTACAGCACAATCCATGCTCTTAATTCAGTTATTCCGGCCAACAGACAGCCTGCCTGGCATGTGGGCCACCCACCTTCCTGGGACCACCCGTCGGCAGGACATGCCTACTTAACAACCCTCCTCCGTTAATTAATTTTCATGTAGATCGCTAGCAAGATGATTGGTGTAGTGTGGCCTAAAAGCATTTCTGTGCCATGAGCACTTGTCACTCTTGCGCTCTGGCCCCTCTACTGTCTGATGGCCTGAAAATCTGGAATTAGTTTGTCTCCTAAAATTAAGGAAGTATTATCTTAAAAAAAATCAAAATAATATATGGATCATCTCTTCCATTCATCCAGCCCTACCTACTTATCTGTTCTAGTGTTTATGTGGTCCTGTGATATACTTGTGAGTAGTGACAGTGTCAGGAAAGAAAGGCTGTTGCTCAGTGGAAAAAAAACATTGATGTGCATAAGCACCATGCACCTGTGTGTTCATTGGTAATGATGGGTCCGTAAATCCAGCTTTTGAATTTTATGCCGGCCTCAAGATTTGTGTGCCTGGCATCACATCGCTGTTATCCTATCCTTTGATAACATGAAAACATTCCTCCCGGATTCATCATTGAGTTCCTGGAGCTAAACAGTATCACCTTCAGGGGAAACTATAGACCAATTTTATTGCAAGAAAAGTATATGTAGGTGCAGCGCTTAAAATATCGATATGTAGATGTAGAGTTGCTTAGAGGTTCCATGATCGTCAATTCAACCTGTCTTTTGATGGACTTCGTCTTCTTTCTTTTTGAGGGAAGGATCTGCCTTTTGATGGTGCAACGGTTATAATTGAGCACATAGATTCTTCGAAGAAAAAAAGAACAGAAAGCACATAGTATTACTACTTTATACAAGTGAAGGGTATAGCCCATACTTGCTAATAAGTTAATTTTAGATCCACGCTTATAGATAAGTTTGATATAGAGCTAGGATAAAATCTGCATATACGTATTTCATCTTTGTACCAGAATTAAGACTATATATATCATAGTAGAAAGTAGAGATACATAGGACCACAATGTTGTAATAGTCAACATACTATCTGTTTTGTATACATCTGCATTTATAACGGTTGCTGAGAAAAAGGTGAAGAATGAGCAGAAACATTGTTCTTTTCTCTGTACGGTTGGTGTATGAAGCAAGGTGGTATGTACAGGACTCAAGTTAGGAGAGCCAGACAGGGACTCCTCTTCTCACCTACTAGTACATTGATCTCTAAAAGTATTTTGCTAGTCTGCAATACCTTGTACAAGACCTGACAAGAAGGGTCCAGCCTCCATTGCAATGGATTGAGCCCGCCTACTAGTATCATATTAATGAAATGGATTTTGTCTAGCATGCGCTAAGTATACATATCATAGCCCTTGTCTCGAGGTGATTAAAGTCCTTTTTAGAGAATTGTTAGGTGGTTAAAGTTTTTGAGCTCTAAAAGGCAGGGGAAAGAGAGGTCATGTACTCATCTGTGTGCATTGAACTGAATAACTCTTAACAGCAAAGTCATATCATCAGTGAAATTAGTAGTAAATTTTGGGGTCAATTTTTCTTTATTGGTGAGAATCTCGGTGTCCAGTGGTCCTCCGAACGATCAAAAACTTCAAAGAAAGTCACCAACATGGTCAAAAATAATTCCAGGGATTGAGTTTTCTAGAATAGATTGGATTCCTTACCCTAATTAGCTCACCTAAGCTACTCATCACATATAATCCAATCCATAAGTCCCTCCAATCCCCCTTCTCGCCCTCTCTCTCTAGCGGACAACTTGCTTTGTTTTTTGTAGAAGCAAACAGCAGTGTCTCACTCACACACACAGACACACACACGCTCCCTCTCCACCTCCCCCATGTGATGTGAAGCCATCCCCTGTCCCCTGCCTCCCTTGAACACAGAGCCCTTTCCTCCTTTGCCTTATCACCAGATACAAAATCACTGCACTGCACCATTTGTTTTGCTGCCTGCCTGCCTCCGCTCTTCCTTCCTGGAGCTAGAGCCTCTCTTCTCCTTCCCTCTTCTTTGATTGCTCCCACTGTTGATGTTCCTCTTCCATCTGTGTGTGTGTGTGCGCGTGTGTGTCTCCTGCCTTGCTTGATGCCTTGGCTCAAACCTCTCACTGTTCTTGATTGACAGGTTCCTCTGTTCCAGTGGTGGTTGCTTCTCTTCTAACTGTTCTGAACTTTGTAGATTCATTCAGCTTCCAACTGTACATGTGCGAGTCTCTGAGAATTAAAGTTGCGAGCTTTTGAGCGGGAGAGGAATCTGTCCTGGCTTGTTCTTAGCTCATAAGCAACTTTAAGGCATCTTGTACTCTTGTTTGATGCTTTGCTTGGCTTCCCTCTAATCTAATGGTGGATCCGAGTTAGTTTGCTGCAAAAGGAAGAGACGCCATTAAAAAGGAAAAGATGCGAGCTTTGAGCAGGCTAGGCGTCGGGCTCACCGTGGTATCCGCGCTCCTCCTCCTTGCGCTCGCCGCCGAGCTCTACTACCTCTTCGTGCACAAGCGCCGGCAGCGCCGCCGCGCCGCCGCCATCTCCGACGCGGCTCGTCGCCATCCTCCTCCTCCCGCGAGCTGCTCCAGCTCTTCTGCTTCAAGAAGCCGCCGGCGCTCGCATCGACCTACGCGCAGGAGCCGCACGCCGGCGACGACGCCGTGGCCGTGGTCGTCGACGAGGATGACGACGAGGATGACGAGTCGGTGGAGGTGCAGCTCATGCGGCTGGGCAGCCTCGTCGGCCCGCCGCGGCTGCTCTTCACCATCAAGGAGGAGACCAAGGAGGACCTCGAGTCCGAGGACGGCCGGAGCAGGTGCGGGAGGAGCCGGAGCCTCGGCGACCTGATGCATTGCTCGGAGACGCCGTTCCTCACGCCGGCGTCCTCGCCAGTCCCGCCGGCGATGGCGGTGGAGAAGTCGTACAACCCGCTGTTCGAGTCCCCGGCGGCGAGCCCCGCGGTGGGGGCATCGCCGCCGCCCAAATTCCAGTTCTTGAAGGACGCGGAGGAGAAGCTGTACCGGCAGGCGCTGGCCGAGGAGGCGATGAGGGCCCGGGGGTCGCCGTCGCCGGCGGCCGGCGAGGAGGACGGCGGGTACACTACGATCGTGGTGGGGAAGAACACCCGGGTCATCCCCTTGCCGGCGCCTCCCGGCAGCGGTGGCGATCAATGAGCTCCTGAATTTTTAACTTGTTTGGTGCGGTCAGTGTTCTAGCGTAGCATCTGTGCTGTAATCTTTTTTGGTTTTCTGATCATTCCAATTGGATGATTGGATGTATATAACATGAACATGATGAGGAATTCAGAACATCAGATCAATATTTTTTTTCTTCTTCTATATGTATTCTGTGACTTGTGAGGTGCAAGTTAGTGACTGTAATTTTGTTGTTATAGACAGATATGCTTTTTTCAGATCAAAATATCTTGTGAGATTTTAATCTGGTGTAACAAAGTGTGAAAACGGATGCATTTTTATTCTCCTTTTCTGGTGAGCTTATGTAGAAAATGCTATGGTAATGTGAATTTCATCCATCAGAACATGAGGAATGGAGAGAATGTTATCTGAAAAAACTCCATATTGACTTGCTTGACAGTGAAACTTTATACTCTCTGTTATCCACCCTATACAAGTTCTCAAATACAAATCCTTGCAATTTCTGTCAAGTTTTATTGACCCCTTTCTAACTGTCATGCCACCACCTTTAATTAGTTCACACTGCAATTATTCCTTGCAATTTTGTCAAGTCTTCTCTAGTCTTTTTGAGCTGTCCTCTGGTCATACCTTTATTCATACTGCCTTTAGAACAATGACGGAGCAGCCATCACCACTTTTTCTGATGTTGGCAAAGATTTTCTAGGCCTTTCTAAGTCCAACTCCAAAGTTTGGAATTTTTTTCTTCTATCTGCAGTGAAGAAAGCCATCAGAGAAAAGGTGATATATTCCCATTGCTGTAATTATGACTGCATGTGGAGTGATACTATTGTTTCTACTAGAAAGAAGTGGCAGCCTGCTGCCTTTATCCACTTTGCCTTTATTTAGCATTTCATCCATCCAACTCCTTAGATTTGAGACCAGGGTGCACACCACAAGTCTGTCATCTATGTCTTTTCTTCATGTGTTCTTCTCTGATCATATTGATTTGTACAACCGAAGTTTATCTGAAAGGTGCAGATAAGATTCCTGGACCAACATCAGACATGCAGTATACTTTAATCAAAATCCACAGGCTATTCCTTTTTTTTTGTGACGCCCACAGGCTATCCTTGGAAATATGATTGTATTGTGGATTAATCAACTAGAGTGTGAGGTTACATCAAATCTTTCAGTTCAGATAATAGCAGTTAGGATGAAATAGAAATTAAAGTACACAATGACGCAGGTTTAGATACGTGTTCGTGAAAAAAAAGTAGAAATTGAAGAGAAATTCACAATGCATGCATAATTTAGTGACCGTCATGTCCTGCTTGGAATATTCAAAGTGCATAAATGGACAGAAAGCCCTAGCTGGTATTCTGGCAGTTAAGCACTTTTATTGCCAGTGCCATGTTTGGTCAGAACACTCATCACATGTATGTTTGGTCAGAACACTCATCACATGTATCATCTTACTGTCTTAGATCTCCAGTTGAATTTGGTCATTCCCATTTAGTTGTCCACTGGACATTTGGCTCTTGAACTGTCATTTTGATCTGAACCCTACCATATTACTCGGTGACTTCACATCAGTCAGTACACATTTGTGTAGTTATAACACATCAAATGCAGCACTGTGTCAATGATAGGTACGCGCTGCTAACTTTGGAGTAGACAAGTGGTGACAAAGGCAACAACAATGCGCTGGCGTAGCAAGAATGGCAATTGCGTCCTGATCTCCTCCTTATGCTAATCTGACATTGGCAATGAGCCAGAAAATCCAGTGCTCATAATCTTCCCGACACGCATTGTTCGACGGTAATCTGATGATATTATTGCAGAGGTTTGTAGTTATGTGAAGGATAGGATGCAATAGACTGGTTGCCTTTATTTAGGCTTTAAGCATGAGATTCTTTTCTGGTAGTCTAACAAGGGGATGATATCAAGACGATGTATACAAATTTCTCACCCAATGCAGGGAGCAATTTGGAAAGCAGGTGATCATGTGGGGGTTCTTCTGTTCTTTACAAGTAACAGCCTTCAAAATTTGCAAGACAAACCATGTAATCTTCGTAACAGCTTGTGTATTTTCACTGCAAAAACTGGCCTTGCAGTATAGTTGGTTCTCACAGTAGTTATACAGTGTAGAGGGAGTAGTTGCAGTAGTAGTTCTATTGTTGTTAATTATCTGAGCACTCGAATTAGTCAGGGAAATATGTGAGTTCCTACTTTAATTTCTAGTGATATCTGCATGAAAGATTCATGCTTAATTAGCTTGTACAGCACCTCATGGCATGGGTTATTAGTGTGACTGAAGCTCAGTAGGTGCACCAGTGTCCAATCATGAATGAATGAGTGGTCAGGATTGTGACATGGCAATCAGCAGTACCATTTAGATCATACATGACATGTGTAGTTGTCCTTTTGCATGCATGCCAATATGATGTTACCTAACTATTCTTGACAGTCATGTGATGCTAGCTTAATGGCTATGCTTTTGCATTGCCTGCTGGTTAGGTAGTTCATTACTTAAGAATGGATGGATCTTTGGAGGGACCATCCTGTGACAACCCAACCATCCAGTACAAATCCTGATTACTAAAACCGGATCAGCGAATGACACGTCATGTATTATAGTACCAGAGTCAAAAGTCTGACCTCATGCAGTGCCAGATGTCCTGGATTTAGGCGATGATGGTGCTGATGCATACAAGTTCAAGTCAGGCAAAAAATGCCAAAAATAGCGAGACGACCGCCGTCAACGCCAAAACTGGCCCCCGGTGGCGGCAATGCCAAAAATGACCGAGCGACGGCCGGGACAGGCTCCGCGTGTCGCCGGTCGCGCTCGCCGGCCGCGACGCACGCCGGCGTCGGAGGCAGCGCGTGCGGTCCGGCTGGGCGCATCCGGCGAGGTGGCGACCCGGGCATGCGGATCCTGGGGGCCGCGAACCGAGCGGGCGGATCGGTGGGGCGGTGCGTGCGGCGAGGCGGCGCGGCCCAGCGAGACGGCCGGTGTCCGGGCGGGCGAGTTCGGCGAGGCGGCGTCCCGGGCGGCGCGTGCGGCGCGGCTCGGCGAGGCGGCTGGTGAGCGTGACCGGGGCTGCTGTCGCGGCCGGCGAGCGCGACCGACGGGCCGTCGCGGCCGGCTGAGCGCGACTGGAGCGCGTCGCGGCTGGCGAGCGCGACCGGCGGACTGTTGCGGCCGGCGAGCTCGACTGGAGCGCGTCGCGGCCGGTGAGCGCGACTGGCGACACGCGGCGCCTGTCCCGGCCGTTGCTCGGTCATTTTTGGCGTTGCCGCCACCGGGGAGCCAGTTTTGGCGTTGACGGCGGCCGCCTCGCCATTTTCAGCATTTTGCCAAGGAGACTAGACAACAATACATTGGTAAGTAAGACTGAAGTGTATATTGTGTAATGTGAGACGTACGGTAGAACTGAAGGAGGTGAGATGAGCATTTGAAGCATGAGGCACATATATATTTCAGAGATTAGCTCGTAGGAGAGAGCAGATTGCATGCATGGTTGCTTGCTGTGGCAAAAGTCGCTCTTGTCCCAGGAATCTAACTAACAAAAGCAGATGAACTTTGTCTGAAGAAGACATAAGATACATTAAAAAAAATACACTGGGTTGCATGGCGTTCTCCATTCCTTTAATTGTGTGAAGATGAAGACGATGAATATATTGCAGAAAATGATACAGCACCGGCCTTACTCGTCATCTAGCGATCGATTAATGTTGAGAATTCGATGGGATGGCGACTCGTCTTCTTGTGCTACACAATTCGACCAACGAGGAGCTGCTGCTGCCATCGCCATGTCTTGGGTAACGTTGCTCACTTGCATGGGCATGTGGTTTCAGGAAATTATGTAAACCTAGGAAGTGCCATGTCCAAAAAATTAATCAAAACAGCTCGCTCTAGGAAAAGCAGCATATATCTACGTATCGGCCACGAAGCCCAATCGTTTTATCACGGTTCAGCACATGCAAATTAAAATGTCTCGTCTCAGCCCAATAAAGCTCTCTTCCTTCCCATTTTTCTTCTTCGTTTTCTTTTCTTGGTGAATTGCACCATGACTCAGATTGCAACAAGATAATATAGAAAAGAGACATTTTTTTCTTCTTCTTATAAGTATGTTTTGTGCCTTGTGAATTGCAGTACATATTTGAGTCAAATATATTGTACAATAGAAGAAGGCTTCTATTTTTCATTCTCTTTTTGCGGCCACAGTCAAAGCCAAGGATTCTGAGGCAGAGTACCCACAACTTTTTGGATGTGAATTTGGGGACGTTTTCATTTTGATACCTTGAGATTTCTATGCATTATCGCAAACTGTGAAATAGTGACTGGAAATGTATTGAGGATAGATTTGAGAAACGTCTTAGCAGATGGAAGGGCAAGAATTTGCCCACCGGGGGTCATCTTATCTTGATTAACTCGGTCCTCTCTAGCCTTCCCATGTTTATGTTTCCATTCTTTGAGGTACCCAAAGGGGTAAGGAAGTGATTGGAGTTTTATAGATCCCATTTTTCTGGCAGTCTGACAGCTAAGGCTGGACAGAAAGCTCGAGGCTCGTAGCTCGGCTCGGGCCCGGGAAGGCTCGGCTCAGGCTCGGCTCGGCTCGGAGGCGCAATGAGCCGAGCCCGAGCCTCCTCCTCGGCTCGTAAAGCTCGGCGAGCCGAGCCAAAAAGCTCGCGAGCCGCTCGGAGGCTCGTTTTGGGCTCGTTGCATAAAAAAAATTAGGCATGACCTTTGCTAAAAAACTGACAATCCACATACATATATTGAACAATTATACAATAAACAAGCACATAGAACATAAAAAATGATGCAATCAATATATCAATAAGTCTCATACAATAAATAAGCACATAGAACTGACAGTGATGTTTCCAATGTCTAGTTTTAGCTAGAGATATTTGGTCTTAGCAATAATGTTAACTAGTGTCATTCCTGCGCGTTGATGCAATCAGGACATATAAACAACCAAAAATTAGTGGTGGAGTGGCAAGGCGCTGGGGATCGACGGCGTGCGGGGGATCGCCGGCGCACGGGCGAGCTTCGGAGCAGAGCGACGGCGCGCGGGGGCATCGACGTCGGGAGAGCGGTGGCGTTGGGAAGCGGCGGCGCAAGGCGGAGTGGCGAGGCGTTGGGGATCGGGCGGAGTGGCGGGTGTCCAGGCGGAGAGCAGCAATGGCGTCCGCCGGTCGGCGAAGGGGCGGCGGGCTAGCGACGGCATCCACAGAGGAGCGACAGCTTCCTTGAAGGAGCGACGACACGCCCTAACCCTAGGTCACGTCGCCGTCGCGGCCCGCGGGAGACAGAGAGAGAGAGGAAAGGGAACGCAGCGAGATCTGAGAGGCTGAATCGGATGGGAGCAGGTTAAACTGGGCTGGGCCAGCTCGCGAGCCATTACGAGCCGGCTCGGGCTCGGTGAAAGCTCGAGCCGAGCCTCTTCCCCGGCTCGTTGAATCTAGCGAGCCGACTCGGGCTCGGCTCGTATTTTCCCGAGCCAGGGCGAGCCGAGCCACGAGCCGGCTCGGCTCGGCTCGTTTCCAGCCTTACTGACAGCCATAAACGGAAATATCGACTCGCTAAGTGGAGCATCGTATATCGACTTAAGGATCAAGGGGGACTGGGAATTCACAACCTGGTCCAGAAAAATAGATGCCTGCTAAGTAAATGGTTGTTTAAACTTCGTAATGAGGATGGCTTTTGGCAGTGTCTACTCAGAAATAAATATCTCCAAAGTAGGACTCTATATATCCCAAGTGGAGGCTCGCAATGGTGACTCCCAATTCTGGATAGGTCTCATGAAAGTGAAACACATTTTTTCCAGCTAGGGAGATTTAATCTGTGCACGAGCAATCAGATTCAGTTTGGGGAGGATGTTTGGATTGGCAATTCACCTCTCCGATCACAGTATCCCATTTTATATAATGTCGTCAGACAGAAGCACGCCACAGTGGCACATGTCCTGTCCATGCCTGGGCTCAGTTTATCCTTTTGGCGTGCACTAGTTGGGCCTAAGTTGATTGCATGGAACATTTTGCTTAACCAAATGGCATCGGTCCAATTACAATCCGGTTCAGACAATTTTTCTTGGAATCTGCACCGTAGCGTTTGTTCGATGTACCAAGCGCTTATGAATGCTAATAGCCTTTTTTGGTATAAACATTTATCGAAGCTCAAGCTGCCTCTTAAAACAAAGATTTTCATGTGGTATCTAGGTAGAGGGTTCATTCTGACAAAGGATAATCTTATTAGACATAATTGGCATGGGGATGGAAGCTGTTGTTTTTACAGTGCGGGCGAATCCATCCAGCGTTTATTGTTTGACTGCCCTGTTGCTTGCTTTGTGTGGCGAGTAGCCAAAATTGCTTTTGGCCTTCCTTCACCATCATGTACTTTTGTTTGTTTGGGAATTGGCTCCAGGGGTTGCGATGGGAATTACGGGCGCCAATTTTAGTGGGTGCGATAGCACTATGTTGGTCTATTTGGTTATACCGAAATGATGTTGTTTTTGATAAGAAATCTTTTTATCATCCAAACCAGGTGATCTACATGTTTGACAATTTACTACGCTCATGGACGGTCTTGCAAAAGCCAAAGTTCAAGGAACCTACGGTGGCCGGGAGCCAGAGATTGGAGGCCGTGGTGTTAGACTTATTTTCTGCAAGTAGCTGGTGTGCGAACAAGTGTTTGGATGCTCCTACGGTCATCTGATGATGTCTCTTTTTGTATTGTTTTGGTTTCAGATTATTTGGCCATCAAACTCTTAGAGGCATTAACTTGTGTGTCAATATTTTTATTTTAATCTATGTAATAATGACTGGTTTTAGGTCGTGTGCATGCAGGACTGAATGCGATAAAGACTTGCCTTCCAAATTTTTTTTTACAAAACAACTCTTCACGCTTCTCCTCCTTCCTCCCCCCAAAAATTCTAGCGCCGCCGCCGCCACCGCCACCTTACAGCTGCTCCGATGGCCGGCAAGGGCGAGGGCCCGGCGATCGGGATCGACCTGGGCACGACCTACACCTGTGTCGGCGTCTGGCAGCACGACCGCGTCGCCAAGATGTACCAGGGCGTGGGGGCTGACATGGCGGCGCTGGTCCCAAGATTGAGGAGGTCGACTAAGCGGACACGCTTCCGGTTACCCTGCATAGTTTATCCCTTGTGTTATTCTGCTATTAGATAGAGTATGTTGGATGCGGGCAGTGTGTGTGGACTGCGTTGGAAGTTTTCAACAATGATGAGCTGATGGGCAATTGTTATTATGTCGTCTGCAATTTGCTGCTGCTTGTGTCTTGCACTGGTGTTTGATTACATCTGATATTGGTTGGAAGCAAAATGATCTACTGGATCTTCACTTTCTTGGACTTCCATGGCAGTTTCGCGGCAAACACCAAGTGCAGACGTGGGCTGCTCCTCTTAGCATTCCCTCTCCCCTCTCCATCCTATTGGCGGGAAACGCTCTTCCTCGCGCGCCCTTTCCTCCAATAAATTAAATTTCTCGCTCTCTCCCCTCCGCGGAATCCCAAGCGAGTCAAAGGAGCGGCGAACCCACTAAACCCAGCGATGCCTCCCACGCGCAAGTCTCCGGCGGTGGCTGCGGCGCCGGCGGCGTCTCCGAGGATGACGCGGAGCATGGCCGCCGGGAAGCGGGGCGCGGAGGCTCCCGCGAAGATGGCCAAGAAGGAGGCAGAGGCGGCCGAGCACATGGGAAGAAGAAGGCCAAGAAAGAGGATGCGGCGGCGGTAGTTGTGGGGGAGGAGGAGACGGTGCCGCAGCACGCGGTGGCCAAGCAGAAGGGCAGGAATAGGGGCACGAAGGGGGTGGCGGCGGCGGGGGAGGAGGATGGCGGTGCTGTCGTCCAAGACGGGAAGCGCCTTGTCGTCGAGGCTTGGTGAGTGCGCGTCATGGCTAGGTTTCACCTTTTGGGATTCTGGACGATTTTAGTGGGGTTTTGGGTAGGATTAATGGTTTAAAAGATGGAGCTGTAAGATTCTTTTCTAGTCTGGATGGGATTATCTAATTAAAAAAGTCAAGATGATTTTCGCGGTGAAATGAACTGACTGATATTCAGCAAATCTCTTCTTTTCATTATTTTTAGTTTGCTCGCGCTTGCGGATTATTTGGCACGAAAACTCTAGTAAATATTGGATCTCTCGGGGTTTAGTTGACTCTCTAAGAAACGGGAGGGAACCGCTCTATCCATATTGAATTTAATTACCTTCTCAGTCTGTAGTTAAGTGTGACAGAAATAAAACTGGAAACAGGAGGAAGAAGCAGGAAATATGTGGGCTTTCTGTTTTTTTAAAGTGTGATGCATAATTCATGATCAATTGAAGTTGGGTATAGCATATGTTCCAACTTCTAAAGAAGTCTAATAGGAGTCACAAGTCGGAATATATGAAGTCACTCTTCTGAAATGTTTTTGGCTTAGAGCCCCGCTTTATATGTAAAGCAATAACCGGCGAGAGTGATACGTCAGTTTGGCTGGGGTTACCAGCTTACAACTGTCCAGTCACTCTTCTGAAATGTAGCTATAAGTGTGCAAACTTTGACTGACCTTATCTGAAAATTAGTTTCACTCTGGCAGTTGACATCTTTACCACTGTCCTGTCACTGTATTGGAGCTCAGATTTCCATTAAGCTGCCATGGAGAATCACCTGTCTTCTCAAGACTTGTTAACTTGTCGAATAGTTAGTACCGAAAGAAGAGCGCATAATTTCCTTTTCTGGTTCTAAAAATTGTTCTCCTTGGAGAGCTGCTTGTCAACGGAGTTTTTAGGTTCAAATCCCCAATTTCAATAGAAGAAAGCTAGAGAACCTCATTTCAGTTCTTATAGTTCAACAAAAGGGAACTGGGAGCAAAATATGCTCTTTATTGTTTCTCATGTCAATGACTGCCCAGAGATTCGAGTATCTTGCAGATAGAGTTACGTTTTCTTATGATTAATCATGGAGGAAATTAGGAGTTTTAAGTTAGGTTGTTGCGTCTGTTGTTGTATACTGTAAAACTCGAAATGTTTGTGACATGATTGCATATGATCCAAACTTAATTTTCTCATTGCACATTGGAAAGCCTATTCTCTAATCTCTTTGCCCAGTTCAATACTTCTGCAAGTCTTATCCAACCTTTCATAAACTTAATATACCCTTGTATTGTGTTGTATTGAATAATTCTGGCTGCAATTCTGTTCGTAGTTTCGTCTTATTACTAGCCAACTATTCAAAAGCTAAACTTGCTGCACGACGCTACCAAGTGAAGTCTACATGTTTATATGTTTACCTTGTTTGTTTGCGATGCCATTCTAATTAATTCGAATATTGGTTAGAGATGGGGCATGATTTTTCATTTGATTTAAGTGAGACGCTCCATTTGACATGCAAAACATGCCACGTCCCTTTACGGCTATGAAGAAGCTCGACATGGATGTGGTCATCAAGGATATCGCGAAGAAGATTTCCTGAATCTGACCACGCATTCATGGATGGATGGCCCCCTTTTGTGATGGAAAGCTTCAGGGCTAATTTTGGGTAGGAACTTGGTATCGAAGTGGCCTTGCGCCATAGAATGTGGAATAACTGGTCCGTTCTGTGTACGATGTAGTTAAGGCACGCTGAATTAATCGAACTGGCAATGGATAATGCTGTTCGTGATCCTGACCTATACTCCTGTGTCATGTATATGCTTTCTTTCTTGAAGCCGTGGTTGGTTTCTGATGTTGGTTAGCTGGATATTCTAGGTTTCCCCATCTGATGACAGGTCTGATGCTTGAGCTGCTCTTGGTAGGCGATCGACACCACAAGTATTTCGTAAATTTATGTTGCTAAGATATATGTTTCACTATTAATCACAACTTTTGTCCTCTATCAATAGATATTGAAGTGAGAGTGTCAGAATTTTCATGTTTCAAATCAACTGATGTGTCAGAACTTAGAAAGTTATCTGTGTGTTCTCTCAATGGCGAGAACGAACACATTACAACTTCTCCAAAATATACTGCCCCCAAAATGTACTGCCCGTTAAACATATGGAGCTGAACGCTAACAGCTTCTACAGTTGAAGGAGGGGACTAATGATCTGGCATGAAAATACAAATTTGCTTCACATATCCAAACAACTGCTAAATACATCCAGGACTCCCCTCTTAGCACATGTCTCTTACGGCGTTTCATTTAGATGCCAAACTAGATTTTTCTAAATGGCTGGATACCATTTGGTCCGTTTTATTTGTCTCAAACGGTTGTGTCGATTGGTTAAATTAATGAAATCGTCGAACTACTCCCTGCCATATTGTTTGCAGATTCTTCAGGTCGCCTACCAACACTACTCAGGGGCATATATATTGTAGATGAAAGAATTATAAGTTCTGCAGTAATCGAGCCAATTTGATCTGGCACAACTTAATTATGCAAATATTTCTTTTGTGAGAGAACCAAGCAGTAAAGTTGCATCAACTGTAGGGTAGAAATCACAAATATTCCCCATGCTAACACAGAGAAGCTTATCACTCATTATCGTTGCAAATTACATAACACTAATCTTGCCAAAGAGATGAGCAAAATAGAAATGTTGAGATTTTCTTGTTGCAGCATCGAATTATCCTTCCGCTCCGTTATCAGGAGGGCCGCACTGCAATCATGCACTTCCACCTGCTCACATCAACATCCATATCCATGCAATTCACCCCGTGGACGAAGCAATCGAACAAATTAAATGGACAAAGCAACCGAACGAGGAAATTAAAAGGGAGAAATCGTGTTAATTTACCTCCAGATTCGATCAAGTGCTGGGACAGTATATCCCTCACCCTGATGGCGTCCTCATCTGCTAACCGGCGCACTTGCTCACTGTAATTCGCCCCTTGACCTCTCGCCATGTCTACCTCCTCCATGTCTATCACTATGTTATGCAACCTGCAGCACGCATAGATTATCTTGCTTAGCTTGTATGTATCGTCCGAGCACCACATCCCTCCGTGCAGGCACTTCCATGTGTCTTCGAGCCTTGCCAGCGCCTGCAGCGCCAAGGTTCTGGCTGCGGAGTGTCTCTTATTGAACTCCGCTTTGGACTCTGAGAGGTCCTCCTCCTGGTAAGGTGTGAGGAGCCATGGGAGAAGAGGGTATCCTGCATCACCAATGATGTATTCCCCAACTTTCGCTCCATCTGATGATACCTTCAGCATGTTGCCATTCAACCACTCACCCTTCTCGCACACCTTGAAGAGATCAGAGTCAAGTAAAATGCTCGACTGGTTCATGCTATCTGCTGGTCCCAACCAAATGCTTGTGAACCTCATATCTGGATCAACGAGGACTTGCATTAGGATGCTGTTATTCTTCTCATGGTCACAACTTGGTCCAAATGGGATGTGAGTTGTATGTATAACACCGCAGCAGTTTGGCAGACCGTGGATCTTGTCAAACTTGTACTTGATCATCTCCATTTTACCGGAGGCTGGCCAGTACAATCTTCGCTTGCACATAGCATCCAAGAAACTCTCGGCTACCAGCGATACGGTTGACTCGTTCACACCAACAGAAGATCCTACTGTCTCCGGTGTCTCACCAGAGTTCAGCAGTGTCAGAGCAACGGCTAATCGATCTTCTAAGCACATCACCCTCCCATCAACAAAGGTGTAGCTGCTATCCCTTACCATCATATCATCGTTCACCAAGCAGCAGATGTAGCTGAATGTTCTTCTTCTCATTTTGAAGACAGACTCAAATCCTTGTGCTTCCACCATAGAAGATAATAAGGTACCTGAGAAGAAAATATAAAACTAGCGAGTTACATAATCAACGACTCGCAGCAAGAGCTCTACTCCGATAGTGTCAAAATATACTCCAATAGTCACGTATGAGTTTGAATTAAAAAAGAAATACTACTCTAGATTTGTTAAACTCGAGGTAGCCTAGGGTAACAAGTGATCTATAACAGATATTTAGCAACATGGGGGGAGTGGAACCAAATCAGGATGCGGTATTCATCGACAAGTATCCATTACAGCATACCAAGTGAAATGAAAAAGTAGGAGATATATCAAGACTTCCAGCATACCGATGAAAAGTAGAAAACAAATTAAATGAACACAGACCAGCGGGAGAACAAATTAAGACGAAGGGAGATGTGCTAATTTACCTCCAGTCAGGAAAGAGTGGCTGGTATTTGTGTCCAAGCTGCAGGGCTCTCTCGTGTACAACACGTACCATTTTTTTGGATTGTCTCCCTCACGAGCATATGCCTTGACGTGCTCGACATGGCTGAACTTGTCCCACTCAGGGCAAGATTTTCCCGCGGCTATGGAAGTGATCAGCGCTAGGCTGCAGTGTAGCTCCAAATGCCTTGGGTTTACATCTCGCATGTATTCAGGGAGTGTCTCCATGGCGTAATCCTCCAATACGAGCCTCTGCAGTGCACACACACCCTTCAGTACATTCAGCTTTTGGCAAGTGTTGATTTTAACCTTCTGCAGTTTTGGGAGATTAGTGATCCTCTCCAGGTCGGGGTTTTCAGTCACTTCAAGCTCGACAACAGAAGCAAAGTTCTCGAGGTAGCTGAGGTGCTGGACGTATTTTATGACTAATTTCTTCAAAGCCCTAGCATTGGAGGCAAGGCCAGGAGGAACGCGCCTCAATTTGCAACCAACGAGCAAAAGCTCCTCCAAGACAGGAAAGGCTTGCACTTGCTCCTCCCACTCCCACTCTTCCCATTCCAACATTGCGCCTAAGTTCATCTTGTGTAATCTCGGAAACGTGGCCACCACCGTGGAAGGACGATGACTGTGGTGATGGTAGGGCTGCAGGAATTCAGGTCCAACACGCTTGATGGATGGAGCGTGCTTGATCTGAATGAACTCCAACGAGGGGAGCTGACTCAAGCCATCAGGCAGTTGGGTGCAACAAGCCAGGTCAGTCATAAACAGAAACCTCAAGCTCTTGAGGGGCACAGCTGATGATGACATCATCCAACCTGGGAGCTGCTGGCCAAAATATCCTTGGATGTCAAGATTATCTAAGCTGAGCGGAGGGCAGAACTCATCAAACACCTCCTCGATTCGTCGTTGCTCTTCCTCTTTAATCATCCCACCATCTCCCGGTCTACTATTACATGTTAATTCTAGATTGGTAAGATGCTCCTTCTCCCCAAGCCTTGCCTCTGCGGCAGACAAGTTAGTGGATACATTCTCCAATCCCCGTAGTCCAAGGGTCCTGAGATGGGGAAAGAGGACCCAACTCTTCCAAACTACACCAATCACTATCCACCGCCGCTGGAAACCCATGTAGTTTCCTTAGATTTGTTAGAACACAGAACCCTCTGGGGACACAATTTATACTAGTTCCATCAAAGTGAAGAAACCTTAGATGCTCTAACTTTACAATGCTATGTGGAAGTTTCAGTAATTGTTGGCAATTCTGAAGGCTAATGTATTGCAAGAATTTCATCTTTCCAATATTATCTGGAGTCTAGCTATATCAGAATTATCTATGGATAAGTACCTCAGGTGCTTGAGTTGATCTAAAGATTTAACCAATGCAGCAACATTTGCGGAATCTATATGTAGAGTCCGTAGACATGGAAAATTAACCAATGTATCACCGGGCTTCATATTTATATGGCCAGCTGATATTAGTGTTCTCAGTGTCTTCTGTGCTTGCAAAGAACTCCAGTCAAACCCAGCCGATTCTGAGACTTTGCATTCTAGAGACAACCGAAGAAACTTCTGTGCACGAAGTTTACTAGTAATACCAGTTTCTCCACTGTGAGCTGCCAGTGCCTCATCTCTAGCCACAAATTGAGCAAATGAGCGAACAACATCATGCATGTTGCAAACATCTTCATCAACAAATTTTTTATCTGGCTCTATAAGGTTCCTCAGTATCAGCTCCTTATGGTACTTGCTTCCTTGTTCTTCTAAGTCATCTGAGGTTCCGCGAAGAAATCCTTCGCTAATCCACATGCCAATAATGTCATTTCTTAAGAACAGTGCAGTTTTAGGGAGAAGCGAGTAGAATAGAAAGCACTGCTTCATGGAAGGAGGCAAATCTTCGTAGCTTAAATATACTGCATTGTTTAGCTCTTCGGGCATTTCAGACACTGACCATATAGAATCATTCAGAACCATCTCCCAGTCACGGCGTTGTTTGTCCTTCTGACACAACAGTCCTCCCATCACTTTGATAGCAAGAGGCAAACCACCACATTTTGATACAATTTTCAACCCAATGTCCTTAAGCATATCAATCTCAGGTCCATCTGTCTCACCTGAAACTACCTGCAAGCAATTTCAACCAATAGAATTAATAAGGATCGGGTTGCCTTTAAAGAAAATGAGCAATTTCGGCTAGCGTCAATTTTGTTTTGTCTAATAATAAGCTCGTCAATGGACTACCTAAATTGAATTGTCAACTGAATGGATAGTCAACCGGGCTACCTAGCACGTGAGTGGCTAGCATGATAACATGCTCGCGCAAACAAGATGCTAGGATGCTTAGTTTCTTTCTTTTTAACGAGGATGTGTAGTTTCTATAAGTCTATCCTGTATAGTAACTAACCAAATTCCCCACTTAATTACGCTGATAGAAATTACAGTATATATCTATACTTGCAAAAACAGATTTTCATTTGTTACAATAATACAAGAGTAATAGTTTTCATATATGTTTGGTTTATCTTAATTTATCTGTGCATTTTATAATCTAGACTTGTCGAAATAAGTGGGAATATCTTTCTCCTTTTAAATTCTTCAATTAATGTGGAAATTTTCACTCTCTTAGAAGAGCTTGAAGTTATTTTTACAATCATTTCAATAATAAAATAAGCATAAACGTGCATCAATTTGACACACGTAAGGGCTCAGCTTTGAAGTTGTACCCCTAGTGGGACACTCCCATGGCCCAGTCCAGCGGCCCATGTGTGGCTTGTGTATATATGAGCATGATGCAAAAATAATATCACCTTGGCTAAGTAACTCACCTCCCGCTAGCTGTTTAAGGCTAAACGAAGATGAAAGCGCAAGTGGTATCATAGATAGCCACCACGGTTACACGTGGGGATCAGGAGCATGATCTACGACCGTGTGTGCCGGTAAAAGTATGTATATATTGGTGATACCTTTCAAGGTGGGTGTATACGACACCCCCGATGCAGTCCCATTGAATTTCGGTCTAAGGGTAGACTGTGTATATATGAACATGGTGGAAGAATAATATCACCTTGCATGTGAACCCTATTCTTAATTATTGATTTCATTGGAATTTGGATTTTAGGTGTCAATTCTATAAAATAAGAAATAATATACTTTTTTAAGAGGGACGCTAGCCCAAATTTATGAATTAGTTACTCTCACGTACAGCTACATGTTATTCTATCTAGCATAAAAACAAAAAATGAGAGAACGTATGGGCATGTGGCCTAGTGGTGTGCAAGCGAGATTGTTCACTCTCATCACCCCAGACTCGATCCCTAGCATTAAAATAGTGCGCCAAATAGTGCACATTCAGTGTGTGCGCTTTTGATGACGTGAGTGTACATGTGTTCTATGCGTCTGTCTTGTACTTTCGAGAAAAATACATAAAGGAGTATGCCCTACTATAATCATCTCCAGTCCAAAGTAGGGAGCTAGCAATTACTGAAGATACATTGAGTTTAGTTATGAACCTGTTTCTTGAGCAATGACCAGGCATCCTCCTCCTCTAATTTGTCGACATGGTGGTGGGGAAGCACAGCTTTCATCCCTCGGGCAACTCTTTCATCTCTAGTAGTGATGAGGACTCGGCTACCTCGAGCCACGGCATTAACCAAGGGTGTTTCAAGCACTTCACTCCATACTCTGTGGCTCCACACATCATCCATCGCCAAGAATAGCTTCTTCCCTGTCAAAGCAGCAGTAAGAGTTGGCTCAAGCACAGCCAACGCCTTTTCACCACAATGGTCTCCCCTGACACGGGTGATGGCTGTCCTGAGCATCTCAACCTTGTCAAATTCCTTGTTGATGCTCAGCCATATCGTCGTGTCAAACTTGGCATTTATGGCTTCATCATTGAAGACCTTCTTGGCGAGGGTAGTCTTACCGATCCCGCCGACACCTACAATGGCGACCACCATGATGTTGTTGTTGCCCTTCTTTTCTGTCAGTATGATATCCACCAGCTTTCTTGTGTCTTCTTGGATCTTCTCCCCGACCACACCTGACTGGTCGAGCTCCCCCGATGTCTCGCGGCTGGCAGCTAAGCGAGAGGAATGCACCTTGCTGCTACGGTCCTCGTAGGAACCAAGGTTGATGAAGCCGAAGGCAGCGCTTCGCTCCTTGATGGCGTCGAGCTTCTGGTTGAGCGCCTTGATGCGGCTGCCGATGTTATGGGCATAGAGGGGATTCCGTAGGCAGAAGAGCAATGGGTTGCAGCACCCCATACGTGATGCAGATGCGCTGTGTTGATCCATTGCCTTGAGCTGGCAAATGTCGAGGATGTCGGTGGCGTCGTACATGGCGCGCTTGAGCTCCGTCACCCATCCCTGCACGCTACTGTCGGTGATGCGTCTCCTCTCGGCGTCGGCGAGGAAGTTCTTGAGGTCCCCAAGCTTGACGCCCATCTTGTCGATCTCGCCGGTGACACCGAGCAGCATCCCCACCTCGTCATCTACCACCTGCTTGAGCAGGTCGGCGACGTAGGACGCGAAGGCATCCAGCACAATGGCCATGATTTCTCTTTCTTGTTCTAAGGCCAAAGATTGGTTTGCTAACAGCGCGCGCGTGTGTTTGTGTTTGGTTAACAGGGAATGCCAAAGGAGTAAGCTAGGCGGATACTTAGCTTGGGCTCGTTGGCAAGATGATGTCTTTCTTGAGTCGCCGGCAAAGCAACGGCGGCCATGGCTTTATCCCTTTCCTGCGCTGCGCTTCTTTTCCTTTTGGGCAGGGCAAGAAAGGGATCATCGAATTGACCTGAGCAGTTGATTCCTTTCTGCGTTAATTCAGTACAAGGTAAATCAAGTACTCATCTTCTTAACAAGAATCGCTCAACATGAGTAAGTTGGTCTGTCGCGGTGGTCGCGGCGCAGAATCCTTGCGGGGGACATGCGTTTCCTCTACTAGCGGGGCCATCTGCCAGCAAGGAGGGGACGGAGGTTGCCTATAGCCCTACACCCTATAGGTGGAGGCCCAAGATGCGAACACGGCCGCCGGAGCGGTCGGTGTCGGCGATGAATTGGGGAGAAGAGCGAGACCAAGAAGGCGAGGACAGGAAGTTGGAGAAGAGTGAATTGGAGAGGCCCCCAGCCGCTCTCATCCAAAGTCCAGTGGGCCGTGGCACAGCACCCGCCGACTCGCCGGCGCCGTTGCAGGGGTGGCGACGGCGGCAATGGCTGCACCAGATCACAAAGGCGCTCCAGGTCCTGATCGAATTTCTTCCTCGCTGCATTTCTTAGGGTACAGCACCATGATTCTGCATTTGATTTAACATCCTCCGATACGATAAACATGCAGACCCCTTCACAGCAACGGAGACCCCTCTGCTCCTCCACTGCACGAGGGTATTGACTTGTACACGACCGACCATCACCCGTGCCAGGTTGGAGGAGCTCAACATGTAGCCTGTGGAGGAGGAGGGTGCAGCAGCTCCTTGAGGAGCTTTGGAAGAACATCAACCCAGATGAGGCTGTTGCCTACGGTGCTGCAGTCCAGGCTGCCATCTTGAGCGGAGAGGGCAACGAGAAGGTCCAGGACCTCCTCCTGCTGGATGTCGCCCCTCTTTCTCTTGGTCTGGAGACCGCCGGAGCCCGGAGGTGTCATGACCGTCTTGATCCCGAGGAACACCACCATCCCCACCAAGGAGCAGGTCTTCTCCACCTACTCTGACAACCAGCCTGGTGTACGAGTACTCTGACAGCCGTCGGCGCTGTCCCCAAGATTGGCCTGTCCGTCCCCGCCGCCGCCGGTCGGCGGCCTCGCGCGTGAGCCTCTCCGCCACCCCTGCCGCAGCCGGTCGGCCGCCTTGCGCGTGAGCCCCTCCGCCGGCCCCGTCGCCTCGTCCGGCCCCTCGCTCGTGACCCCTCATCTACGCCGCGAGCAGCTGCTGCGACGCCGCCGCCGACGCTGTCCTGCAGAAGCAGTTCGACGCCATCAACGTCTCCGACGCTGTCTCTGCTTAATTTTGCAGACGACTTGTGAGCTATTGCAAATTGGTACTGCACCCTGCGCGCCATATGCTCGACGGTTTGCCTCGCCGGACAAACTGAACTGGGGGTTTCAGTTATTTTTACTGTTCGCTGCATTCTGCTGGATGTACATATTGCTTAGATATATGCTGGAAGATCAGAACTTTGGTCTTTGCTGATAATGATAGTGCTATGGTTTAGATAATTTTCCCTAGTACTCATACTTTCCTTCTTTTTTTGATTATTGGCTTAGCTTTTCTTGTATACTTTTACAGTCGGTGCAAATATTTTGGAGCTTACAGTCTTAATAATCTAATTGCAGGAGAAAATATTTCAGCATTCATACTTATCCGCCCTGGGATCTCATACGTGAGCTCGATCATCATTCCCGTTGGTTCAGTAATCACCTTTTCCCATGTCTATTTCACATTTTAACTGGCCTGTGGTTTGATTCTTGTAGCAACTACTGTCGAGATCATGATACTGCTCTCTTCATTATCAAACATCTGTACCGTGATATACATGAAGAACCTGCAGCTGAAAGGATGCCTTTTAGACTGTTCTATGTGAGGGATCCAATTGCTGAAGACACTCCCTTGACATTTTCAGATAACTCTTCAGTCAAGGAGTTCTCTAGAAAAGTGGAAACTTATTCGACAAAAACTGAGAACGATGCGAACTGTGAAGCCTCTTGATGGTATTGACTGTTCTTGTATTCTTCTCATTTCTTTTCAAGCATGCTACATATGTAGGTCGGTTGGTTCTTGGTTAGCAGGCACTGGCAGTCCATACAAAAGTTTGTGATCATTCCTAGCTGAATGAGAAGTTTTCAATAGCTCAATATTAGCTGGAAAACCTCTTCATGGCACGTATAATTAGTAGAATCCAAATAAGAACTGAGTACGGTTGCACATATACACGGTTACATATTGCTGTATTTATCGCCTCTAAATTTTCTATCGACCGCTAACTGTGTAACTGTACTTGTGTTCACTGTGTTACTGCATATGATCTTTAGAGTAGGCTAGAACGTGCTTTTGCATCCTTTGAACGAAGACTAATTAATGTTGTGCCTTGTTTTCTCTGCAGGTGATCATTACCTTGCTGCAACTGTGTTATCATCTCAAAGTTCTGACCAAGCAGAACCAGGATGCAGATAGACATGGAAGCTAGAGCACTTCAGTAAAGGGGGGATCATATGCATGGTTGCTTCATCCTTGCCAGTTGACAACAGAGGCAGCGCACATACTGAGTGAATGTTGTACATAGTCACAGCGGCACTTGCTGTGTGTAACTTGTTTATTTGGAAGTAGCTGAATGCTATTGTAAACAAAATTGATCCGTAGCTTAGATGGTATGGTGCTATGGTTTAGCAGTGGGAGAGGCCCTGATCTCAAATCCTAGGCGGTACAGTGTTTTTGTTTTCAATTTTCCTTTAAAAAATATATGCAATTGATGTACATTGGCAGCTTCATTTCACAAATTTCAACTTACACGATCTTGTTGTTTGGAGATTGTTTTGTCGTTTGAATTCCTTTACATGGACTCCTTTACAGATTAGCTGAGGTTGTTTAGGCAAACAAGTTTTAGTTAACAGATAGAACGTGAGATTCCAACCGGACACGCGCACGTACATCCTTTACGTGGATTCGTTGCTTAGCACGTACATCCCTACACGCGCACGTATCAATCTTGACAACCGCACGAGTCGCCTCCGTCGGCCGCTGTCTCCATAGCACGTCGACTCCACCGGCCGCCGTCATGTCCATGGAACCAAGCCATCACCGAGCAGACGGAGCTACCTCCCATACATCTAGCAATCGGGCTCCGTCGTAACCTGAACCAACAAACGAGCAGGTAAGCCACATCTATGGTCAGCTCTTAGTTCAAAGTTGTATCAGCAATTTAATAAACAAAGATGCTCCTAGGTAGTTAGACGCATGATCCCAAGTTATACAAACTAGTCGTCAACCCTTGCATTTGCACGGGCTGTGGGCAAATATTTTTATAATTCAAGTGAAATACGGTAAAAGCGAAAGATCAAAATTTAGTAAGAAATCGATCGAGCTGGATTATCAATCTAACCGGAAAGTTGGAGTGAACGAAAACACATTAGAAAGGCTAGCACGATAAAAGCAAAGATGCTAATATATTGCATTAATAACTAATATTCAAATTATAAACTAAACTTATCAAGTAGTATGAGTCATAGGTGCATTATCTTTCGACAACCTCAAATCATATGAAGCAACAATTTTATCCTTGGACAATTTCTATCATCATAGTCTTGTTGTGAGTAGCGCCAATATGAAGCTGTTGGAACACTATCACCTTGTGGAACATGTACTCGGTGGAGCCATTCACGTCAACCTATGGCTTGTTTTGCATGCTTGGCTGAAGCAAATTTCATGGAAGCTACTTGTCTTGCTCTTTTTACACATAAAAATCAAGCCTGGTAGAGTCATAAAGTTCTGTCTTGCGCCGGTCCCTGTCTAGCACGTCCTTTGTACTCCATATGGCTTGGTATGTATGCATCGAATAACATGCTTCGATGGAACACATCGAGACGGTGGACACTGCAGCCAAGAACATCAGCACCATCATTTGAGTAAGTCATCACTATGGCTATTATCTACCTCTCTCTATGTAAATAGATAAGGTGTTGGAAATTGACATGATCTCTGACATATATTCTGCACCGTTACTTTTTATATGTATATGATAGGCGAAAATTTTGAAAATATATATTATGAAAATAGTGACAAATATTATGAGTCAAATTTGGCAAAGTTTGACCGCACGTTTTCTAAAATTTCGTGTATTTATAACTGGGGGTAATATTTTTATTTTATTTTGTATGCATTTCTTTTCTTCAGATGAACATCACGTGATCATTTGTAGAAGTAACAAAAGGAAACTCGCGAATAGAGGGATTTTTACATCATATCAAAAAGGAGTTCCAAGCATAAGACGCTTGTTTTCTTCCTTCAATTACAGGACAGTTTATTTAAGCACAAAAAGAGCCAATCCACTATCCATACGCGAGTCCAAGCCTAGTACGACTGCTTTGATTTTTCTTTCCTTCACATACGGGACAATGGATTAAATCTCTTCTCTGCGATAAATCTCCAGATTTATAACTTAGGCCAATTATGATGGATGGCTAGAAAATTTCTAGAGAGTAGAGTCTGTAATTAATATAGTAATAGATAAACAGATAGATAGATATGCTCCTCACTAAATAAGCAGGGAAGCTCATTATTTTCATAATATCCAGTATATGGTGCTCATATTTCTTGGAATATGGAATGTACAATGAGCACTTATTTCAGTGCTTGGGAGCCTTCATCTTAGACATGATGGGAAAGCAAGATATTTTCAGAAGCATCATTCAATTGTCCAAGCACAACATCGTCAACAGAAGTGTGGCACGGTTTTGTTGGTTCTATCAGTCCATTACTTTCATGTGGCATGTCTAAATTTGGTAAATTTGAACGCGGCGCCGGGGGGGACAGCGGCGCTCGAACGCTGCCGCCGCGTCCGTGGTGGTGGGGTGGGGAGGAGGAGGAAGCCGAGTGGTGTTGCCGTCGATGGGGCGGAGCGGGAAGCGGATGCAGCGGGGAGGGCGGGCCTCGCCTCCGCCACGCCTCGTCGCCCTCCCTCCAGGCATCAGCGCCTCCGGGCCTCGTCGCCCTCCCCTCCAGGCATCCAATAAATTAAATTTCTCGCTCTCTCCCCTCCGCGAAATCCAAGCGAGTCAAAGGAGCGGCGAAACCCACTAATCCAGCGATGCCTCCCAAGCGCAAGTC
The DNA here is from genome assembly GCA_019208055.1 of Stipa capillata. NCBI lineage: Eukaryota > Viridiplantae > Streptophyta > Magnoliopsida > Poales > Poaceae > Stipa > Stipa capillata. The sequence goes on from JAGXJF010000129.1 coordinate 168,109, forward strand.
TCCGGTGGAGGCTGCGGCGGCGGCGGCGTCTCCGAGGAAGACGCGGAGCATGGCCGCCGGGAAGCGGGGCGCGGAGGCTCCGGCGAAGACGGCCAAGAAGGAAGCAGACATGATTGTGATCCAAACTTAATTTGTCATTGCACATTGGAGGACTTTCCAGAGGACCAACGTATCAAGGTATGCTACTGAGAATCAGCAAGCAATTTTCCAATACATAAGTGTAAGCATCAGTCGTTTAGTTAATTGGCAATGTTTTTGCTTAGCATGTAGAGTAGCTAACAGTTACCCACTTCATTTATTTTTGAGTAATCTAACATATCACATAGGGGAATTAAAGATTATCGCTGGCATTCGTGCAATATCAAAAGAACGAATCGCGGTGAAGGGAACTGTGATATGCTGGTACGGGAAACTCGAAAATCACAACACTCAAAAGCACAGCGTGCTGGCAGTAGTACCAAGAATCTGCGAGGGGCTTAAGGTGTGGCAGAAAAGAAGAATACCAGATTAAGTGGCGAGGACGATCTCCTAGCTAGCATTGTCTCCCTTCCTCTCCCGTTCTTCTGTGTGCTTCTTGTTCCTCTTTATCCCCTGAGCCGGATGAAACTACTTCTTGTTCCTCCTCTTCATCCACTCGGTCAACTAAACGGATGAAAGAAAGAATCAACAGGAGGAAATACAGAGAACAAATTAAATGGACAAGGCAACCGAACGAGGAAATTAAAAGGGAGAAGTCGTGTTAATTTACCTCCAGATTCGATCAAGTGCTGGGACAGTATATCCCTCACCCTGATGGCGTCCTCATCTGCTAACCGGCGCACTTGCTCGCTGTAATTCACCCCTTGACTTCTCGCCATGTCTGCCTCCTCCATGTCTATCACTCTGTTATGCAACTTGCAGCACGCATGGATTATCTTGCTTAGCTTGTATGTATCGTCCGAGCACCACATCCCTCTGTGCAGGCACTTCCATGTGTCTTCGAGCCTTGCCAGCGCCTGCAGCGCCAAGGTTCTGGCTGCGGAGTGTCTCCTATTGAACTCCGCTTTGGACTCTGAGAGGTCCTCCTCCTGGTAAGGTGTGAGGAGCCATGGGAGAAGAGGGTATCCTGCATCACCAATTACGTATTCCCCAACTTCCGACCCATCTGATGATACCTTCAGCATGTTGCCATTCAACAACTCACCCTTCTTGCACTCCTTGAAGAGAGGAGAGTCAAGTAAAATGCTCGACTGGTTCATGCTATCTGCCTGTCCCAACCAAATGCTTGTGAACCTCATATCTGGATCAACGAGGACTTGCATTAGGATGCTGTTATTCTTCTCGTGGTCACAACTTCGTCCAAATGGGATGTGAGTTGTATGTATGACACCGCAGCAGTTTGGCAGACCGTGGATCTTGTCAAACTTGTACTTGATCTTCTCCATTTTACGGGAGTCTGGCCAGTACCATTTTCGCTTCCACATAGCATCCAAGAAACTCTCTGTTACCAGCCATACGGTTGACTCGTTCATACCAACAGAGGATCCTACTGTCTCCGGTGGCTCACCAGAGTTCAGCAGTGTCAGAGCAACGGCTACTCGATCTTCTAAGCACATCACTCTCCCATCAGCAAAGGTGTAGCTGCTATCCCTTACCATCATATCATCGTTCACCAAGCAGCAGACGTAGCTGAATGTTCTTCTTCTCATTTTGAAGACAGACTCAAAACCTTGTGCCTCCACCATAGAAGATAATAAGGTACCTGAGAAGAAAATGTCAAACTAGCGAGTTACATAATCAACGACTCGCAGCAAGAGCTCTACTCCGATAGTGTCAAAATATACTCAAACAATCATGTATGAGTTTGAGTTAAAAAAGAAATCCTACTCTAGATTTGTTAAACTCGAGGTAGCCTAGGGTAACAAGTGATCTATAATGGATATTTAGCAACATGGGGGGAATTGAACCAAATCAGAAAGCGGTATTCATGGACAAGTATCCATTACGGCTAGCACTTGCTAAAATTAAACTTGCCAAGTGAAATGAAAAGGTAGGAGATATATCAAGACTTCCAGCATACCGATAAAAGTTAGAAAACAAATTAAGTGAACAGACCAGCGGGAGGACAAATTAAGATGAAGCGAGATGTGCTAATTTACCTCCAGACAGGAAAGAACGGCTGGTATTTGTGTCCAAGTTGCAGGGCTCTCTCGTGTACACCACGTACCATTTCCTTGGATTGTCTCCATCACCAGCATATGCCTTGACGTGCTCGACATGGCTGAACTTGTCCCACTCAGGGCCAGATTCTCCCGTGGCTATGGAAGTGAGCAGCGCTAGGCTGCAGCGTAGCTCCAAATGCCTTGGGTTTACATCTCGCATGTATTCAGGGAGTGTACCCATGGCGTAATCCTGCAATACGAGCCTCTGCAGTGCACTCACACCCTTCAGTACATCCAGCTTTGGGCAAGTATGGATTGCAAGCTTTTGCAGACTGGGGAGATTACTGATCCTCTCCAGGTCAGGATTTTCAGTCACTATAAGCTCAACAACAGAAGCAAAGTTCTCGAGGTAGCTGAGGTGCTGGACGAATGCTATGTATAATTTTTTCAAAGCCCTCGCATGGGAAGCAAGGCCAGGAGGAACACGCCTCAATTTGCAGCACTTGAGCAGAAGCTCCTCCAAGACAGGAAAGGCTTGCACTTGCTCCTCCCACTCCCACTCTTCCCATTCCACCATTTCGTCTAAGATCATCTTGTGCAATCTCTGAAATGCAACCACCGCCGTGGAAGGACGACGACTGTGGTGATGGTAGGTTTGCAGGAATTCAGGTCCAACACGCTTGATGGCTGGAGCATGAGCGATCTCAATGTGCTCCAACCAGGGGAGCTGAGACAAGCCATCAGGCAGTTGGTTGCAGCAAGCCAGGTCAATCATAAACAGAATCCTCAGGCTCTTGAGGGGCACGGCTGACGATGACATCATCCAACTTGGGAGCCGCCGGCCAAAATATCCTTCGATGGTAAGATAATCTAAGCTGCACGGAGGGCAGAACTCATCAAACACCTCCTCGATTCGTCGTTGCTCTTCCTCAGAGACACCTTCCTCTTTGATCATCCCATCAGCTCCTAGTCTACTACTACATTTTAAGATTAGGTGGGTAAGATGCTCCTTCTCCCCAAGCCTTGCCTTTGCAGCAAACAAGTTAGTGGATACATTATCCAATCCCCGTAGTGTAAGTCCCCTAAGCTGGGAAAGAGGACCCAGCTCTTCCAAACTACACCAATCACCATCCACCTCGGCTGGAAATCCAATTAGATTCCTTAGATTTGTTAGAACGCAGAACCCCCTGGGTATCCCATTTATGCTAGTTCCAATGAAGTTAAGAAACCTTAGATGCTCTAACTTTAGAATGCTATGTGGGAGTTTCAGAAATTTTTGGCATCCGAGAAGGCTAATGTGCTGCAAGAATTTCATCTTCCCAATATTATCTGGCAGCCTAGCTATATCAGATCTCTCTATGGACAAGTACCTCAGGTGCTTGAGTTGATCTAAAGAGTAAACCAATACAGCAACATTGGCAGAATCTATATGTAGAGTCCGTAGACATGGAAAATTAACCAATGTATCACCGGGCTTCATATTTATATGGCCAGCTGATATTAGTGTTCTCAATGTCTTCTGTGCTTGCAAAGAACTCCAGTCTAAACCAGCCGATTCTGAGACTTCGCTTTCTAGAGACAACCGAAGAAACTTTTGTGCACTAAGTTTACTAGTAATACCAGATTCTCCACTGTGAGCTGCCAGTGCCTCGTCTCTAGCCACAAATTGAGCAAATGAGCGAACAACATCATGCATGTTGCAAACAACTTGATCAACATATATTTCATCTGGCTCTATAAGGTTCCTCAGTATCAGTTCCTTATGGTACTTTCTTCCTAGTTCTTCCAAGTCATCTGAGGTTCCGTGAAGAAATCCTTCGCTAATCCACATGCCAATAATGTCATATTCAAAGAACAATGCAGGTTTAGGGAGAAGCGAGTAGAAAAGAAAGCACTGCTTGATGGAAGGAGGCAAATCTTCATAGCTTAAATATACCGCGTTGTTTAGCTCTTCGGGCATTTCAGGTTCTGACCATATAGAATCATTCAAAACCATCTGCCAGTCACGGCGTTGTTTGTCCTTCCGACACAACAGACCTCCCATCACTTTGATAGCAAGAGGCAAACCGCCACATTTTGCTACAATTTGCAACCCAATGTCCTTAAGCATATCAATCTCAGGTCCATCTGTCTCACTTGAAACTACCTGCAAGCAATTTAAACCGATAGAGTTAATAAGAGGAGTGGTTTGCCTTGAAAGAAAATGAGCAATTTCAGCTAGCATCGATTTTTTTTGTCTAATAATAACCTCATCAAAACTAGTGAAAGAGCAGTAAATGGACTACCTAAATTGAATTGTCAACTGAATGGATAGTCAACCGGGGACGTCGCTGTCAACCGGGCTACCTAGCATGTGAGTGGCTCACCCAAACAAGATGTTAGGATGCTTAGTTTCTTTCTTTTACTGAGGATGCTTAGTTTATATAAGTCTATCCTCTATAGTAACTGACCAAATTCCCACTTAATTGTGCTGATAGATATTACAGTATATATCTATACTTGGGAAAACATATTTATATTTGTTATACAACTATACAGGAGTAATAGTTTTCACATATGTTTGATTTATCTTTATCTATGCACTTTATAATCTTGACTTGTCGAAATAAGTGGGAATATCTTTCTCCTTTTTAATTCTTCAATTAATATGGAAAATTTCACTCTCTTAGAAGAGCTTGAAGTTATTTTTACAATCATTTCAATAATAAAATAAGCATAAACGTGCATCAATTTGACACATGTAAGGCTCAGCTCTCAAGTTGTACCCCTAGTGCGACACTCCCATGGCCCAGTCGAGTGGCCCATGTGTGGCTTGTGTATATATGAGCATGATGCAAAAATAATATCACCTTGGTAGTTTAAAGTAAACACCTAAGTAACTCACCTCCCGCTAGCCGTTTAAGGCTAAACGAAGATGAAATAACCACTGCGGTTACACGTGGGGATCAGGAGCATGATATACGACCACGTATGCCGGTAAAAGTCGATATATATTGGTGATACCTTTCAAGGTGGGTGTATGCGACACTCCCAATGCAGTCCAATTGAATTTCGGTCTAAGGATAGACTGTGTATATATGAATATGGTGGAAGAATAATACCACCTTGCACGTGAACCCTATCCTTAATTATTGATTTCATTGGGATTTGGATTTTAGGTGTCAATTCTATAAAATAAGAAATAATATACTTTATTAAGAGAGACGCTAGCCCAAATTTATGAATTAGTTACTCCCACATACAACTACTTGCTATCTAGCACGAAAAAAAAAGGGAGAACGAATGGCATATGGCCTAGTGCTGTGGGACCGAGGTTGTTCACTCTCATCACCCCAGATTCGATCCCTAATATTTAAATAGCGCGCCGTATTTACTCAAAGTACACATGTAGTGTTTGCACGTGTGATGACGTGAGTGTAGCGTACATGTGTTCTATGCGTTCATCTTGTAATCCCAAAGAAAAATAGATAAAGGAGTTTGTTCTACTATAATTATCTCTAGTCCAAAGCAGGGAGCTTGCAATTACTGAAGATACATTGAGTTCAGTTACAAACCTGTTTCTTGAGCAATGTCCAGGCATCCTCCTCCTCTAATCTGTCGACATGGTGGTAGGGAAGCACGGCTTTCATCCCTCGGGCAACTCTTTCATCTCTAGTAGTGATGAGGACTCGGCTACCTCGAGCCACGGCATTAACCATGGGTGTTTCAAGCACTTCACTCCATGCTTCGTGGCTCCACACATCATCCATCACCAACAATAGCTTCTTCCCTGTCAAAGCAGCAGTAAGAGTTGGCTGAAGCATGGCCAACGCCTTTTCACCACGGTGGTCTCCTCCGACACGGGTTATGGCTGTCCTGAGTAGTTCAACCTTGTCAAAGTCCTTGTTGATGCTCAGCCATATCATCGTGTCAAACTTGGCATTTATGGCTTCATCATTGAAGACCTTCTTGGCGAGGGTAGTCTTACCGATCCCGCCGGTGCCTACAATGGCGACCACCTTGATGTTGCTGTTGCCCTCCTTTTCTGTCAGCATGATATCCACTAGCTTTCTTGTGTCTTCTTGGATCTTCTCCCTGACCACACCTGACCGGTTGAGCTCCCCTGATGTCTCGCGGCTGGCAGCTAAGCGAGAGGAATGCACCTTGCTACTACGGTCCTCGTAGGAACCAATGTTGATGAAGCCGAAGGTAGCGCTTCGCTCCTTGATGGTGTTGAGCTTCTGGTTGAGCGCCTTGATGCGGCTGCCGATGTTATGGGCATAGAGGGGATTCCGCAGGCAGAAGAGCAATGGGTTGCAGCACCCCATACGTGATCCAGATGCGCTATGTTGATCCATGGCCTTGAGCTGGCAGATGTCGAGGATGTCGGTGGCATCATACATGGCGCGCCTGAGCTCCGTCACCCAGCTCTGCACGCTACTGTCGGTGATGTGCCTCCTCTCGGCGTCAGCGAGGAAGTTCTTGAGGTCCCCAAGCTTGACACCCATCTTGTCGATCTCGCCGGTGACACCAAGCAGCATCCCCACCTCGTCATCCACCACCTGCTTGAGCAGGTCGGCGACGTAGGACGCGAAGGCATCCAGCACAATGGCCATGATTTCTCTTTCTTGTTCTAAGGCCAAAGATTGGTTTGCTAACAGCGCGCGCGTGTGTTTGTGTTTGGTTAACAGGGAATGCCAAAGGAGTAAGCTAGGCGGATACTTAGCTTGGGCTCGTTGGCAAGATGATGTCTTTCTTGAGTCGCCGGCAAAGCAACGGCGGCCATGGCTTTATCCCTTTCCTGCGCTGCGCTCCTTTTCCTTTTGGGTAGGGCAAGAAAGGGATCATCGGATTGACCTGAGCAGTTGATTCCTTTCTGCGTTAATTCAGTACAAGGTAAATCAAGTACTCATCTTCTTAACAAGAATCGCTCAACGTGAGTAAGTTGGTCCGCTGCGCCGCCGCGTTGCCTCTACTAGCGGGGCCGTCTGCCGGCAAGGAGGGGACGGAGATTGCCTATAGCCCTACACACTATCGGTGGAGGCCGAAGATGCGAAGACGGCCGCCGGAGCGGTCGGTGTCGGCGAGCAAATGGGGGAAAGAGTGAAGCAGAACACGGTAAATGGAGATAGGAAGTTGGAGAAGAGTGAAGCACTCCTCGGCTCGCCGGCGCCGTTGCAGGGGTGGCGACGGCGGCAATGGCTGCACTAGACAAAGGCGCTCCTGGTCCTGATCGAATCTCTTCCTCGCTGCACCACGATTCTGCAATTGATTTAACATCCTCCGATACGATTGACATGCAGACGCCTTCACAGCAACGGAGAAGCTCGATACTGAGCTTTTACTGACTGCCACTTGATATTGCAGTGGCCAATGCGCCATAGCATGTTGACTCCCGTAGTCCGGTTAACAAATCAATTGATCTGGCACACAGCTTAAGCAGTGTTTCGTTTCTGAAAGGAAGAATCAAACAGTAAAAATTGAATCAACTGTACAATACAAATCACAAAACTGTTGGCAAACAAATAGTACTTTCTATCATCTTTGGTGAATGAACCAAACGGTAAATTTTGGTCAATTGTAAACAAATCACAGATTGTCGTCATGCATGTTTTCTTAGCAGAAGAGCTTCTCGCCCATAATCAAAGAGGCGTCTAAAATCAAATTGCTGAGCCTTTTCTTTCCATGCAGCGTGGAATCAAACCGACGAGGGTATAGGTGCGGCTCCATGGCTCCATTATCAGGTCTCCACTGCGTCCGTGACCTGCTCTTAATACCTGCATCCATGAGCTTGCAAGATCAGCAAGGCAGGCGAAGCTTCCACCACCTGCTCACACCAAGGTTTAACATATCAATCTTTTTCACTTTCATGTATATACTAGTGTAGCTACTAACCAAGTTGTCCAAATCATGCATGCTACTGAGTGAAGCGGCAAGCAATTGGCAATACAAAAGCGAATATTCAATACTGAAGAATCTTTATTAGAAGCCGAATACTGAACCTACATCTCCATGCAACTCACACTGGTACCATACTGTTGCTTGCTGCATGCATTCTGTCTTATCTATAGGCATCAGGCAGTCCATTAATTCGTAATGTTATTCCTTTTTGAGTAATCTAACATATCGCCAAGGGAATAAAAAGAACGAATCGTGAGAGCTGAGTTTTTTTTCTTTTGAGCAAAACGGAGCAAAAACGGGTGATGAGTAAGCCCGTGGGCCGTCGCACTCTCGCCCTTCTCCCTCCCCCCGTGTCCTCCGCCGCCCCTCCTGCCTCCGTCCCGGCGCAACCACCGCGGTGCCCGCGTGGATGCCACTGCGCACGGCTGCTGTTTTTACTAGACTAGAGATGTGGCGGCTTCAACGTAATCTCCTTTGCCGCCTCTCGCCGGTGAAGGTGGCGGTGCAGCAGTCTCCGGCAGCAGGGGCATACGCTGGGCGGCCCACTACGGCTCCGTGCCAGAGGGGAGGAAGGGAAAGGCCGCGCCTTTGTAGGTCTCTTAAAGCTTTTGCATTTGGGTGATCCTTGTAGGCTATGGAAGTAATGGATGTGGTACTGGTTAGTGCAGGCGCGGGGCATGGTGGACAGGTTCCGGCTGCGTGCCAGGGGCGGTGACGGCGGCAATGACTGCATCAGCCAAAGGCGCTCCAGATCCGACCGCCAAGGCAGGCCTGACGGTGAGCACTTCCAATTTTTTAAATCCTTTTTGCGCTGCTCTTTGTTGCTGGTATATTCATATGTGAATCATCCAATACGTCCTCACTTGATAGAGCTCTGAATCTTGATGAATTCTTGGTATGAATTGTCGGTTCTGTTCATCTGCACCATCCAATTATATGTTACTATGGTTTGTAAGTTGTAACCGATCTTCTGATTGTGTTGCTTCAAGTAGTTCTGTTTGATTGAGCTCCCCATGCTGTGCAAATTAAGTAGAGATTTATAATGCGCCATTTGCACTAGGTCAAATCCGTGTTTCTAATGCTCAAAGTTAGTTTCTTCTACTTATTCTAGTTTTCACAGGCTCAGGATCTGTATTATTCACAATTAAAAAAAATTGCAGGTGGAAATGGAGGTACAGGTGGTGATGTCATTCTTGAGTGCTCAAGGTCTATCTGGGATTTCAGTAACTTGCAACATCACACGGTATGTTTTTGACCATCATATTTTGTGTGTCGGTATGAGATAGATAGATATCCTTTGCTCTTTGTTTTCCTAGATGCATGATCCATCTTTGTAAGAACAAATCTTGTCCTTGTGGAAATGCTGAGCTTGCGAATATTTTTGAGTTAAAGGCTAACCTGACTTTTCATTACGCTGTAGCTCGAGCCTTTCCCTTGAGAAAGAGAATTCATGCTTTCCTGTGCCCTGATTTTAAGCCTGTTTACTTTATGTTTTTCAGAAAGCAAGCCGAGGAGGCAATGGACTTTCTAAGAATCAGATAGGAACAAGAGGTTCTGACAAGGTGATCACAAGTATATCTATATACATGTGCATATCACGTTTCTTGAGTTTGTTTTCTGATATATATATATATATATAACCTTCTGTTCCTGTGTCTGACAGGTCGCACAAGTACCAGTTGGCACAGTGATTCATCTAGTCCGAGGAGAGCAACCTTCTTTCAGTATAAATAAGCCGACCAGGGCTCTAGATCCCTGGGATATCCCAGATGCTCCAGAACACCCTGCAGCCAGTTCCAATCATATGAACAACCAGGATAGCATTACTGGAAATGAAGCTGAAAAAGGAAGCAGCAATCAATGGGAGAAGCAAACGTACTTTAGTACATGCGCCAAGGCTGAGTTTTCGAACACTGAAGATTGTAATGCAAGTAGCTTTCAACATCAGGTCGAGATGGGTGAGAAGGATCAGTTTGAGAATGAGGATGAAGAATTTTGGGAGGATGAAGACGAGGTCGATGCAGAGGAAGATGCAGAGGAGGAGAGGGAAGAAGATGACATACAGTATTCTGTCCCTGAAATGACAAGACCTGGGCAACGGTTGATTGTAGCACGAGGAGGGGAGGGTGGACTAGGGAATGCTTCGGCAAGGACTTGCGTCTGTCGAAAGAAAATAGACAAGAGGAGATAGCCCGTTTGAGTACTGGACAGCCAGGAACAGAGACCTTTCTTGTCTTGGAACTGAAGAGCATTGCTGATGTTGGCCTTGTTGGTTTGCCTAATGCTGGCAAGAGCACATTGCTGAGTGCTCTCTCTATTGCTCACCCGGAGATCGCTGACTATGCATTCACCACACTGAGGCCCAACATTGGCAGCCTAACCTATGAGGACTACTCAGTGAAAGTGGCTAATATACCCGGTCTTATCAAAGGTGCCCACGAGAACCGTGGCCTGGGCCATGCTTTCTCGAGGCACATAGAGCGCACCAAAGTTCTGACCTATGTGCTGGACCTGGCAGCAACACTCAACGGTAGGAAGGGTATCCCACCATGGGAGCAGCTGCACGATCTGGTTGTGGAGGTATCCCACCATGGGAGCAGCTGCACGATCTGGTTGTGGAGCTAGAGCATTACCAAGAAGGCTTGACGAAGCGCCCATCGTTGATTGTCACAAACAAAATAGATGAAGAGAGAGCTGACTAAATGTATGAAAAACTGAAGAGGAGAGTGCAGGGTGTTCCAATATTTCCAGTGTGTGCCATCTTGCAAGAGGGAGTACCGGATCTGAGAGTTGGCCTGAGAGGCCTTATGGATGCCTCAGATCCACAGGGCGTTGATTTGAGCAAAATTATTGTAGACTAAAAGCCTACGTTTTTCCTTGACATACTGACACGGTGGAGAACTTTTCTCTAAATTTTCCCTTGAACACTATATGCTTACAGATGCAACGTAGATCTGTGTTGCAATATTTACTTTAGTTTTCTGATCTTCATTTTTTTTGGTTGGCTATGTAGCCATGCAGAATGCTAATCGATCATCCACAATGTTTCAGAAAAAACAGTGTAAAAATATCCAAGGTAACCAGTATGTATGCTTTTGTTCTTTCATAAGAGCAGCAATGTATACTACCAAAAGGTTCTGTCAAGTGCTATCACTACTCACTAGTGTCTGAAACATTGGCCTTTGTCTGAAAATAAAGATAATTTCATTTGCACTTGGAACAGTGTACTGGCAAGTTTTCCATGGAATCTGTTACCACCAACTTGATTGAAACCTCTAGGTGTACTCACTGAACTTCATATTGACGATGTTAAATCTCAGTGGTCTTTCTATGCTTTGTTTCTCATGGTCATGGAGCTGTACTCACTGAAGTCCATTTGGTCCAGAAATGGATTGCTGTTGCTGTTGCTGGTGACTGGTGTCTGTTGCACCTTCTGCCAAAGTGAAGGCACTGTCCTGATCTACTATCTGTATGGGTAGGATTTGGAGATTTGTTTGGCATCATGCATGTGCACTCTTCCTTCTTGACTTTTGCTGAGGTCCTGGGTGATTATTTAAGCGGAAAACCAGTTTGCAACAAGAGCCCGTCTAGCTCAGTTGGTAGAGCGCAAGGCTCTTAACCTTGTGGTCGTGGGTTCGAGCCCCACGGTGGGCGTTTGTCCTTTTTGTCAGATTCACCTCAGCTTTGGTGAATTTGCTCATCTTAGGGTCCGTTTGGTTTGAGGGCAAGATGGGATGAGCCATTTTTGTGTTTGGTTCACTGGATTGGATGGTCCAATTTCTTGTTTGGATTCAATTTCTTGTTTGCTCGAACTGCAAGTGCGGGTATGCATGCATGCTTCTTTTTTCTTGCAAATACTTCTTGCCCCCTTTAATTACTTGTCCTTTTTATTTGCAGCAAGAACTGACCATCTAATTGAGCTATTTATCCATTAATTTGTTCAAACTTGATCATGCTATGTACTTACTGCATGTGGATAAGTACATGCAGAGAGAGAACCATTTCAGTGATCGATCCCCTTTATTACTGAAGAATTAATTTTGTCGTGGTGATTATTGATTTGATCTGCCGGCTGATTGTTGCAGCAAGATGTACCCTGAGCTGGCAGAGAAGGGCAGCAGCACCACCCAGGCCGCCGTCGTCCTCGGCGTCGCGCCTGAGAACAAGAGGCAGTTTGAGATGGCTGCCGAGTCCGGCGAGGCTGGCCATGGATGCAGCTGCGGCGCCAACTGCAAGTGCAACCCCTGCAACTGTTAAGCTGCACGTACGCGGTGCATCATCTCGTTCTGGTATCGTGTGTGGGTGCGTGTGACAGTGTGACCGTGTCAGTCAGAGTGAATAATAACGAGACGAGACGAGACGAGACAAGAGCATCTGATCTGATCGATCTGGTTGGTGCTCGAGTCGAGTCGAGCCAGTGCGTGTGCATGTGGTGTGGTTCAATCGCTCTTGGTGTCCTTCCTTCCTTGTGTGTATGTGTATGCACGTGTCTCTGTAATTGGTTCATCTAGACTATGGAGTGAATATATAACACGGACAGGTTTGCCTAACATGCACCTTAATTTCCACAAATAAGAGTATGCTTAATTAATTGCCATGAGTTCAGATTACAGACGAATACATTTGAGCAAATCACGTTAATATTTGCTACTGATCAATTGCTTGGCTATAGGCGCATCTTTTTTCCAACCATCCATCAGTCGTCTATATAGATAAACAAACATGCAATGAGATCTATCTAGTATTAGTTTGTCGAAATCCACGTCACTACATATCGGAGAATACTATTGAAGCAACATAAATTGAATATACTGGCTCGTAGCATCGAAGCAAACATAGATAATAACTCCGTCTATCGACTAACTAGTTAACTACCCGGTGTCCTTCGGAATTGCACAGGAGACGGATTGGTACATTGGCACGTGGAGTTAAAAATTCATTCGTTGATATTAGATTAGTATGTAGACTTAAAAATCACTCGTTGATATTAGATTAGTACGTTAGGATCCGTTTGTTTATACCAATGAACTGCAGCTGCACGAAGAAGAGTGATGTTTCCATTTGAACGTTGCTGATGCAGATCAACACCAGGATCAACAAGGTGCCCATGGGTGACAGCGTGCTCCAGGGGTATATATCCTAGCAACAAGATCCACACAACCGAGTTGAAGTTGATGAATAAGTCATCAAACCACGCAATTGTCCAAGATCGATGACAACATATTTTAGTATGAATCGGAAAGTGCAGAGTATGGATTTACCCTGAGCAGTGTCAGGCTTGGTGACGTCCTAATTAGTTAACCAAAAAAAGGGGGACATTTTTAGTTAAGGAATCAACAGTTCCATGAAGAGTCACACGATAGACAACAGATACCGATTTCCCATAAGATGTATATAGACAATAGCCACTCCCTATGACAGAAAACAAAACCAAAAATCAATTTAGGGCCCGTTTGGAAGCCTTGGAAAAATATACCCTTGTAAACAAATTACAATAGCCCGGGAAAGCATGTATACGAACATTCCTAATTGCTCCTCGATGGAAACACCTCTTGTATTTTGCAAAAGATTTTTGTTCTAAGATGGTTGCAAAGTGCCTGAAAAATGTGGGACTCCATTCTAAAAATGTTGCGGCATCTGTCCGGGTGCCCTTCCAATAGCTCAACGATGTACTTTGCGCCCGTAAGGATCGATGTATTGCATGAAGTTTTAATTCTCCTAGAAGCTTGGTATGACGCCGGGAAAACTAAAAGCATCATTTCTTCTTCCTCTTCCTCCTCGGAATTGGTAAGAACAAGATTATCCATATTCAAATAATCCAAAATTTGTCCTAACAAATCAAGTTAGTTTAATGAGAAAAATTAAAACATCTATACTTTAATGTTAGGGAGTGTCTTTGACTATTCTGAACTAACTTTAAGCAGGCTAATTGCCAGTGAACTACAAGCCAATGACAATTTAAGCATGCAGAATAATTGCATTAATAACTGTACATCACAATCCATGCTCATCCAATAATTGTTGCAACTCTAAAATGTTCAACAAGACAATAAATACAGCTCTAACAACCAATTTACTAAAAACAAAGCAGAGTCTCTAATAAACTTCTTTTACAATCTGATGCCCAAAGGTTGGTTGTTTGGCACTACATTTCTTTGTGCAATCAATATTAACCTTATCTCATCTCATCTTTTCACCGCGTACAAGTACCTAATGCTTAACATGACTCTTTGTGAAGTAGAATCAAATCTTAGTCCCTACCAATCTTTGTGAAATAGAGAAACTCCCATCAGGGTGAGATTGTAAGGATATGATTGGACCAGAAGCATGCTTATTTGGTAGACTGAGGTAGATGAGCGTTATTGAGAGCTCTGTTGAATCTTTTTCAAAAGGTTTCAGAACGACATATGTACATGCCTGATGGCATTGTTGTTGTAGTGAATAAATTGATCATTTGTGTCACTGTTGATTGGCTTACAAAAATGTTTATATGCAAGCTTAAACATCCATATGTATATCGACCATGCCATTGTCTGATAACGCTGCATAGCAAAACACACAAAAACGGCAGCTATATGCAGCTGTATCTCTGTTGCTTTTGATCCGAGTGCCTGGGGAAGGCTAACATTTTTGTTCTATACACAACCAATTCACAAGATCAAGTGAATACTACTCCTACTATACTAGCAACAAATTAAAGCAATCATATCGCATACGAACTATGTACAGAGCCGCAAACCAAAGATCTGAACCCTGGCACTCTACCTTCACAGCTCTCACAGTGGCGATGGTGATGTAGAGGTAGAGGAGGAGCAGCGCGAGGACGGCGACGTAGAGGTAGAGGAGGAGCTTCTTGATGGCGACGGCGACGCGGTGGTGAGCACGTTGGGGGAGGAGCGAGTGTCTCCGGCAGACGTTCTCGGCGGCTCCTTGGCAGCGGCTCCTTGAGCGCCGGATCTAATCCCTGGGGATTGGGACGGGGAAGAGGCAGAGGCGGGGAAGCTAGGGAGGGAGGAGAGAGCCCGGGCATGGGCGGCGTTGCTCCGGCCGCCGCCACCCGTTTCTCCGTGCTCCCGGCCGCGACTGGATCGAGGAGCAGCGAATGGAGGCCAACCCGACTTTTGTCGGATAATTTGCGTGGCCTGCTTCGGCCCGTAAATAATTTCGGTTGTAAGTGGCCCAAACCGAGGTAAATAAAAACCGAAAACGGGCTCCCAAACAGCAAATTATAATCGGACCCGAATTGTTTTACAGGGCCGTAATTTACACAGGTATTGGGCCCAATACCGGTCTCCGAAACGGGCCCTTAGTAAATCCTTTCATCACAGGTTTTTCCAATAACAATGTGAACAGAAGAAGTACAGGTGTAAGTAAACCAACAATTGGAGTTAATAATCAGCACGCAAGACTTAACCAAACCTGCATACACCACCAAATCATCGTAGAAGCAAGCAAAAATCCCCCAAATCTAACCAAAGCTGCAGTGCATTGTCACCATTGATGGAGGGGGCTCACCATTGACGGCGAAGCCTTTGTCCTCACGACTGACTTGGGAACCCTCTTCCCAAGCTCCCTGAGGACATCGGCCAGCCGCTTACTGATGTCCTCGGTTGGCGCGGCCTCCTCGCCGCCGGCGAAGTCGTCGTCGTCCTCCTCCTCCTCCGACAGCAGCCGCCCCGACGCTCGGGCCTTCGCGGCCAAGGGACGCGCCAGGAGCGGGGCTGCTGCGCGGCGGTCGATGAGGAGGCGGGCTATGGCACCGGCCGCCATGGTGTGGGGAGGCGGGGAGAACGCGGGGTTTGGCTGGGTTTTGGGAATGGGGGGATCGAGCTTGGAAGGTCAAGGGGGCAAATCCAAACCACCCGCCGGCGCTGGGGGCGAGAAGGGATCGGAGGCGGGAGGCTGCGGGCCGTCGGATCTGGGCGCGGCGGCGGCGGAGCCGACGGCGGGCGGCTGCATCTGAGGGGAGCGGCAGGCGGATCTGGAGGGGGGAAGAGAAAGCCATCGCCTCCCGCGCCATCGCCGTTATCTGCCTGCGGGCGTAGACGACGCACACGCCTCCCCCGTCGCGGCGCCGCGCGAACATGGACGGGTGGATGCCCGAGATCAGAACCCCGTTTATGCTCACGCCGACCAGGCTCACGTAGTACGCCGAGTCGCCGGCGTCGGGGTGAGGCGGCGGCGGCGGCAGGATCCTCCTGCGGTGGAGGATGGACGGCGGCCGCTCTAGGACGTCGGCGCCGAACCGGATGAAGCGTCGGCCTGGCCGTAGCCGGCGAGGCAGTAGGAGAACTGCAAGCGAGCATGGTCCTTGATCTGCATGATGAGCGAGGGGTGCAGCCGGCCCATGCCGACCTTGCCGGCGAACGTGCCGTGGTGTCGAACCCCTCGGTGGCGGGCGCGCTGCCGAAGGAGAAGCCCGGGACGGGGTGGCCCCGCGAGCAGAGGAAGACGGTGTCGAGGCCGACGTAGCCGTCCGCGCCCCGGAGGTGGACGGGGTTGGGCGGCCGGCACAAGGAGCTCGTCGGGTGGAGGGGGCGGTAGCTGCCTGCCGAGTGGGCAGGGTCGAACACTGGGCAGTGCTGCGGGAGCTCCGGCGAGCACGGCTTGCACTGCATTCATGTGAGGCTGCTGGCCGTGTCGAGCACCAGGAAGTAGGCGTCCTTGCAGGCAGCCGTGCCGACGGACACGACGACTCTGTACAGGCTCAACATGGAACCACATCAACATGAGAGGTCCCAGGTACAGGCTGAAATGTCTAAGGCAGTAATCATATGACAATGAAATGAACCACAAACCAATAGTGCTCATACACTGTTTTTTATTATTATTAACAGCCACAACTGAAATACACGATATCATAGTTCACAAGCACACACGAATGGCAGTAGTTCAAAGAAGCAATAGTGCTGAAGTTTGAGCAATATCACAACACAGCCCAATCGTAGTCTTAAAAGCCACAACCCAAATCAATAGGCAGTATCACAGTACATAAGCACACCAATAGTAGTAGTAAACACAAGTAGTAGCACGTATGATAAGTGAAGCACCGTGGAAGTAGCAGCCACGATGCAGCAGTACGTACTCGAGTCTTTGACAACAGAAGTAGAGTCCTGAAATAGCAGAAGAGACCCGACCAGCACATCGATTGCAACACTGGATATGCATGTCTTCCTCCATATAGGTCGATGCCTTAATGCCTTAAACAACTCACTGACTTAAATCCTTCCTTGATGCATGCCATCCAAGTAAGCATTTTCCTTCCGGGGACCTACATTACCAAGAAGACATGACATGTTAAAAGCAGTAAAACGAGGAAACAAGCTCTAGTCAAATAATACTTGGCAGTTGAGTGGCTTACGTACGCATTTCCGGACCAGTTGCAGGTCAGTCTCGGAGAGAATATCGCCACCGCATACCTCGAATTCTAGAACATTGGGGCAACAACGACAAGAAGTCACGGGTGATTTCGTGGAAGCCTAGATACTGAAGGGTCATGAGGAACTCAAGGCCAGGTGGGACCTCCGTCATGCTGCTGAGGTTGGTTAGTATTAATGTTTCCAGGCTCGCCATGGCACCTTGCTTTATCTGTAGCTGCTTCAGCTTCTGCATGTCTTCTATATAGAGACTCTTCAGCTTGGAAACCACCCGGTGAGAAATACCAGCTGCTCTCCACGGTATGCCCTGCTGAAACATAGGCGTGTCAATTTGACAACCGAGAAAGGGATGGCAGTGGGTCTTCTCTCAGCTGTGACCAAATTAGACCTAGTGAATACAAGTTTTGCCTCTCCGCAGCCTGGAAGAGAGGAGACTCGTCCAACATCCCTTCCGCTAATCGTCCTCTCAACTCAAGCTTTTGCAGGTTTGGCGGGAGGACATTCACTGAAGAACCTCATTCTCATCACTTGCACACACATATAGGTTGGACAAAAAATGCATCTGAACCAGACACTCACAGAGGTGTCCACAGTAGATTCCCTTCACATTCCATATCTTTAAGCTTCGCAGTCCCCTCAGCTCCCCCAAATGTATAACAGACTCATCCTGTGCTTCTAGTGCTTGTAGCGTCTGCAGGTCTGTTAGGTTTCCAAGACCCTTGGGGATGCATACACCACTGCGGCACCGAAAATTTCTCCTATAATCGTCGTTCTCTTTCCCAACAAATAAGTGCCTAAGCATCTTCAATTTCACAATCCCTCTAGGCAACTCATGTATGTCAGATCCCATAAAGTCCAACGTCAACAAATTAGAAAGCTTCTTAATGCGTTTCGGAAGGAGCTTCACTTTTGAACCACGCATACCCAAATGGCGGAGATTGAAAAGATCTCCAATAGCATCTGGAACCTTCTCGATAGGTAGGCCACTTAACTCCAGCACCGACATATATCTAGACTTCTCTGCTATCAAGGCAGCAGAGTGAATGATGACATAGTATTGTCCAATGTAATAATGGATCTAAGACGCTGTATATTTGAAAATGACTGCTGAATATCCTTCTTTAGTTTGTGCACTAACAATCGACGTCCCTCCTTCTGAATAGGTCCCCGACATTTGTCTTCCACATATGTACCAAAACAGTCCTTCTGACACAAATCAACTGCCAATTCACGTGAGATATCGTGCATTTTGAATTTCTTTACCCTACCAAATGAGTTCCTTTCAACAAGTTGCAACATATTTCTGCGGACCAACTCATGTAGATATGTCTCTGCCACTTCTTCTAATGTCCTCTCGCCCCACTCCTCAATGAACCCCTCTGCTACCCATAACCGTACAAGCTTTTTCCTTTGGAATAGATAGTCTTCTGCAAATAAACTGCAATATAGGAAACAACTCTTCAAGTACGTTGGAAGGTAGAGGAAGCTCAAGTAAAGGATATTCCTGACATCTCTCGTGCTTGGATTATTAACTAGCTCCCAGTCGAGCTGGCCACATATTCGCTTGAATTCCTCTTTGGTCTTGTCGCGCACGAACAGGAGCCTGCAAGAGTGACAATTGCAAGAGGTATGCCTTTACACTTGCTAACTATTTCCTTCGCTAATTCTGTGAGTTCTGTGGGGCATTTATGTTTGTATCTCTTGGAAAAACTGTCCTACAGAAGAGTTCCCATGCCTTCTCTTTTGATAGAGCTTCAAGTGTTATTCTCCTGTCTTGGAAAGCAAGCTGAGCCACACATCAATACGTGTTGTCACAAGTACTCTGCTCCCCTTCTGATTTTGAGCTAGTGCTCCAAACAGGTCATTGACCGCTTCTGGAGCCCAAACATCATCCAGTACGATCAAATACTTCTTGTTCTCTAGAAATGTCTTCAATTCATCTCGAAGGTCTTTAGTGTCCATGTCATCGAAGTTACCTGGTCTGTCTTTTCTCTCTTTGTAACATTCAGTAATCAGACATTTTAGAACATCTTTTATGGAATAAGTTTGAGAGATGGAGACCCAGGCATGGCATTCAAACTTTTTCTCTCTCCTTCCTGTAGACATTTGCAGCCAAAAGCTGTTTACCAAGCCCTCCCATTCCATGCAGCGCTATCACAGAGCGTTCCAAATCATCACCTGCCAACCACGGCTCAAGTTTTGTTTCTATTTTCATCGAGCACCAGAAGATCTTCATCTAGTGAAATGCTTGCTGGATGCTGGGGCCTCTCAACAACGTAAATTGATTCGCTAGTATTCCCACCACTAACCATGAAACCCATCGATCTTTAGCCTGGAATAGGTGCTCAACATCGACCTCTGCTTCCTTAACCAATGAAGCTATCCTGTTTAAAGAACGCAGCACATTTGGTCGCTTGAATCCTTTCTTCAGATAGGTACTCCATCTAGTATCATGTTTCTGACCAACAAGATACAAATACTCATCCACAATGTCTTCGATCCCGTGTGCAAGCAATCTCAACTCTTGCACCCAGATTTCGTAGGTCTGATTCTTCCGATTCCGTATATCCATTCGGCAAAGAAAGTCATGCATTAGTCTGAGCTCCCTTCTCATGCGACGCATGCTGCCCGTAAGCTCCTCTGGCTGTGTAATAAACTTTTTGGACTGCAAACTAGCCTGGTTTAGTGCTTCATTCCCTAGAGCAACGCCAATCTTCGTCACAGCCAAAAGAATCACTGCCTCAGCCATTTGCTCTGGCTTTGAGGCAGCTAGGTTGCACAGTAGGTAGCCAATGTGTCTTCAGGTTTTTTTATAGCATACCCTACAAAGGAAAGGTACATTCTCATAATACTACCGTACTGACAACCATGAAACACCATATTTGTGCAAGGAGATACGCTAAGTATGAGCTAAAAATATTACGCCACAACGAGCAGCTTTAACTCCTAAGGTGCCATTCTACTCCACACATTTTGCAGACCTAAAAGGAAAGTAGTGCAAGTATTATACCAACATCTGAGCGAAACAACAAAGTAATGGCAACTAAAATCGGCTGGAGCTGCGCATTACTTTATGAGAGTTGGCTAATGTCTCACTATTGAGTGGTGGCTTAGCTGCATATTTTCCTCAATATCTTTAGAATGGCCATATGCAAACTGAATGAGCAAGTGATGTATTAATGAAACTATGGATGTATTCTGCTAGTAGCACTCTCCTGAAACACTTTAAAACTCTCCAAGTGCAACGGAGAAGTGAAACAAGCGAGAGCTCTCAAAGTAATTCTCCTAAAACATTTTTTCTTATAGTTAACCTATCTAACCCACATAATCAAACAAAACAAACTTAAGATAGGCACGTCTGTGCTGCTGTCAACTGACAAGAACGAGTGTCATCAACCAAGTAAAGAGAATGTTGAACTGTAGTCTGTAAGACAGTATGATGGTTTCGTGAAAAAAAATCGAGGAGCAATCTGTCTTACCAAAAAAAAAGGGATAAAGAGAAGGCATGTATCAATCTTATTAATTGAGTTTGAAACAAATGAGCACCCTCGCGCGAGGTTGTGTTTTCTCGAGAGGGGTGTGGGGCATCATCGCACATTGGCTTGCCTTACCCCCAAAGTACTTTGCCTCCCCCACCTCTCTTAAAAATGGTGGAACAAAAGCATCAGAGAGCTTGAGGGCCCCCAAAGGAATCTGTTTGGCGAAGCCTTTATGTATGTTCTGTGGAATATGTGGAAGGAGGGCAATCGGCGAATTTTCTGAAATAAGTCCATGTCGTTCTTGAGGTTGCTTGCCTAGCTAAGGGAGATATTGACCAGAGGAGATTAGCTGTACTTCCAGTCATGTAACCGCCCCACCAAACCCTTCTTTACATAAACTTTTCTGCTTATCTTAATGAAATCGACAGAGCACCTGCTTTTACTTCAAAAATTATTGGGAGATTATGGTTTCCTCCAGAAGGAACAGGTTTGCCGCTCTCACCTCACTCTCTGCCTTTCCTCGGCAGTGGGCATATCATTTCGTCACACCTAGTTAGAGCAACAAAACACTGACAGGTGGGTCATACCCTTTGGGCTAACAGTAAAATCTAGGAGTTTTGCAATATAATGTGATTTTGCGAAATTAACTCAACAAAACAATACTCAAGACAAGCACTGACAAGATTGAGTGCCATCAACCAAATAAACAGAATGCATGAATTGATAGTCTGTAAGATAGTATGATGGTTTCGTTGAAGAAATCGGGGAGCAATCCCCTGTTATCAACAAAAAATGGTAAAGAGAAGGCATGTATCAATCTAAACATACCTGCCTTGGCGAAACAAGAGCAGTCACAAATTAAGCTCTTAGGATTGTCCTTTTTCTTGAGAGAGATCTCTTTTCCTTAAGAAATCCTTATTCTGCTCTCGGTACTAAACGAGTTCACGGTACATTACTCGTACGGTATACTATGCTTGAAACCTGAAAAAGATACAGGGGAAAGGGTTGATAAATGTTGCATCGTTAAATATGCGACTCAGCAGTCTTTTTTTTCAGAAATACACAGGAGATCTGCTTATTTTTGCATTGAAGGAAACATCAGAATACACCTAAGCTGGCAAGAAAACTAGGAATATAAAAACCAAAGGACGACACACCTGCCTCGTAGTGGCTTCTGTCCGATCTTGGTGACCTTGTGCATTTCTGAATCTGAAACCATCAGAATAGTCTCATGGATCATCGTAAAAAAAGAGGTCTCATGGCTTGGCTAGTCCCTGAACTCTCATGGAGTCATCAGTATGACTCAGAGTGTGCTTGTTGTTGATGACAAGTAGCTGGATTTGATCTTCGACTTGTGTTGTTTTCCTTGTTCCCTTGTGAAACCCAAACAGACTCAGTCTTGTATGCTTGGTGAGCGCTGAACTGTTGCGGGCTGCTGTGTATGGTTGTATGCTACTAGCCCTGTTGTTCTCCAACACAAGTAATTCGAGTCGATGCAAAGTCTGCAACGAGCTGTTTTCAAGTAAATCAATGCAGCATTAAAGATATAACGCACATGCCTTCTTTTTTTCCAAGAACACGCAAGAAAACTGCTTATTTTTGCATCGAGGGTGATAGTTTTAGTACAACCTAAGATAACAAGAAACCTAGGAATAAGACAAAAGGGCAACGCACCTGGTTTGTAATGGCTCAGATCCGACTAGATTGGACCTGTGGTGACCTCCTTGTGCGCTTCTGAATCTGAAACCATCAAAACAATCTCATGGCTTGTTGAGCGGTGAATGCTAGTCTTATTATTGCTGAAGCTCAACGACTGTCCAAAATGCTGCATTATTTGAAATGATTGTGCCTGAATTCACAACCATTAATCGCTTCATTTTTCATGGCCCCATTGAAAGTGCTTTATGGCACTGTGATGGTTAAGACGTTCCATTTATCAAAGACCGGGCGGGAAGGAAGGAATAACTCTGGCAGCATCATCAATGAGACAAAGAATAACTCTGTTGCTTGTGCGATAAGGAAGAATATATTCAATATCTGTTTTACGATTTCCCGCATTCTCGTAGTGTTTCTTGTAGGTTAGGAACATAGTTCTCGGGATTGAGTGTAAAAATGTACGGTCACAGATCCTTCTAGGGGTTGTGGCTATATATACGGCTATTTGGTTATTTTATAATTATTATATCTTTTTTTATAAGAAGTTTTTTCATCATCTAAATCAAGTGGTCTCCTTTTGTGTCAAACTTTGCTGCGTTCCTGGATCGTTCTACAGAAGCTAGAAGCAAAGGAACCCATAATGGTTAGGAGCAACAAGTTAAGAGTATGTCGTCATCGAGCTCTTCTCTGCACCTGGTTGGAGGTCGTGTAGAAGATTGGGTGGTCTGCGTGTTCCCGAAGTTTGATTTCGTAGACTTTTTACTCGTATTAGCCGATCTGTCTCGGCAGCTACTTGCTTTCTTCACAGCTGATTTGTCTCGGCATTTACATTTTAATCCATGCAATAAGTTACTTGGGTTGTGCGCATCTTTAAATTCAGAGGACGATAATTTATTCTTTCATTGTCTAAAAAAAAATCAATGAGATAACAAAGTGTCTATATCTACAACAGCCTTGTTCATGTGCAGCAGTACTGTAGCACACCGAGCAATAGCTTCAACGTCCTTCGAGGTAGGATTAGAGATAACATTAGTTGTTTCCTTTAGCATCAAGTAATTTTATGGACAAGATCATTCAGTTCCTTTAGCATCAACCCTTTGCCCTGCGAATTTGGCATCAGTCAGTTCAGGGAATAAAATTTCTCAACAATTTGGCCTGCATTGAACTCAAGCCCAGAAATTTACCTGGAGCATGCACATTCAGAATTTTGTTAACAATGTACCTGCAAAAGGCATCAGAAGTGAGATCACAATGATATAAATGAAAAAAAATCTCATATGTAACTTATAGATCCAACCATTTAACTTATATGTTCATAAGAATTGAAGCAATTTTGAACAATAAACAGAAAAGTGAAGGGTCAAATTAACGAGCCTGTCAAGCAGGGTTCTACGGTTCTCAGGAGGCATACAAACACCGACTGATGCAATGCTCAGTTTATTTTCACGATTGAGAAATTCTCTCCAATTATTTTAAATGATGATCAGTCTCTAAACTAAAGGGCATGTGCTGTTCATGACAGCTCTCGTCAAGATGTGCTGCAACACAGCTATTCAAGTCATAACAAAAGCCACTGCCTTGATAGAAAAATCAATTTAGTAAATCCATTCATCACAAGTTTTTGCAATAGCAATGTGATAGCTTTCCTCCTAACTAGTGCTACATCCGAACAGAAGAAGTACAGTTGTAAGTAAACCAACAATTGGAGTTAACAATCAGCACGCAAGACTTAACCAAACCTGCATACACCACCAAATCATTGTAGAAGCAAGCAAAGCTCAGCATTGTACACTAACATGCTATAGTTGGTGAAGGATCACTAGTGATGCACTGATGACTTTGGAACCCTCTTCCCAAGCTCCTGAGGACATCGCTCACTGCTTACTGATGCCCTCGGATGGCCGGCCTCCTCTCCGCCGGCGAAGTCGTCCTCCTCCTCCGACAGCAGCCGCCCCGACGCTCGCGCCTTCGTGCCAAGGGACGCGCCAGGAGCGGGCCTGCTGCGCGGCGGTCGATGAGGACGGCGGGGTGAATGAGGGGATCTACTTGGAAGGTCAGGGGGAAAATCCAAACCACCCGCCGGCGCTGCGGACGAGGAGGGTCGAGCGGGCGGCTGCGGGCCGTCGGGTCTGGGCGCGGCGGCGGGATCCGGATAGCACGTAATGGTTTTGGCCCGGAGATTGAAGATGAAGCGCGTGTCCACCTTGCTGCATCGCGCCGATCACCGCCGCGTGGTCGGTCGGCGACATGCCGAGGCACACCACGTCCTCGCCGGCCACCTTGAAGTAGAGCCGCCGCGGGCCGAGGTACAGGTCTGTGCACTCGCCCTCGAATTGCAGCGTCCCGCCTCGGGATGTGCTGCGCGATCGTCGGCGACTCCCGGTAGCAGATGCCGAAGTGGCCGTCGCGCACGCGCTCGTACCTCCACTGGCGCATCACCGCTGCCACCTCCGCCTCCACCTCCGCCGTCATACAGATAAGATCTCACCAGATGGAGTAATCAACACTGAGAAGCATTTCCATTTCCCTTACATAAACATCGATCCCTGAAAATTGACTTGAACTCATCGCCCCTCTCCTCCTTGCGCTGATGAGAAGGACATGCTGTAGCCGATCCTTAATTTGTACCTCAGCATCTAAAAACTTTGATGTTGTTACTTAAAAGCCACAACCCAAATCAATAGGCAATATCACAGTGCACAAGCACACCAATAGTAGTAGTAAACACAAGTAGTAGCACGTATGATAAGTGAAGCCCGTGGAACTAGCAGCCACGATGCAGCAGTACATACTCGAGTCTTTGACAACAGAAGTAGAGTCCTGAAATAGCAGAAGAGACCCAACCGGCACATCAATTGCAGCATGCATGTATACTAACATTGGATATGCGTGTCTTCCTCCAGATAGGTCGATGCCTTAATGCCTTAAACAACTCACCGAATTGAATCCTTGATGCATGCCATCCAAGTAATCATTTTCCTTCAGGGACCCACATTACCAAGAAGACATGAACATGCTAAAAGCAGTAAAACGACGAAATTAACAAGATGTAGTCAAATAATACTTGGCAGTTGAGTGGCTTACGTACACGTTTCCAGACCAGTGGCAGATCATCTCGGAGAGAACATTCCCAACGTATACCTCGAATTCTAGAACATTGGCGCAGCAACGACAAGAAGTCAGGGGTGATTTCGTCAAACCATAGATATTGAAGGGTCACGAAGAACTCAAGGCCAGTGGGACCTCCGTCATGCTGCTGAGGTTGATTAGTATTAATGTTTCCAAGCTCGCCACAGCACCTTGCTTTATCTCTAGCTGCTTCAGATTAGGCAGGTCTCTTAAATAGAGTCTCTTCAGCTTGGGAAACCACCCGGTGAGAAATACCAGCTGCTCTCCACAGTACGCTCTGGTGAGATGTAGGTCCGTCAAATTTGACAACTGAGAAAGGGATGGCAGGGGGTCTTCACTCAACTGTGACCAAATTAGATACAGTGAATACAGATTCTCCCCCGCGGCTTGGAAGAGAAGGGACTCATCCAACGTCCCTTCCGCTAATCGTCCTCTCAAACGTAGCTTTTGCACGCTTGGCGGCAGGGCATTCAACCGCAGAACCTCATCCTCATCACTTGCACACACATAAAGGTAGGACAAAAATCGCATCCGAACTAGTGACTCACAGAGGTCTCCACAGTAGATTCCCTTCACATTCCATATCCTTAAGCTTCGCAGTCCCCTCAGCTCCCCAAGTTGTTTAACGGACCCATCCTGTGCTTCTAGTGCTTGTAGCGTCTGCAGGTCTGTTAGGTTTCCAAGACCCTTGGGGATGCTCACACCACTGCAACACCGAAAATCTCTCCAAGATGAATCATTCTCTTTCTCAACAAATAAGTGCCTAAGCTTCTTCAGCTTGACAATCCCTCTGGGCAGCTCCTGTACGTCAGATCTATAAAGGTCCAGTGTCAACAAATTAAGAAGTTTCTCAATAGACTTCGGGAGCAGCTTCACCTTCGAACCACGTAGACCCAAATGGCGGAGATTGAAAAGATCTCCAATAGCATCTGGAACCTTCTTGATGGGTAGGCCACTTAACTCTAGCACTGACATATATCTAGACTTCTCCGCTATCATAGGCAGCAGAGTCAATGATAACACAGTATTGTCCAATGTAATAATGGATCTCAGGTGGTGTATGCTTGAAAATGGCTGCTGAATATCCTTCTTTAGTTTGTGCACTACCAATCGACGTCCATCCTTGTGAGTAGATCCCCAACATTTGCCTTCTTCATATGTGACACCAAAACATTCCTTCTGGCACAAATCAACTGCCAGTTCACGCAAGATATCGTGTATTATGAATTTCTTTATCCTACCAAATGAGTTCTTCTCAACAAGTTGCAGCATATTTCTGCGGACCAACTCATTTAAATAGCTCTCTGCCACCTCTTCTAATGTGCTCTCGCCCCGCTCCTCAATGAACCCCTCTGCTACCCATAACCGTAGAAGCTTGTTCCTTCGGAATACATAGTCTTCAGGAAATAAGCTGCAGTAGAGGAAACAACTTTTCAAGTACGTTGGAAGGTAGATGAAGCTCAAGTAAAGGATATTCCTGACATCTTCCATGCTCGGATTATTAAGTAGCTCCCAGTCGAGCTGGTCACTTATTCGCTTGAATTCCTCTTTGGTCTTGTCACGAACGAACATGAGCCTGCCAACAGTGACAATTGCAAGAGGTATGCCTTTACACTTGCTAACTATTCCCTGTGCTAATCTTGTCAGTTCTGTGGGGCATTTATGATTTGTATCTCTTGGAAATGCCGTCTTACAGAAGAGTTCCAATGCCTTCTCTTTTGATAGAGCTTCAAGTCTTATTATCCTGTCATGGAAAGCAAGCTGAGCCACACCATCAATACGTGTTGTAACAAGTACTCTGCTGCCCTTCTGATTTTGAGCTAGTGCTCCAAACAGGTCATTGACTGCTTCTGGAGCCCAAACATCATCCAGTACGATCAAATATTTCTTGTTCTCTAGAAATGTCTTCAATTCATCTCGCAGGCCTTCAGTGCCCATGTCATCGAAGTTACCTGCTCTGTCTTTTCTCTCTTTGTAACATCCAGTAAGCAGACATTTTAGAACATCTTTTATGGAATAAGTTTGAGAGATGGAGACCCAGGCATGGCATTCAAACTTTTCTCTCTCCTTCCTGTAGACATTTGCAGCCAAAGCTGTTTTACCGAGCCCTCCCATTCCATGCAGCGCTATCACAGAGCGTTCCATATCATCACCTGCCAACCACTGCTCAAGTTTTTTTCTATTTTCATCAACCCCCACAAGATCTTCTTCATCTAGGGAACGTGAAATGCTTGCCAAATGTTGTGATCTCTCAACAATGTAACTTGAGTCGCTAGTATTCCCACCACCTACCATCGAAACCCATCGATCTTTAGCCTGGAACAGGTGCAGGAGATTGACCTCTGCTTCCTTAACCAATGAAGCAATCCTGTTTAAAGAAAGCAGCACATTTGGTCGCTTGAATCCTTTCTTCAGATAGGTACTCCATCCAGTATCATGTTTCTGAACAACAAGATGCAAATACTCATCCACAATGTCCTCGATCCCGTGGGCAAGCATTCTCAACTCTTGCACCCAGATTTCATAGGTCTGATTCTTCCGATTCCGTACATCCATTCGGCAAAGAAATTCATGCATTAGTCTGAGCTCCCTTCTGATGCGACCCATGCTGCCCTGAAGCTCTGTTAGCTGTGTAATGAACTTTTTGAACTGTGAACTAGCCTGGTTTAGTGCTTCATTCCCTAGAGCAACGCCAATCTTCGTCACAGTCGAAAGAATCACTGCCTCAGCCATTTGCTCTGACTTTGAGGCAGCTAGGTTTCACAATAGGTAACAATGTGTCTTCAGGTTTTTTTATAGCATAACCTACAAAGGAAAGGTACATTCTCATAATACTACCATACTGACAACCATGAAACACCATATTTGTGCAAGGAGATACGCTAAGTATGAGCTAAAAATATTACGCCACAACGAGCAGTTTTAACTCCTAAGGTGCCATTCTACTCCACACATTTTGCAGACCTAAAAGGAAACTAGTGCTAGTATTATACCAACATCTGACCGAAAACAACAAAGTAATGGCCACTAAAATCGGCTGGAGCTGCGCATTACTTTATGAGAGATGGCTAATGTCTCACTGTTGAGTGGTGGCTTAGCTGCATATTTTCCTCAATATCTTTAGAATGGCCATATGCAAACTGAAGCAAGTGATGTATTAATGAAACTATGGATGTATTCTGCTAGTAGCACTTTCCTGAAACACTTTAAAACTCTCCAAGTGCAATGGAGAAGTGAAACAAGCGAGAGCTCTCAAAGTAATTCTCCTAAAACATTTTTTCTTACAGTTAACCTATCTAACCCACGTAATCAAACAAAACAAACTTAAGATAGGCACGTCTGTGCTGCTGTCAACTGACAAGAACGAGTGTCATCAACCAAGTAAAGAGAATGTTGAACTGTAGTCTGTAAGACAGTATGATGGTTTCGTGAAAAAAAATCGAGGAGCAATCTGTCTTACCAAAAAAAAAGGATAAAGAGAAGGCATGTATCAATCTTATTAATTGAGTTTGAAACAAATAAGCACCTCGCGCGAGGTTGTGTTTTCTCAAGAGGGGTGTGGGGCATCGTCGCACATTGGCTTGCCTTACCCCCAAAGTACTTTGCCTCCTCCCACCTCTCTTAAAAATGGTGGAACAAAAGCATCAGAGAGCTTGAGGGCCCCCAAAGGAATCTGTTTGGCGAAGCCTTATGTATGTTCTGTGGAATATGTGGAAGGGGGGCAATCGGTAAATTTTCTGAAATAAGTCCGTGTGCATTCTTGAGGTTGCTTACCTAGCTAAGGGAGATATTGACCAGAGGAGATTAGCTGTACTTCCTGTCATGTAACTGCCCCACCAAACCCTTCTTTACATAAACTTTTCTGCTTATCTTAATGAAATCGACAGAGCACCTGCTTTTACTTCAAAAATTATTGGGAGATGATGGTTTCCTCCAGAAGGGAACAGGTTTGCCGCTCTCACGTCACTCTTTGCCTTTCCTCGGTAGTGGGCATATCATTTTGTCACACCTAGATTCACTATTGCTGAAACTGCTATAGGTG
>JAGXJF010000130.1:0-79487 GCA_019208055.1 Stipa capillata
TCGTATTGTGCATGCACTCACACCTCAGCAAAAATTTAATGTCCAACCCCATGTGCACCTGCAACTCAGCACCATCACCAGTGCTTGCCAGCACCCCCCCTGGAAAATTTCTCCCCAGCCGAGCTCCACTCGAGCTCCCCAGGATGCCGCAGCTCCTCCCTTTTTATCTCAGGCCATCTTCTTCCCTCACCCCCATTCCTCAGTGTTCCATTCCCGAGCTGCAAATGCTCCCCGAGCTCCATTTTCCCTTCACCCGAGCTGCCCAAACCAGCTCAAAAACCAGAGTTCCCATCTCCTCCAAGCTGCCATCTTTCACTCCCTCAGCTCCAGCACCTCCCTCCCCATCCCGCAGCTGCTCCTTCCTCTTGAGCTTCTCCTTCCCCGAGCTCTAGCTTCTCCCTCCTCCAACCCTTGCTTCCTCTCCAATCACAGCAAGCCGAGCTGCTCAAACCCCATCTAACCGAGCTCGGATTCAACTCTTCACCCTCCACATCCTATTTCTTCTCTAGTCTGCACGAGCCCTGCTTCATCCCCAACCGAGCACCCCGTTGCTTTTCATCTCAAGGCCGGTCGCCGTGCTCCCCAAAGACCCCAGCCGTTCCCGGAGCTCCCTGCCGGCGAGGACCTCCGTGCGCCGCGTCTCCCCGCCGCCGGCCGTGAGCCCTCCTCTCCTCTGAGGCGAGCTCCACAAGCGCCGC
Source organism: Stipa capillata (assembly GCA_019208055.1). Classification (NCBI taxonomy): domain Eukaryota; kingdom Viridiplantae; phylum Streptophyta; class Magnoliopsida; order Poales; family Poaceae; genus Stipa; species Stipa capillata. The sequence goes on from JAGXJF010000130.1 coordinate 699, forward strand.
CGCCGCCCTGGGCGAGCCCCCTCCACCGCCGGCTAACCCCTGTTCCCCTGGTGCCGCCGCCGGTGAGCTGGCCGAGGCAAGCATCTCCCCCCTTGCCGCCGACTTCCCTCGCCGGCGCCCCCTCAACAACCCCTGCTCCTCCCCACGCCGGCGAGCCTCCACCGAGCTGCTCCACTCCCCAAGCCAATCACCCCAATTTCCCTCCGGTTTTCTCTTGAGCTTAGTACCCTCTCCTAACCCCCTGAGCTGAGCACCGCCGTCGAGGTCTCCTGGGAGCTCACCCGAGCTCTAGCCGCCGGTGTCGGCCTGCCATCTGGAGCTTCGCCGTCTGATCCCTGCCGCCGGTCTCCTATTCCCGCCCCAATCGCCGCCGCAGATCCCCAACCTCCTCCCTCCCCTCCCCCGTCTTCCCCACAGCCGAGCCAAACCGCCGCCGGTTGCCCAAGTAGCTGAGCACAGTGCAGCTCCACTGTCCCTTTGCCTCTGGTAGTGACCTCCCCAGCTCAGAGAACTTCAAAAACGTCCTATTAAATGGTTTTCTGGAATTTTTGAACCAAAAATTGAGATTCTGGATTTAAGTTGAATCTTAGGGTATTTTTGGTCTTTCCTTAAAAAAAATACATAGGCTATATAGGTTTCCTTTTAGTACAGCTCTAAAATAACTCTTTCACACCGCCCTGTAGGCCAAAATGCCTTTTAACATTCGTGGGTCGGTAGGATAAATATTTTTGAGATACGACCTAAATCGCGTAGCCTTCCTTCGACCAAGCACGTCTTCATTTTATACCACCTACATGATCTACCAGGGTACGTCTTCTCGCTCCTAGACCCAAAAAGTCAGAACCTCAAGAAGCTACCAGCAGCATGAGGTCTACACTTATCCCTCCTAAGCTTCTTCGCGAAATACCTGTAAGTTTAGTGGCTTGATAATCGAACCGTCGAACGGCTGCCCGAAACCCTAGAGCTGCTATGAGCACATGTGTTTCCGAAAACCCAAAACCCTAAACATGAGTCATCAGGGATAAAACCTTTCAACAGGTAGCCAAGTAAACCATATGGTTCAACACATATTTAAATTCTCAAATCTTCCTACAATAGAAATCGTAAAGAATCTTAAATGCAAAGTATTATCTATGCAACTTCTGTATGCATGTGTGTGTGAGCATGCCCATATATCATGCAGTTTGGCCCTAAGACCATATCACATAGCCTTCTAAAATCTTTAGCGTGTTTAAGGCTCTCTGGCCCTAGCTAGGATAAGGGAACCAAAATAGTTAAAGTGCTAATATGTGTAAAATCATGAAACCCTAGTTCCCATTATGCAAAACCATTAATTCATGTATTAATAACCTCATCTTACCGTTTCAAAAACCATGATGTCCTTCTGGGCTCATTGGATAGTCTTAATACTCCATGAGTGTAGTTTGGTTTTTAATTCGATCTTCCTTGCACCGTTGTTTATTGTTGCTCTTCGACGTGTAGATACCGACGTTAGGAATTATCGCACGAAGGAATTCGGACGAGTGGCGAATCAGGCTCAAGATCGAGATTTGGCCCAATATCCGCCAGGCAAGCATTCCCACCTTGATCATGCTGAATCCTATAAATTTTTTTTGAACTATATTAGTTTGTTTGCAAATCCTGCATTGCTATGTTGGTACAACGATATTTTATGTAGTATTAGTTATTCCCAGTAGCTGCACTGTACTTAGGTCCGAATATCCGACCTTTGTAACCCTAGGTGTAGTAGTCGGTCGACCCACGACTGACAAGAATATTAGGGTTATAGGCGTTAGCCATGCTTAGACCTGCTATAGTCAAAAATAAATTTTCCTCGATTTATAAAACCCCCATTCGGGATATGGGAAATAAAACCCTCGGATAACGTGTGTTATCTGGGGTGGTGTTTAAAAGAATGTTTGTCAAAACTCGAATGAAAATTGGAGATGATTTGGATTCGGGCGAGAATGCTAAGGGCAGCCTGGGGCTGTAAAGGAATTGATATTGGCACGTTCGTCCGGGACGATCGTGGGTTGAGGAATGGAGTCTCGCTCGAATCAGTTAAGGACCGGACCTAAGTGCCGCTAAACCAGTTCCACCACCGTACATCCACATGTCCTTTATGGGAAGGACTTGGCTTGGTACCCCGGCAAGTATTAGGGGTTGGACCCGTCGGAAGTTAGGAGACGTGACTAGGTGCTTGAAGTCCTAGAGATCCACTGCCGCGTAGCGTTTGGGTGTTGATCGACACAAAGGTGGAGAGACCCAATTTGGTGTCTGGGGCATTGCAAACTTGGGTATTCACCTAGCGGGTCCAACTCTAGTATGGAAGCGGGCGACGGTCTCGTTGTATTAGCCCTGCCAATATACGTCGCGAAGTATTTCCAGGGTGACTTACATCTTGTGGGTCAAGCCGTACAACCTCTGCAGAGTGTTAAAAACTATTCGAATAGCCGCGTCCTCGGTCATGGACATGAACTGGCAAGGCCACACACTGGTTAGACTAAGATTTGGTTGCGAAAGCCGGGAAATGGGATTAAGGACGTGGGCATGATGTGTCCACAGTGTGCAATTTACGCTACAGGCTGGTGGCAAGGAATTGCAGGAGGAGAGGCTAGCCGTACTGTCCGGGACGGTATGGGCTGAGCATGGAGTCAAGCGGGAGCTAGCCATGTTATCCGGGATAACAGGGGCTGGGCACCGTTCTAGGGACGCTAGCTGCACTATCCGGGATGGTGCAGGCTGAGCAGTGAATCGAGACGCTAGTCATACTGCCCGGGGTAGTATGGACTGAGCTATCTCGAGATTGAGAAAAGGAGGTAGCCGGGTCTACCTCAAGAGCAGTTTTGTTATTTTATTTCACTCTGATTTATGAAACTGCTTTAGAATCTACCCTTATCGTATTTGAATTATAAACTCACATTCCCGCTCAATCAGCAACTTAGGTTAGAGCTGTTCCTTGATTAAACCTCTGCATGAGCTATTGCCGTATAATCTCTCCTGTGGGAATAGCTTGCGAGTACATTCAATGTACTCACCTGGCTTGTTGATTTGGCCAGACAAAGGAGGACATCAATTCCGAAGATACGTATACGAACGCGAAAGCTAGGGCGTAACCCCCAGTCAGTTGCCTGTCGGGTATGGCATACTGATGGGCCACCTCTCCGCTGGATTTCCGCTGCAAGTTTATAGCCGTTGGGCTAAAGGTATCAGATTATCGACCTTAACGGTTAACTGTTTACGCGTGTATGACAATGATATACAAGTTAACTCGTGTGTATCGGCTACTGATCCAGGGACCGGTACAGTGATCACGAGGGAGTTCCCGGCTTAAAAACCGGGGGCGCCACACCCAGCTCTTCAGTCTCCGTACCTCGACGGGGTCGTCGGGCTCTGTTTCATCTGTGAGGTAGCAGAGGATTGGCGTCCTCCAGTCTTGCTCTTCAATGTGGTGCACCTCCGGGAAGTCCTTTGTTGCTGGCGCCGTGATGACCTCGTAAAAGACACCTGATGGGACCTCAGCTAGCGTGCTTGTGGCATGCGCTAGACCGTCGGCGTCGGCATTCTCCGAGCGTGGGATGCTGCGCACGGTGATGCCGATGAAGTGTTTCTCGGCGGCCCGCGCAAGGGCGAGGTACCTAATCATCTCGGGGTCCTTGGCTTGATAACTTTTGTCAACATGCCCTGCTGGTTGCGCAGGCCAAGCAACAATGCTTCGTACTCAGCGATGTTGTTAGTGACCTTAAACTCGAGACGCGCAGAGTACAAGGTGCGTGACCCCTCGGGCGATTCTAGGACAACCCCTGCTCCGGTACCATCGGAGCACCAGGAGCCATCCACGTATATCGTCCACAGCAAATCAGCATGGTCTTGAGTGATGGGATGTTCCGACGGGATGCATTCTGCCACAAACCTCCGACTTGATCACCGTCCGGGGGAGAAAGTCGATGACGAATGGGGCGAGCTCGACAGCCCACTTCCCGATGTGTCTGGAGGCCTCTTTGTTGCGGAGCATCTCTTCGAGGGGGAAGGAGGATGGCACTCGAATAGAGTGAGCGAGGAAGTAGTGCCGCAGTTTGCGGGACACCATCAGCAACGCGTATGTGAGCTTTTCTAGCTTGGTATACCATGCCCTGGCACCTTGAAGTGCTTCTGAAACATTGTATGCCGGGTGCTAGATTGTGTTTTCTTTTTTGGCCAAGGCGGCGCTCACCGCAGCCGGGGTAGTTGCCAGATACAACAACAGGCTCTCCCCTTGGGCAGGGCTTTGCAACAGCGGTGGCGAGGCGAGGTACTTCTTCAGGTCATCTAGGGCTGCTTGATTGTCCACCGTCCACTCAAAGATGGTGGACCCTCGCAGAGCTTTGAAGAAAGGGAGACCTTTCTCGGCAGATCTGGAGACAAACCTCCCGAGCGCCGCGGGTGTCCGGTAAGCTTTTGTACCTCCTTGACATTCTCAGGCGGGTGTATGTCGAGGATGGCTTTGATTTTTTAAGGGTTAGCCTCGATTCCCCTTCTCGACATGAGGAAGCCAAGCAGCTTCCTTGTTTGAACACCAAACACACATTTCTCCGGATTGAGTTTCATGCCGGCTTGACGGAGGTTGTCGAACATCTCCTGTAAGTCCACCACATGGGCGGCGGCTATCATGCTTTTGATGACGATGTCTCGACATAGGCCTTGATGTTGCACCCGACTTGGCTAGAGAGGGCCTTGTGCACGAGCCTGGAGAAAGTAGCTCCGGCATTCTTCAACCCAAACACCATCCGGACATAACAAAATGTCCCGGAAGGCGTGATGAAGCTGGTCTTCTCCTCGTCTTCCCATGCCATCCACACCTGGTGATACCCCTAGTAGGCGTCGAGGAAGCTCATTAGTTCGCACCCGGAGGTAGTGTCGATGAGTTGATCGATCAGTGGCAGTGAGAAGTTGTCCTTCGGGCAATGCACGGTTGAGGTTGGTGTACTCCATGCACATGCGCAACTTGCCGTTGGCCTTCTCGACTAGGACAGGATTGGCAAGCCATTCGGGGTGCATGACCTTGCGGATGACTCCTGCCTTGTGGAGCTTGTCCACCTGCTCCTAGGCTGCGATCTGATGCTCCACCGACATTTTTCACAGCTTCTGCTTGACAGGACGCACGTCGGGATTGACGAGCAATTTGTGCTCGATGATCCCCCGGGAGACACCGGGGAGGTCATCGTGCTCCCAAGCGAACATGTCTCCATTGGACCGCAACGTGCTGAGGATGGCCTCCTCCTTGATTGGGTCGAGGTTGACCCCGATGAGCACTATCTTGGTCAAATCACTCTCTGAGAGCGGCATGGCGCGCATCTCACCGTCAGGTTTAGGTTTTGGCACCCACCATCCTGATGTTGGCGGGTCAGCAGCCCCTTGTGTAGCCTTGTCACCTTCCGACTGGACAGTATGAACATACCGGATGGCCGCTTGGATGTCACTGTCGATCTTACGGGACAAGTCTTGGTTGCCCCGCACCGTGATACCCCTGAGGAGGCTGGGATCTTCATGCAGAGAAAGGCATGGTGCGGAACCGCGCCAAATTTGTTCAGTGTGACTTGACCAAGGATGACATTGTATTGGTAGAGGATGTCGACAACGTCGAAGACAATGCTCTCCCTACGGATGCAATCGCCAGCCCCAAATTCCACCGGAAGCTCAATCTTGTCGAGGGCCGGGACTGGCTCGCCCCCAAAGCCCAGGAGTAGTACCCCGTCGGGGTGAGGCACTCGCGTGGGATTCCCATCTCGGCGAGTGTAGACGCGAAGAGGCTGTCCGCCGAGCTACCTCCATCGATGAAGAAGCGACGCACCTCGCAGCTGTTGATGACCGCCGAGATGACGAGAGCGTCATGGTGAGGAAAAGTGATTCCGGCGGCGTCGAGCCGAAGGTCACGGTGGCGTCGACCCACGTGGGTAGCTCGGTGGGTGAAAAGGAACTAATATGATTGACTTGATGGGTGTAGGCCCGGCGTTGCCGCTTGGATGAGTAGGTGTGAGCGTTGCCTCCAGTGATGGCATGGATGATTCGTTGAGGGCCTACGGCTTGCACTGGTGCTCCGCCATGTGATGGTAGCGGTGGTGGTGGCAGTAGCCGTAAGGGAGGAACCCCTTGCTCCCGAGCTCGGCTGGCCAGCTCAGCGATGCCCCTACAGCCGGGGCGCCGTGGTTGTCGGTGCTGCCGGGCCGCGATGACGACCTCGCACTCCACCGTGGAGTGAGTGCTTACTCGGTGCACTTCACAGAACTTGCCTTGTGGCCTGCTGCCTCCGCCACTTCTGTGGTTACCGTGCCCAGCCTGGCTGTTGCTCTCATGGTCGTGGTGGTCGTCGTGCCTCCAATCTTGGTGATCCAGGCGTGGGTGGTCTCGTTCTTCACTGTGTGCTTGGTTCTGCGGACCGCCTTGCCACTGGCCTTGGCTTTGGTAGTGTGTTTGCAAGGCGGGAGCCTCGCGCTCCTCCACGTGGTGTACTCCTCGTTGGCATGGCCGACGCTTGTCATGATTCTCCGCGTCAGATGCGAGCTATGCGGCTGAGGCCAAGGCTTTGGCTCTTCTCTGCTCTCTCCCTTCCTCGGCCCGGGAATATGTGTCCATTATGTCATAGAGCTCCCTAATCGTTCTCGGCTGCTTCCTGTCGAGCTTGGCTGCCAGGTCCTCATCACGAATTGCACGACGCGTGGCGTCACACACACTGGTCGGTGATGTCACGGACTTGGCATTGGAGGTTGGAGAAGCGTTTGCGGAACGCCCGGATGGACTTGCCCAGGGCTTGCTTGAGGATGTTCAGATCCGAAGAGGTGACTTGTTTGTTTATGCTTCCCTAGGAGCGACTGTGCATCTGCTCACGAAGGTGCTCCCACGAGTACACCGAGCTGGGAGGCAATGAGAGGTACCACGTGCAAGCTAATCCGGTGAGTACAAGCAGTAGACTTTTTGCCATCACCGCTTCGCCCCCTCCGGCAGCTGATACGGTGGCCTCGTACACACGGGTGTACTCAGTAGGGTCTGTCTCACCGTTGTACTTGGGGAGATCCACCGGGCGAAACTTGCTTGGCCATGGGTTAGCCGCAAGCCCTGAGCTGAGCGGGCTGAGCACATCCGCGAGGTTGGCGACTTCCGGCCGTGGCGGGTGAGCAGCAGGTGCGGCGACCGGAGATGGGATGTTGGCGTCAGGTGGGGCAGCTGGGTATACGTGTTCCTTGCCCGGGCGTCGACCTGGGTCTTGCGCCCCTTGGTCGCTGGTGCCGGCCCCGGCATCGTGGAGGATTGCGTGCGCCATTTGTTGATTTTGTCCGATCTCTTCACGGAGGGGTTCGGCGCGTGCTTGCGCATTTGCCAAGTCTTGGAGGAGCTCGTCGGCTGCTTGGTGATTGCGTCGGATGTTCTCCCGTGCTTCCGCTATGGCTTCTTCTTGCGACCGACGAACAACGTTGGCCCCGCCTTGGGCAGCCGCAAGCTGTGCCCGAAGCTCCACAGTCTCTCGACTAATGCCGCCGCGCGGAGGGCCTCGACTTGGGCTGTTTCAAGCTAGACCCGAAGCTGCTCCGCCTGCTAGGTTGCAGCCGCTGCCTGCTGCCTTAAAGCCTCCATCTCTCGCTCAACGTAAACGAGGGCCCCTGAGGTGTCTAGACCGGTGGTCTGGGCATTGATGGCAGGGGCGATGTCATTGTTCGTCGTAGGGGTGGCCGCGTGCGTTGTCGTCCTCGCGGCGACCTGGGGGACGCGAGCCGGGGTGCTCGGAACCAGGTTGGCGATACTTGCGACCTTTCGCTTGGTCCCTTTTGCCTTCGTCCTGGGAGGCATGCCTTCTTACTTTGTGAAGGAGCACGCGTGTGGTGTTGAAGACCAACACGCGCGTGTTACGATCGTCGGTGTTGTCTCCGGGCCTCCTCTCGACAGCGTCTCAAATGATATAACTTCTTGTTCAATTCCCACAGACGGTGCCGACTGTCGTAGCTACGGAACTAGGCAGTATACTTTAGGCACCCCCGATCAGTTACGCTGACCTTCGGGAGTACTAGTGGAATGTGAGCAATTTGTGGTGTCTGTCGAGGTGAGGCGCGCGAGCGAGCACGACTGGCGAGACAGAATGTAAAACACTAGTATCGGGGATAAACGAAAACTCTTGTGTCGGGGCGAAGTGAAAACTCTCGTATTGATTTCATGAATTACAGTTTCTGTGAGGGAATAATGGATCCCTGCTCTCTCCCCCCTGGGTTCTATTTATAGGTTGAGGGAGGGATGTGAGAGATTACAATTATGCCCTTTGGGCAACAACACACCCCCAGGGGTATTCTGGTCTTTTTACAAGTATCTTTATAGAATATTTAAATACTCCAATATCCTAATACTCGCTATTATGATGACATGTTGTCCTCGGCGTCGGGGCGGATCGCGGCCCCAATGTTCGCCAAGACGGAACGTTCCCTTGACCTTGTCGACGACGCCGGCGGAGCTTGACGACGTCCGACACAACGAGGGGGACCGAGACGCCGTGAAGAGAAGCCTGTCGGTTCGAGGTAGCGCGGGGACCCTTCCCCCAACACTCCTCTTCCTATGGGACGCCATGGCCATCTCCCTCTAGGAGCTGGAAGATTGCCAAATCAAGCGCCCACAAAGTCGAGCTGGGAGGCTGCTAGAGTTGAAGGTGTTGCAATGATGAGCAATTTTAGGTTTACTTTAGTCTAAAAATATAACATGACATAGATCACGACAATATTGATCAATGAATATTGCATGTACAAACAACCCAAGTGAATGACTACCGAGTAGAAATATCGCATATCTATTTCACAAGTACGTGCTACCATAGAAACTATCAACACGAAAATGATCAGTATGACTATGTAGACGTACCCGTAGAAGAAGATGGTGCTGTGCTGGTCATGATGTAGTCGACGTCGTGGATAGCGTGGAAGAAGATGTAGAAGCAGTCCCGGGCGTCGTAGAGGAGGTCCTGGTTATCATAGTGGAGGTCCTGGTTGAAACAAGAGAATATTGGCTGACACAGAGGAGGTCTTGTCTGATATAAAGGATGTTCTGGCTATTGTAGCAGAGGTCCTCAATGATGTAGAGGAGGTCCTGGGCGAATGAGCAATCGCGTCATGCGCTTCTGAAAAACTTTATTCATCCCCACTCAATACAAGCTCACGAGAGATGAATTGTTTCAAAGGTCTGCTCTCTTGTCCACCGATGCACGCTAATGCAATGAGACTGAGTAGCTTGGAAGCAACGTAGAAAAAAGGAACAAGGTAATGTATAAAGAGTTGAGAGTATTGTGTATATTCTGCTAGGGGTGAATATCTCCTTATATAGCTTGCGGCTAGGTTAGGCAAAGGTCAATTGAGGTGTTACATATAACAACAGTCACAATAAATCATCAGTTATGCGTTGCTAACTAAACTAGAAATGCCTGAAAATTCGTCATATTAACTCCCACGGTAACTCTTGACTGACTAGCAAAACAAAAACTCCAAAGTCTCTCGTACGTGCGCCCAGTCCACGTCACGTGACAACAAGTGCACGCAGGTGGGCATGGCGAGTGAGCGAGTGAGTGAACACGCAGTGTAGTCACTTCTTGTCATGCGACAGAGATGTCACACACAACATCTTATATGTTGGTGTCCTTCCACCTCTATTAATAGTTTGGGACACAACACCTTACACATGTCTTACAATTTAATTGGCCTTTAGGATTTATCTAGAAATTACTAATTATATGGGTCTAGACCAGCATATCTAATAGAAGGCTCTCTCGTGTGATGCCTCTAGTAGCTGCGGTATCGGTCTAGGATTGATCGCCGGAGCACCGCCTGCCCATGATCGATCCCTGCTACCACCTTCTTCAATCTCTAATATGGAGGCTCTTTGCTTTCTGCCGCTCATACTGGCCATCTGTGGAGGCAAAGTCTCCGGCACATTGACAGGAGCACCCTAGCCGCCACCGTTGATATTGTCCCCGGCGAGATCGACGGCACGAGGATCATTTTGCTTTTTCTTTTTTAATTCAGTGTCCTATGTGTAATGGAGAGAAATTCTCTTGTAATTTGCTTTTCTTTCAAGGATATTTCAATACATATGTGATGTACTATACTCAGTTAATAAAATCCAACAACTTCTAGGTCCCAAGTGCCTGTTTGCCTTAAGAAAAACGTCTAAAGATTGGAAGTGCTGTATGGATTACTTGTTATAATCAAATACTTAAATCCAAGAACATGCTAAACTTTGTTCATCTTCCAGGAGACTTCAAGTGATAATTGCGGACGATCACGGCAACAATAAATAGTACTTGTCGATGATTTCGTTGATGCGTAGGATATATGCGCCGATAGTGATATATATCGCTGAAAGAACATCGGAAGACATTTATCCGTTCCCGACTTATTTGAGTGTCATTGATTTTGAGATTGCTGACCACGCGTACCCTCCGTCATCGTACATGTGAGTCTATCTAGTAAAACCCATGATGGGCGAAGAAAATTCACCTAAAAACTCGCAAGGGAATATGAAAGCTGGGACAACCTAATTCCGGAAAAATCAAAAGAAAATATACAATTTGTTTTGAAAATCAATAGCTCTGCCAATAATGAGAACGTTGAAGAAGAGAGGAGAGGGACCAAGGGTGACTGACGGAGTTGTGAATGACTGCAATTGAGTTAATCACTTAATTAGAAGTGTAACCCAGCAAGTCAGTCAAGAGTAACTTTCTTTCTTTTCTTTGACGAAAGTCAAGAGTAACTTTCGATTGATCAGTTAAGTCAAGAGTAACCCATGTTTCGATTGATCAACAAAGATCCTACCTCATCGCATAAATAAATAAAAAACAAAGATCCTACCTTTCCCGGCTCGTAAAAGGGACTGGAACTGCATGACATTTCTATGTGTCCATTAATTCGATTTTACTTCCACCTGCAGGATACCATGCGTTAGTGTTTGACGTGTGCTCGACGGGCATTCGCTGTAACACACGCACCGCCACAACGTGGGATCAGTTCCTTAATTCCAAAGTTCAAAGTCAATACCTTCATCCGTACGCCATGATATATATGACACCCCATCGATTTGGCACAGAAATCTCAAATCTTACAAGATGCAAGAAGCCGCCCCAGCTAGGTAGCGAGGAAAACGTCGTTTACTAATAGAAATCATGGCTGCTGAGTCAGTGCTAGATCAGCTGCTAAACAAAGGGAGGATAAGACGTGCACCTCACCCTGAGCTGTTGTCCCTTGCAGATAACTACACTTTTCTCCCCAGATCCAACTACTAGCTAGGCCGGGGCATGGACCATGCGTCGCGCATGTGAGTCCATTCGGTCCCTCATGCACTCTCTAATGTTGTGATAATATAATGGATTAAACAAACAAAACTGCTGGTTAGTGGCTCAGTTGTGCGTCATGCGTCTGCCACTGGGATTTGCTAATTTTGGGACAAATTAAGCTAGGTTAGTGCAGAATAATGGACTAGAATAGAAGAACAAAATTGGAATTAAGTGGTGGATTAAACAAGCACAATCAGAGCTAGTCAATGCAATAATTCTCAGTCTGTTTTCTCTTCTTTTCTTTTGGCGGCGCTAGCTATTTCCAGGAAACTAAATTTAATTTCTCTTTAACAAGTGCAGGAAAGTTGTTCTCAAGTTAACGTGTTCTATGTGCATGGTTAAACAATTTCTGTAGAACGGCGTGCCGAGGAAGGCTCAAGTTACGCTTGTTAAACTATAATCTGTTGAACTGATTTTATAAACTGCGTTGCAAAAATGATCACGAAAATAAAAAAGTTTGGTTAGCCATATAATAAAATAGACAAAAACTAGTTAGACAAATAGGATTATCATAATCTATTTCAATATCAGATGCAACCTAAATTACATACCTTATGTGACATGTTATCTAAATTTAGGCTGTGTTATGTCCTGATGAGTTATAGTCCATTTTATTAGTATCCAAAATTATTTAATAGTGAAAACATTTTTTTTACGAGAGTATGAGGCAGATACACATAATTCACACATGCCACTATACTCTATACGGATCCACATCCCTTTACACGTTAGGAAAATATTAAAGGCTATACCGGCCTAGCTTGCACGGTACATATGTGTTGTTCCGCTTTAACGTGTATACCTGAATAAATATGACATATCATGTTAATCCTATAGTTTAAATCCAAATGAATTGGAAAAGAACATCTCGTTTCCAAATGTTATTATTAGAATCATGCAAATTCCGCTTGCTCCCACGGATAGCACAATGATTTGAGATCTTTTCTCAAGAAGATATGAGGTGCATATTCCGATCTGAAAAGAACATGAGTCGAATTATAAACACAAGGTCACTGGTCTAGAAAGAAAGAAAGAGCACTCGTAGTGTACCACATGAACAATATATAAAACATTGCGGTCCATTTAGTCCAAAAACAAAGAAAATATGCATAGCAACGTGCTTTGCTTTTTTTCCTCTTTTTTTGTCGTAGTTTGGGTGCTTCTTGGCATGTATAATTCAGGTTGTATGATTCAAGTATCTTAATACCAAAAAGTGCCTTTCTGCCCGTGAATCCTGTGTGTATCCAGCTCGAATCCATCATCTTTTCCAACAAGGTGACAAAAGGGCAACAACCAGGTGAGGATGGAGTTGACACCAACCAACAGCTGAACGAAGGGTCCGCCCACACTTGCGCATCCCTGCTAGCAATCAGACTTCAGTAGCACGAGAGATTGGACGGGCATATGGTGAAGTGCATCATCTCACATGATTCAATTGTCTTCACTTTCCATGGTACTGAATTGGCATGAGTGAAGATTTTCTTTCTTCTTTTTTCTATTTACGGGCTTATAGATTAGGAGGCTACTAGGCATTGGCCAGTCAATCCCATGTCCGGATCGGCCTGACAGTCGTTGGATCTACTTGCCCCCAACCGCAAGATCGTCTCCTCAAAGCACACTTCATCTGCTAGTCTGCCTCCGCGATCCCTGTTTTGTCTCTTTTTTTTTCCCTTCCTACACCTTCTTGAGCACGGAACTCTGCGAGGGCGCGTTCCCACCACCGCCTGCGCTGTGGTGTGCTGTGCGCAACGGCGGAGGCAAGGAGGGCAGCCACGGCCAGGCCATAAGGAGCCTCATGCGAGGGGTCGCACGCTAGGTGGACCAAGCGGAGAGGGTGTGATGTGGTGTGCTGGAGGATGGCCGTGACGACTGCACCTTGGGTTCCATCGAGGAATGAGAACAGGGTGTAATCCTTTGCTGCATAAATTGAGTCGTGCAACAATTTTTTTGTACAATTGCAACAAAGGAAGAACACTAATGCAACAAATTCAAACCCCCGTAGAACAAGAATCATAGAACATTACAACTAGAGTGAACTTTTGACCCAATGAATTTTTTTACAGGGTTGCAACGTAAAAATACACATGTGCAACAAATGCAAAGAAAAAAAATTGTAGTATACAGCAAGAATCCTGCACTGTTGCAACAAAATTGCCAAATTTATGCAATGGTCTCTAATTCACACCACAACAAAACCAAAACTATAGCAACAAGAAAAAAAAACACTTGCAACATCACGATGTATGCAACATTGACTACCTCTAACCACAATAAATAAATACAACTAACGCCAACATATACCAAATGCTCCTATGCAACATGCACCCAATGCTAGCTTCACTTTATCTCTCCACCATAGCCTCCACCAGCATGGTCACCGGTGAAGACGTGCAAGCTACCACTCCTTCCTAGACGGTGCAGTCTTTTGAGTGTCTTGCTCGGCAGTGCGACCTTTCTAGGCAACATGCAAGTTAGCGGTGGAGATGGGTAGCTATGTGCACATCAAGCGGAGTGGCGAGCTTGGGAGGTACACAGAGAGAGCAACGAGAGGGCTTGGGAATGTGAAGAGAGAGAAAGAGGGAGAGAGACAGAGAGAGAGAGAGAAGGGAGAAGATGGACAACGGCTTCCGCGGTAAGTGGTGTGTGGAGCTTGAGCAGTAAGAAGATTGTAGTGTGATGATTTGGGGGAGGAGAGAGGGCCTGCCGGAGACTAATGGAGAAGAGAAGAGGAACGGGATAGGGAAAGAGATAACATGGTGGGACCTAGGGAGACTGTGGGATGGGAAACAATGGACTATCAGACACGTGGAGGACATGTGCAGCGTCTGACGCTTGACTCGACCGATCGGGCAACAATGAGTTTTTTCCTATAGATTAAGGCTCAATAATGTCAAACCCAGCCTAAAGAGGTGGCAATTTGTATATACTGGAAAGTGGAAATTGTCGTAACCAAACCGCTAAAGAAACTACCTTAAGGGTCCATCTGGATTGCAAAATTGGAATTGGTAGCTGGAATTCAACTACTCATTCCAATTTCATAGGAATTAGAATTGAAGATCAATTTCAATCAAGTGTTTAGATGACAATAAAATTATCGACTAGAACTAGTATATAAAAGTGAATTCCAATGGTTCAACACTTTGAAGAATTACGGCATATATAAGACATATGTAACACAAATAGTATAAGTAGTATATGAATGAACAATAAAATACATCATAATACTATATATTATGTATTATTTTTTTTAGGGAAAAGCAAATGTACATGTACATGTGGGTACATGAGTTAAGGATTTAGATCAATTCTAATACTTGTTCATCTAAAAGAAATTCTTAAAAAATTCATAGATGTTGATCATGTTATAACATGCACACCTACAAAATTTCATGCAAACACAGAAAAAGACAAAAAATTGTTGCTGCATTGTTTTAAAAATAAGTTGAATTTTTTTGTCTTTTTTGTAGGTCACTCTTGATTATATTTTTGCATGAAATTTTATAGGTGTGCATGCTCTAACATGATGAACATCTATGAATTTTTTGAGATGCAGAAGTACTAGAAATAGACCTCAATCCTTAACTCATGTACCTATATGTGCATGTATAAAATCCACTTTCATATTTTTATACATTATAAATAAATAAATAGTTATGTAGTAATATAGTGTGTATGTTTTATATTACATAATATTATACAAGTTGTTTATAGTACTACTGGTATTGTATTGCTATATATTTACACTATAATGTATATATAATATTGATATATTATATGTTTTATTTAATATGCAGCTATTACAAAATTATTTATTTAAACATACTAAGGACACACGTACTTTATGTAATATGATATCAATATAGTAAAATTTATATTATTTAATTTATACTCATGTAAATATATTTTGTATTATAATATTGTATACATATGTATATACTCACGATATAATAATAATAGGTTTATTGCACTTTAGATCAGGTATTGTAATAGCTTTTTCACCATGTTATGAGAAAGCATTCACTTTACACCAGTGAGGTCACTATAATTTGTCACTTTGCACTAGGTAGACTTGGAGAGGAAAATCAAACCAGTTTTAGCGGCTGGACCACTTGAATCTTTTAAACTAATCATGCAGGCAAATTTTTTACATGTTGAATTTGTCCCAACGTTCAACATGCATGATATATGCCTACTAATAATTTACTGATCTTACAAGCTATTAAATCGATGCGTACAGACATTATTATGTCTGTGTGCAATTAATCAAAGATGATTATGTGCCGGACTATGTAATTAGTACCGTGTAATTAGTACCGTGCGTGCATAGAGGATTTCAGACGTAGCATTAGTTCATTAGTATTGAATTTGCTGGCAGCACATTTTACGAGTGATGCGTAGGCTAGGCGCTAAAACCGGTTCGATTTTCCTCTCCAAGTTAATTACCCGGTACAAAGTGACAAATTAGAGTGACACAACTGGTGCAAAGTGACTGGTTTTTCATAACATGGTGCAAAGTGAAAAAGCAACCATAGTACCTGATCCAAAGTGCAATAAACTCTAATAAAAATAATAAAATTATAATGCATATTTTATTTTATATACTCTCTTAATTATATATTATAGTATAATATACTAATAATATAATGTATGTATGTATATACATGTGTATATGTATAGGAAGTGAAGTGCTGATCCATTTCCATTCAATTCATACCTCTACCCCTCTGAACTGAGACTCATCTTTTTCTTTAGTTTAAGTCTGATATTTTCATAATTATCTCATTAATTGTTTCTTAAGCATTAATTAATTGTCCCGATTGTCCAAATCCTCTATTGTTGCTCATTGTGTGAAGGAATAACGGAAAATGGGAGGAAACCTTGGCATATATGAAAACTACTCATCAAAAAGAGCCACCTCCAAGAAACCACACATGAACAAAGTTTCTAGAAGGTTACATGGAATATGATACAAGCTAGATCGCTTGTACCACTCCTTCGTATCAACTGAGAGGGATGTCCATCAAGTCAAACAGAACAACTCCGTGAAGGTAGCCCCGTGTCATGACCCCACCGAAGCCTGCCAACCTTATTTAAGGACGACGAGACACCAAAGAGAGGGAGTTCACAAGTGTACCATCTCGAAGAGAAGACCCATCTCAAACCCTAGCCGTCATCACCATCATCATAGCCACCATAATTTTAGATCATTGTACTCTCCATTCTTGAGTTGTCACAAGGCAAGGTTGTAAGACGGCTTTAAGTATTTATACCGAAGTACTTTCTCCATCTCAATCTATGTGCTTTTAGTCTATTATTTCGTTCATGGCATTTGTGAGTATGTGTGAATAGTTCCCTTAGGCTATGGGTGGAAGTGCAACCCACAACCCCTTGAATGTTTATGATTGGATCCATGCTGTGAATCTTTGCTATTTCTATATGTGTATTGTTTGTTCGTCTTGCCTTGGCCTATAACTCAACAGGTATCCGATGCTCCGATGACCGATCAAGGTAAAGGCAGATGATAGAGATGAGTCCGATAGGACTTCGAAACCAATGACACAAGTGTGGAGGGAAGTAACCCAACATGAGTTCCTAGGGAGTCCATGACATAGTCACAAAACACTAACACGTTGGTCCGAAAATTTTACGTTAATAATTTTGATGAAGCTTGTAGATTTAGGCACTCAGGTTGGACAATAGATTCAATGACAAAATGAATATTAGTATAGATGTTATACAGACACGCCTCCTGCTTTATCACATTGTTTTATTTATCACTAAGGCATAAGAATATTATTTTTATTATATGGTCTAACATCAAATATCGGTAGCTGCAGATGGATCTCTAGTTTTAATTTTATGTCTAATTATATTTATCATTGCCTTCCTTCTATTATTGTTATGTATGCTGGTGTGCTGAAGGCCCTGTGATATGGTGAAGCCCCGTGTTCCATTGTAACAGATAGCAGACGCTATGCCGCATATCACTATTTCCAAATGCGCGCTCCTCCATATTTAAAATTGGCACGCTTGAAACACCAGGGGAAAAAGGGTATGGTATAAAAGTTAGAGAAACATGAAGAAAATTTTACTCGAAGAAGCGTAGAAATTTTCTTTAATACCCATAAATAAAAGAGAGAAAAAGAAGAATGAAAAGTCGACAAGCGAAGAAAAAATAGGACAGGAAATGGAAACGTGTCCAGGAGGCAGGTCCCCACCGAATATCCCGGAGGATAAACCCGACATGACCATGGCACCGCCGGAATATTCCCGCCCCCGCATCACATTCGATTTCGGCCTCCTCCCTGTTTATAAGCTCCCGTTCCTTTCCCTCGTCCCCTGCAACTCGCCAGCCGTTAAACTCCTCTTCCTCGTCGATCCACCCCGGCGCGCTGTGCCCAAATCCCCACCAATAAGGCGCGCGCATCCATCCTCGGCACGCACGTACTACTATCTAGCTAATCAATTGTTCAGTTCCTACACATCGATCGATCCATCCATCAATGGCTCTGCTCAAGGCCGCGCGCGTCGCCGACGTCCCCACCCCCGGCGTCGTCGTCCCGGACTTCGCAGCCGCCGCGCGCATTCTGGGTACGTATACCACTGTTCTGTTCCGTCCCTGCGTACGAGCTTCTTTTTCGATTTGGTCAGCTGGTAATTAAACGTCTGGTGGCGTGTGCGAGCAGAGGTGGACCCGACGGTGAAGCTGGCAGCGGCGCCGGCGGGCCGGTTCGCGGTGATCGGGCACCGCGGGAAGGGGATGAACGCGCTGGCGTCGCCGGACCGGCGGCTGCGGGAGGTGAAGGAGAACTCGGTGAGGTCGTTCAACGAGGCAGCGCGCTTCCCCGTCGACTACGTCGAGTTCGACGTCCAGGTAAAAAAATCAAACCGATTCCGTTGCTCGAATTAACCTCCTCCTGCTAATTAAGATAGGCTCGTGGTTCCCGTGGTAACGAGGCGTCGACGAGAGGAATAGGCATATGTATGCGGTTGGTGTACGGGGCTGTTCTGTCCCGGGTCGGTTCTGTCTTGGTTGGGTTCTCCTTGGTGCGGTGGGGGACGCGTGAACGCGTCCAGGGCGGCTTGGGCTCGCGGCGAGACGGGGTTTCGGTCGGGGAGGAGGAGGAGGCGGCGTCGCGTAGCGAAGGGAAGGAGCAGGTGGGGCGAGGGAAACGGCGACACGTGCGCACGTCGAGGCGGTCTCCGATCTCTGTAGAAGACGGCCTCCGCGTCCCCCTCTCCTCGTGAGCTCGCTCTGTAGGAGCGCAGCTGGTTCGCGTGTTCCACGTGAGTGTGCGCCCGGGCATCGAGGATATGGCCGTCTCCGGTTGGATCTCACCACCACGCGCGCCACCACCGAGCGGTCGATGGCATCTCGAATTTGGATGAGCATATGCGGATTTGGAATTCGAGAGCTCGCTGGGATCAAAAGCTTATTTGCAGTACGAGAGGAGAAAAATCAGCGAAAAACCTTTTATTTTGCATACCAAGTACCAATTTAGCTGGTATTGTCTATCGATTTCTGCACAAGCTGAGATTAAATCACAAGATATTTCAGTACTGGGAAAAGGTGAAGACCGGAGAATCATCCTAATCTTTTCTGGTTATACGAGATATTATTTGGAATATATTTACGAGATTCTAATAATACATCACAATTCAGCTAGGCGTATATAGTTCTTAGATTAACAAAATATCTTTGTCTATCCTAAGAAACTTAGTAGGCCTACACCCGATATGGTGCAGGACACTAGACCTCCTTAACGAAGAGACATGGATTGGCCCACAAAATGGATAGTGCGGGTGTCCTGAAGAAAGACTTCTATTTTTGTTTTAAGACACGGAAATCTTGTTAGTTTGAGATAGGGACACTTATCAGCACGTAGGAACTTCAACTAAAACAAATACAACACTCTCAAAATCTGCTAGCTCCCCGTGTGTCAAGAACACCCTGAGAAACCACAAAAACATAGGGGAAAACCTTCACACGGGGACATAGGACGAGAATTACAATGGGTCCACCTTTCTACCCTTGTCGTGGATTTTGTGATAAATTAACATTTGTATATCTATTACGATGATATACAATGTAATGGAACATAATGTTGTAAGTTAAGATAACAATTGTTTTCTTAGAGATTATATAAAACCGTAAAAGGAAAAGATACGAACATACGACGGACCAATTCAGTTCCATGGTGATTGGCGAAAGTGTCAATATTTCCAAGGGCTAATGCATTATATCGTAGAGGTTAAATGTAGCTTTCTATTGCAAGATATAGGCTGTTCATTTGTTCTATCCTTGAGATCTGGATCAGGAGCCTTTGTCGCTTCCTCAACACCCCACCTTGTACAGCTCAAAAGCAAAAGAAAAGAAAAAAAAATCATATACCTTGAGCTGCAGCTTAAACATAGAGCAAAGACATGATGGAGACACGTCAGGAAAGATGATAGGTGCTATATCCTTCTTTTCAGCCCATGGGCCTGACACGTACTTCGCCTTTGCTGTCATTTTCTTGTTTATAATATGGAGCACACAGAGTAAGATGTGTTTACCGTGTCATATCTTGAGTTTTCTCGCGGTTCTAGTACTGAATGAATGTTTCCATTTGTAGTTTGCTTAAGTGTGACTGAAAGTATTGAAAGAAGATACTGATTTGTTTACTTCTGGTTCTTGCCCTTCTCTCTTTGTCTGTAAAATAATTCAGTGTGCAAAGATGTTGAGAAGAGAACGGTGAATATCAATTTTGTAGGTGACCAAGGACGGATGCCCAATCATCTTCCACGACAACTTCATCTTTACTGAAGAAGATGTAAGTTCATGCACGTTTACTTTACATGCAAATCACTTTCTGTCGTTTTTTTTCCTGTTTCCCCTGATGAATTCAATAGAAACCACAAAACATACACAAAAAGATACTATCGGGCATTTTCTCATATAGCCATGGCATTTGTTTCACTTGTGTAAACAACTAACCTAATCCTCACGATGACTATCTATTTTCAGGGTAAAATTTCAGATACGCGTGTCACAGATCTTCAGTTGGAAGACTTCCTCCTGTATGGCCCACAAACTGAACAGGGAAAGGTATGGCAAACCCCACTGTGCTAATGTGGCCATTAGGTTAAGTAGCACGATCTGATCATGTTCTGCTTGCTACGGAATTCAGATTGGGAAGCCTTTGCTACGGAAAATGAAGGATGGTAGAATAGTGAATTGGGATGTGCAATCAGATGATCCTCTTTGCACACTTCAAGAAGCGTTTGACAAGGTCAACCCAAGATTGGGATTCAATGTTGAGCTAAAATTTGACGACTGTCTTGTATACCAGGAGGAAGAGCTCACTCGCATCCTCCAGGCCATACTGAAGGCATGTATTATTTTACTACATAGTGCATGACTCTATCAGAAGTCTGCAGACCGATATCTGTCTAACAACGCCTTACAACACTCGTGAACAGGTGGTCTTTGAGTATGCCAAGGATAGGCCTATTATTTTCTCTAGCTTCCAGCCCGATGCTGCACAGCTCATGCGAAAATTGCAAGGCACATACCCTGTAAGCACACTATTACCTGACACATTGCAAGTACCACGTTCATACCATGAACACTACTGATAGTGATCGCATCATCCCTGTGATGTTCAGGTTTACTTCTTGACAAACGGAGGGACAGAAACCTACACTGACGTTAGGAGGAATTCGTTGGAAGAGGCCATCAAGCTATGCCTTGCTAGCGGCATGCAAGGAATCGTGTCGGAGGCCCGCGCAATATTCAGGCACCCGGCTGCCATACAAAAGATCAAAGAGGCTGACCTTTCCCTGCTGACTTATGGAACATTGAAGTAAGTACTTTAAGTTACATACTTTTGTGGCACCGCCTAATTAGCAAGCTATGCATTTAAATGCTCAAAATTATCCATCCTTGTGCAAATGTGCAGCAACGTGCCGGAGGCAGTGTACATGCAGCACCTGATGGGTGTGAACGGGGTCATTGTCGACCTCGTGCAGGAGATCACCGAGGCCGTCTGCGAGCTCATCGCCGTCCCGGAGCCTGACCCGGAAGTCGAGGATCTCAGCAGCTATGTGGCGAAAGATGCCGTGACCCCGAATTTCTCGCAGCGTGAGATCTCGTTCCTGCTGAGGCTTATCCCTGAGCTTGTGCAATAATGCATTCCCTTGATTGGCATCGAATGTAACTAATTAAGTGATTAGCATACAGGAAGACGAAAACCTTTCTGGTGGAGGGTAGTATCAAGTTTACATAGGGTAATGTGATTTCCTAAGGCGAGCCCTGGTCCTGTTTTATTATGTCCTGGGAGAGTTGGGGATCGATACATACATGTTGTAGCGAGGGGAGAGGGTCCAACTAACTGAAACAATCCGACAAATGTTTGGACCCCAGGAAGGAGTACGAGTGTGTCGTATCTGTAACGACGTAGCTGATGGGAATTACAATGTAATGTCGAATTGCGTATGAGCAGTTCACAGCACTACAACATTCCTCGAAGAGCAGAAATTTCATTTGTTTTGCACTACCGCTCAGGTAAACATCATACAGGGCCTGCAGTGATGCGCCATACAAGTTGGACTGATCCTGAGCTCATCTCCCTTAGGGTGAACATGACAGAGACACTGTTCACAAAAATTTGTCTTTTGTTTCCCTTGATATACATCTCGGTTTTGGTTGATTTTTTTGCAGGGTAGTACGACATATCATGCCCTATCTATAACACTACCTTTTAAACTTTGAAATCACCGGATATGTTCTCTGTACATCTCATATGAACCCAAAGTTGTCCCTGAGAGCTAGAGCCATCTTATATATTTATGTAATTATATATAGAGCTCTCTTTTTCAGATTTATCTAACCTCGTCTTAGTCTGGAGTTAGTTCTGCCTCGGTTGTGGGAATAAAATGAGCATAACTTATTGCTAGCTTTTTAGAGGGAGATGGTTCGTTGTTCTAGTGCTAGGCTTGCTCGTTTAGTAGCTAAAGTAGTCTGAACGCTAGTTTAGTGGTTGGAATGCACGTGTTGCGCAATAAACTGGGTTGTTTTTTGGGGAGAGGTGTGAACTGAGAACTGAACGCTCATTCAATGATTCGAAGGGAAAAGATCTCCGACTTTCAGCAGTTTCACTGAGGAAGTCAAACTTTTTTAAAAAAAAAGTCTATTTTTTTCTCTCAACTATTAGCTGACTTTAGATTTTATCCCTAAACTTCACTACCAAACAACCTTACGTCTGAACTCTTGAAATCATTTAGATTTCATCCCATAGAACAATGTAAAACGGTTTTGCATAACGTGGCGGTGGTTTCCACACAAGTGGTTACCCAGCCAATACATTCAACAAATAAACTTTAAGGTAATTTAGAAAAAAAAGGAAAAATAGGAAATTTAGAAAAATGATATAAAATTTAGAAAAATAGAAAAATATTAATTCACTTATAACTCCGTGAATTTCTTAATATATGAACTTTTAGAAAAATTTAGACCAAAAATAAAAATAAAATTTATTATGAAAAAATTAGGAATTCGAGAAAACCTACAAATAAAATTTATGAACATTAAGAAAATCAGGAAATATGTTAAATGTAGTTAATAGTCGAAAGCACCAAATTTAGCTTTGATGTTGCTTTCTTTATATGCATCCACACTTTTTTTATTTTCCCTACATTTTTCTAAATTTTCTTTATATATATACATTCTGATTTTTGTGCTAAATTTTCTGAAATTGTATTACTTTTTCCAAAAAAAATTCTTTTCTCTTAAATTTTTTCTAGATTTCCTAAATTTTGTCTTCTAGATTTCCTTATTTGAAAAAAGGTTTATTTGTTGAATATGCCAACTGAGTTGTTACATGTGTAAAAACCATGGCCACATTAACCAAAAATATGTGGCAATGTCCGAGAGATGAAATCTAAATGGTTTCTACGGGGCAAGGTTGTTTGGTACTCCGTATTAGAATTTAGAGACATAATCTAAATTCGGTCAATAATTGAGGGATGAAGAATTGATTTTTTTCTTCTTTTTTAAGTTTGAAGTACTACTAGACATGTGACAAGTTGGTTCATCAAGCTTAATAAAATAAAGGGTTTCAACTTTTGGGCACCCTCGAAGCTAACAATGCCAAACATATCTCAAAAAAACAATGCCAAACAACTAAACAAGCGTCATGGGCGTCCACAATGCACAGTTCTAAACCAACCTCTAAAACCAGACACCGACTTTTGCGATTCAATTTTAATCCCACTTTTTAGTCTAAAGTTCGTGTTCGTTGAATAATTCAAATCTTTTGGTACAATATGTACATCTGTTTTTCCAGGTAGAATATATATGTTAAAGTTTGAGAATACAAGCGAGAATGGCCAAGAACAAGTAAGATCAAGTGTTAACTTCTTCATTGATGAATGTTGTATATATACAATTACAAGGGATGCGGTTTGTTCGAGAGGACGGCAGTTGCCGTTTTAGCAACCGCTCAGCGGTTCCGATAAGCATGGATTCAACCGTTTGGTTTTATCCTTAAAACTCCCTCTAATCAATGCTTATCCTTGCGAATAACATCATCTTGAAATATGACTCCTCTAAAAACCCTGTGGGAAAAATATGAGGAGTATAGAGTTTGATATGCTGTTTAAAACTCCTGTAAAACAATGGAAAAATAAGGAGAAAATGCGACAGCATATTATGATTATTGTCTCGTTGAACTCAATACGAGAAAACCCATAGAGTTTAGAGAACAATAAATATGTCGTATATACTTTCCTAAAAACCCTGGTGGGGAAAACGGAAAATATGACATATGATCTTATGTTGATATTACCTCATTAAAAACCTTGATGAGAACCTGTAAAGTAAACTCATAAAGGGGAAAAAGAGTGTAATATGATGCTTTGAACAGGAATAGTTCAGTAAGACACTCCCCCTGATTCTTGCAAATTTCAAAGTCGTCGTGTACCAATCTTATGAACATATTTCTGAAATATAGAAGTTGGTAGAGACTTCGTGAATAAATCAGCGAGGTTATCGCATATTTTAGTTTGCAAGATGGGCAATATGGTGATATTGCTTACTACGTAACCTGTTTGCATCCGGGCAATCATAAGCAACATTATCTTTGAGATAATGGTAGGTGATTCGATAGAATCAACTTCACATGACTGTTGTATGTGGTTTATCATCCTGTGAAGTCACAAGAATACAAGTGATGTATCGTACTTCAGGATGATTGATGGATATAGCCACTAGAGTCTGTTTCAAAGACTTCCATAGGATGGCTATCACACCAAGTAGGAACACGAAGCTTGTCTGTGATCTTACATAGTAGGGATCTAATCAATATATCCGATGATATTGGTGTTCAGATTTCTCTGAAACTGAAAGAATATGATAAGATATTTTGATGCCTTGGAGATGTCGAAAGACATTCTTGACTCCCAACCAATTGAGTTTGGTGAGTCTGGCATTAGGATATGGAACCTTGAGTCCCAATATCTCTTTTCCATCGTCTCACGGTCTAAAAGGATCATTCTCTACGTCTAGAGATCGAACAACCAGGAGAGTTTTGGATGGATAAATCTTGTCCATATTGAATTTCTCTAATAAATTCAGGATATAGACAGCTTGGTGTACCATAACACATGAGTGAAGGTGCTTGAGTTGTAATCCCAAACAAAATTTGGCGTTACCCAAATCCTTCATCTTAAATTCCGTCTTTAGATGATTACGTGCATCGTCAATATCTTGTGCGTTGCCAATGATATGTAGATCATCAACATACACTAAGATAATGCAAAGTCCTGTAGAGGATTTCTTGATGAACACGCGTGGATAATCATCATTGTAGGAGTAACCCTTTGTATAAGGAACTCACTAAATTGGTTGTACCAAAGATATTCCGACTAAATTAAGCCATGTAATGACTTATTGATTTTACACAATATATGTTGCGTTTTGTGTTTGGATTCAACATTGTGATTCCATGAGGAAATTTTATGTCTAAATCAAGTGACACAT
Organism: Stipa capillata; assembly: GCA_019208055.1. Lineage (NCBI taxonomy): Eukaryota > Viridiplantae > Streptophyta > Magnoliopsida > Poales > Poaceae > Stipa > Stipa capillata. The sequence continues at coordinate 26,054 of JAGXJF010000130.1, forward strand.
ACAAAGATATGCTGTCACTACATCTACCAACTACAAAGATAGATGATTTGTACTGCCATTAAGATAAAGTATCGGAAAGAGATTCCACCTCTGAAGAATATGTTTCGGGTATCTGCGTGAACCCTTGTGCTACAATACTCGCTCTATGTCTCACCACCTTGTTGTTCTCATTCCGTTTCAGAAAGAAAACTGGTATAGGTATTACTTTTGTGAATACCTTCCTTTTATTGAGCAAGGTTATTTCTGCTTGGATTGCACTATTTGCTTGAGTTCAGTCCGAGTGTTGTTCACACTTTGCCATGGCCATGGTCTTTGGATCTGAATCATTTGAAAGATTGTTTGCAATCTATTTGAGAAATGTATGTCGACAATTGTAGACTACCGGTTATATATTTCTCCAGAATATGTGAATATAGTTGATGGAAATATCATTACCCTTCGTGACTGTTCGCGATTTTCCAATGCGGTTGAGTCTGGATATTCCGATGTACCAGTCATTGTGTGCACTATGAACTGGGTTGGTGGAGGTTGTCCATCCACCGGGTGTATACTACCCATTAGGTGTCTGTCAACGTGAAGTTGACTTGCATTTACTGATTCGGAGGCCTCAATATCCTTTATTGCTTGTGGGAAGCAGAATCTTGAGTGTGTGGCCGTACTTCTCCCCCTGTTACACTGAATGGGGAGTTGAGTGGTTTTTGTTGGTACCTCCACTCTTTCCGGCGCATGTCTGCAGGATTATAGGGTTTTGTGACACCTGTATAGTCAGTAAATGAATTTGGCAGGTTATTTGCGATGTGTTGCAAATATACTGAACATGGGTTCAGATGTTTGAGTACGTGGATTTGAGGCGGAAATGTCTTGGACATTCCAACTAATTTCCTGGCATTCTTCATGGTACTTGAGTTCTCCCCCTAATGCCTGGAAATGGTCCTCGTTGAATCAGCATACTGGCCTTGAATAACTTCTCCTGTGAGGGGCTTCAGGTATTGACGGAAATACAGTTATTCCTCACATGGATCCCAAATACATAGTGAGGGGCCAATGTTGTATGTCGGGGTGGTGATATCGGTGTGTAACTGAATTATCGCAGATGGGAAATACTTGGTAGATTTTCACGTATCAAAGGTAGAGGAGAATAATATTATACAGTTTGGTTATGAGTGTGTAAATCTGCATGACTCCAACGTGAAGTTGGTAAGCTGCAATTCATCAACAAAGATCTTGCAATGAGTTTGATCCTCTTAATCAGTGATTTAGCCAAACCATTTTGTGTATGGACATCTGGAACATAGTGCTGAACTTCAATCCCCAGGGCCATGCAATAATCATTGAAAGCATGTGAGGAGAATTCTGTAGCGTTGTCTATGCGAATTGTCTTAATTCGACTTTCTGGATAATGGGCTTGAAGTTTAATTACTTGCCTCATTATCTTGGCAAATACATGGTTCCGTGTGGACAGAAGGCACACGTGTGACTATCGTATAGATGCGTCAATGAGGACCATGAAATACCTAAAAGGTCCAGAAAATGGTTGGATGGGACCACAAATATCTCCTTGAATGCGTTCAAGGAACTGAAGTGGTTCAGCTTGTATTGTGAGGGCCTCAAAATTAGCTTCCCTGTGGCACAGGATGTGCACACGAAGTCTGACGATTGAGGAAAATTTGACTCAAGCAAATTATGACCAATGGAATTGTGAGTAATTTTTCTCATCATCCCGATACCGGGATGGCCTAGGCGATCATGCCAGGTTTGGAATGCGTTGACATTCTGAAAAATTACGTTGTATGCAACATGTTCTACGGACTGGATGTACATATAGTACAATCCGGACGATAGAGAAGGAATTCTTTCAAGTACTTGTTTGCCATATCCGTAATCTTTGGTGAAGAGTAGATACTCCTCATTATTGTCGTCATGGTTTTCAATGTGAAAAGCCATTTTGACGGATATCTCAAAACTAATTAGAGTACGTGACGAGTCGGGATACAGTAAAGCATCCGCAATTGTCACTTATGTACTCCCTGGGAGGGTAAATATGTCACGTCCAGTGCCAATAATTACCGTATCGCGTCCAGCGATGGTTAAAATATCTCAATTCATCTGTTTCAGATTTGGAAATATTTTAGCTCCCTTAGTATGGAGTTTGTGGTAGCACTGTCCACAAGGCATAATTCTTCTTCCATCGGATTGTCCCCGTAGATAACTATATATAAAAGAATTTTCAGTAAGAAAACTTCATGTAAATATATAGTAGACAATCTTATCATATCAAAATGTGCTGATACAATATAAAAATGATAACAATACTTATGTTCTTAGTACAACATCACAAATGGACATAATTAAAATAGATCATAAAGGAGATTGAGAGACTAATCGAAGTCTCCAAACATGTCGGTTGAGGCAAACTCAATCATCATGTTCTCCTTGTCGGCAGGGTCCTCTGGCTGATGGAAAGACATGGTGTTGCTCGGACCGGGAGGAACATCGAGCGAACTTCCATCTCCATTGGCGCTGTCTGGATGAAGGTTGAAGTTGGCTTCAAACCTTTTCCCTTGAGGTGCCATGCGTCCTTGAGATTGTTGGTACAGAACAGCCAGATGCTTTGGGGTTTTGCACTTGTTAGTGGGATGCGTGTAGCATCCACATTTGTCGTAAAGCTTAGTTTTGTCATACTTAGGCTTTGCAGTGCCTGACCCCTTGTCTGAGTTTCTAGGCTTCTTGTTCCTACTGCGCTTGCGCTTGCGCTGTCCATTCGCAATATTCATATGAACTTCAGGTAAAGGTTGTGCCACAACTAGGCGCTGAGAGCCATTCTTAGTGAGTAGCTCATCATGTTTTTCAGCCTGAAGTAAGATATGAATGAGGTCGGAATAGACGGTGTAGTTGCGAGCGCGGTATTGCTGCTGGAGGATCCTATCTGCGGGAAGCATAGTGGATAGAGTTTTCTCTATCTTTTCCACGTCAGTAGGTTCCTTCCCGCAAAAGCTTAGTCTGGAACAAATCTTATGAACCTCGTGATTGTACTCTCCGATGGACTTGAAGTCCTGAAGACGGAGATGAGTCCAATCGTGGAGTGCTTCAGGCAGAACAACTGCCTTCTGCTGTTCATACCTCGTTTTGAGGGCCTGGAACAGGGTGTGAGGAGATTCTTCCTCTAAGTACTCAGACTTGAGATCCGGGTAAATATGGTGCCTTATGATGTATAAGGCAGCATATTTCTGCTGTTCTGTCAGTGGCGTGGCTCCATCCGGTAGAGGGGTCTCCGGATCCTGGATTGCACGCACTATCCCACGGGACGCAAGACTGATCTTGATGTCCATGGCCCATGTAGGGTAGTTGTGGCCGTTGAGGGCAAGCTCCTCAAATTCTTTTGTGATCATCGTTGACCTACATGGGTGAACCAGAGATAATTAATTTACGCTGGGTAAATTAAAGACCATCATGGTTAATGTTGTAATGACTTTGCAAAATTTAATAAAAATTTCAAGAAATTGGCTTGAAACCATTAGTGTGAATCTCAAATTTGCTAAGTATGACATTTTGTAGAGTAAATCTTGCAGCAATTGGGGAGTATAATCTGATAAAATCAGTAGATACTCAAGTATAATCTGATAAAATCAGTAGATACTTATTTACCCAATGCCATTTAGTGCTTAGGGAGTATGATCTGATAAAAACAGTAGATACTCGAGTGTAATCTGATTAAGTTAGTAGACACTCATATACCTAATTCATATGTCAGTATTTAATTTGAAGAAAATCACTTTGAATTTTACAAATTGATTCCTGCTCGTATTAAGTCAAAAGACTTAATTAAGGTGAATCAATTGTTATTTGCAAGAAATTTAAATTTCGATTGCAAATTTCTGGATGCAATTAATCGCGACATGTAGAAGAACATGGAAATATATTGCATCACAAATTATTTCTGGAATACAGAGTATTCAACAGAAAATACAGTACTAAGATAAAAATACTGTAATTAAAATGCTGCTAGGAACAAATAAGGGCTAATTTGCGAAAAACCCGAAATATAGGGGCTTTTCCGCAAAATTGCCAGTTTAAGCCGGCCATATAACCGGTCAGACCGGCCTGCACCGGCCGGGGGGCCTTCGGCAACCTGGGCCGCAGCCCAGGCGGCCTTTCGGCCTGCTTAAGGGCGCGCAAGGGGGGGGGCGGCCGATGGGCCGGCCTTTAAGGCCCACACCGGGGGGGGGTGGCATATGGGGGTGGTGCGGTTAGGGTTAGGGATTGAATCCCTAACCGCACCCGGCGGCGGCGGCGCTAGGCGGGCACAGCGGCAGGCGCGGTGGCGGCGGTTGAGGCGGCGGGCGAGGAGGCGCGCGCGGCGGCGGCGGTACCGGCGGCAGCTGCGGTGGCGTCGGCCACGCAGCGGCCACCCGCCGGCTGGCCCCTTCACCGGTGGCGCACGGAGGCCAGCAGCGGGAGGAGGACCGGCGCGGGGTGGCCGGCTCGGCGGACTCGGGGCCGGGGAAACGGCGGGCGCGGGGAGGGCGGAGGCGGCGGCGCGGGCGGAGGCGGCGGCGCGGAGGGCGGCGCCTTCGGCGGAGGAGGCCACGGTGGAGGCGGCCACGCCAGCAGCGACGACGGCAACGGCCACGCGGCGGAGTGCTGGAGGGCGAGGCCGAGCGGCGCGTCGCCGGCGGCCGGCGATGGAGCGGCGAGGCCGCGGGTCCAGCGAGGGGCCAGGCGCGAGGCAGCACCGGCGCCAAGGCGCCGTGGCGCTGCGCCAAGCGGGCGGCGAGGGCCGGCTCCATGGCGGCGTCGGCTGACTCCATGGCGACGAAGAGACGATGACGACGGCCGTCCAGTCGGAGCAGGTAAAGGCACATTGAGAAGAAGGCCTGAGGCATGGCGAATCCCTACCTCTTGCTTGGTTCTTCTTCTTCGGTTCTTTGCTCTGTTGTTCTCTTGGCCAATACCCTCGGTAGAGCGTGCTGATAACGTGTTAAAGTTTGAGAATACAAGCGAGAATGGCCAAGAACGAGTAAGATCAAGTGTTAACTTCTTCATTGATGAATGTTGTATATATACAATTACAAGGGATGCGATTTGTTCGAGAGGATGGCAGTTGCCATTTTAGCAACCGCTCAGCGGTTCCGATAAGCATGGATTCAACCGTTTGGTTTTATCCTTAACAATATAAAACCAATTAGCGGACCTAATGCAAAGTGTACTCCAGCCCATTTAATGCGGGTACATGATGTCACAGCTAATTTTTCTTTGTTATTTAGTTGTAGTTTTTTTATTTCTAAATTGTTTTATTAGATTTGCTAGTGTTAAATTTTCCATCATTGTCCTAATAACACGTGTAATTGTTGTAACACATGGCTTGATTCTTTTTAATTTTTTAATAATTGTTTTTCGTTTGTTGTACTAATTTTTCATTTGTTCTATATCCATTTTCGTATGGTCCATTAATAGTATTGAATTGCTCCGTTGTTTGTTTCATTCGTTCCAGAGCGACTTGAGTGCACTAGAGGCTTTAGATACACTCATGTACTAAGTCTCTTGTTCACCATACAAAAAGTCATAGCAAAATGTAACAAAAAAAAACAACATTCACGCAACATGTATTCTACCATAACACAAAAATTTGAATATCCATACATCAAGAAACAGATAAGACAAGTTCAATTATAAATAGTACCATATCTAAAATGAATAGTACTCTAGTGCGACTTAGTATTATCCATAGTTGAATTTGTACTTTTTTCTTGATACTTTTGTCAGATTTTGACTTGAAATTTTACGATGTAGTAAATATGTATGTTGTGTGAATTTTGTCACATTATTTTACACCTCATTTGGCTCATAAGAGTTGAATTCGATTTGTTCAATTAGATTCCAAATACTATTTTAATAGAATTTGAATTTGATTCTAGAAGATTCCAATTCTAATTTTTATGTTTAGGTGTCACGTGAAAATATAACTTTCTCATTAAAAAAAAGGCCTTTTCGGTACTTAAAATTTCAACCTCACATTCATACTACAATGTTTTCTTGAAATCAACTAAAATTTTATGGACACTATTCACGTAAGATGAGCTATTTTGTGCATATTGGCAGACATGAGTGTGCAGGCGGATCTCACGGACTTGTAGATGTGGCTTTCATAGAATTTTGGTATTTTCAACGTCAACCCCACATTTACACCATGAAATTTTTAGAAATCACCTGAAATTTTTGGTGGTGACTTCGTGCATAGAGAAGAACTCTGTATGAGTAGGCATTTCTCATAGACTTTTGGAGGTAATCTTCATAAAATTTTCGTATTTAGAATTTCACCCTTACTTTCACATCTTAAAATTTTTATGAAACAAAATAAAATTTATTGGAGTGATTCAATATTAGAAGGTACTACTTTATGCATTTTAGTGGGCCCAAGCATGCAGATAGGTTCCACGAGCTTGTGAGATAGTAAAGAATTGGTTACTTATGTTCTCACCCCTTGGAGTTGGGTTGAAATTTATGATTCCAATTCTTGTGGCGTTCAAACATCTATATTTCTAAAATCCAATTTCAATTCTTAAGTTTTATGTTCAATCCAAGGGAGCCAAACAAGTTGTTGGATTTTTTCATGACTTTTTGAATGGTGAACTTTGGACCTGGCGTACAAGTGTGCTAACCCTCTTAGTGCATACAAGTCACCGTTACCAAATATAAAGAAACAGTGTTCCGGTGTTATGTAATACTATTCATAACCAATTTGTCTTTTCTATATCTTGATGAGTGGATTGAATTTTGATCTGAAATTTTATGACATGTTAAATAACTTTTTTATAGCTTTTTATATAGTGAACTAGAGACCTATAGCATATAGATGCACCTAAGTCCCTTAGCACCTACAAGACTTGCCCCAACTCCTGCCCCAACTCCTGAAGTCTAAAAGGTACACTCAAATAAAAAAACTCACTCAACAGCATCAAACTCTCAAAACCAAGCCCTTGTCCTAAACCGCCATGATTTTAGTTGATGTGACTTCTCGACGTACATGTTTTGTAAATACGGCAACCGCATGTGCACCACAGCATCCATATCAAGACACATGTCCTCCTTCCTCTCCTTCCTTGCGATGTCACCTACATCAATTTACACATGTCTACTGCGTGGCATGTAAAGTCAGATTTATTGACGTGGACGCCAACATTGCGAAAATCAGTGATGGAACCAAACTAGCTAGGAGCTTAAAGTTGAACGGTTTGATAACTAGAGGAGGAAAAGTAAACCATTTTATCGTCGGATCTATTTTTTCGATTTAGGGAGAAGTCGATAGTAATAAGGCGGACTTGTTCCAGAAAACGGAAACATGAGCTCCTATTCTTTATTTCAAACACACAAAAAGCTTACGTGTCATCCACGAAGAAAGAAAAAAGAACGACTACGACAAGAGCTCCAAACACCACGGAGCCGCTGCCCAACCGGCCGCGCTCCACTCACCTGAGCTCACGAGGTTTGATTACAGAAAGATTTACAACCAATACTTGTCCTAATCTAGGACCAGACACTCTTCTCCTCTTCCTACTAAATTTCTACAGTTCTGGGACCTTCTTGGGAATCCAAACCGGATTAATCAGGTCCTTACACATGCTAGCTGCTTCGGACAGCTGAAACCTTGATTTGTGTACGTAATAATTATTTTCTGAGAGGGTATAATTTGGTAATCAGTTACTAAATGAAAGAACGTATGCAGAAATGCAATTATGCAGCACGAAGAAGAATGCAGCAAAATTAACATTCCCACGGCTACTAGAGTACAAAAGAGCTGGCTCGAATATAATTCCTAGGTCTCTGGGTGACAGAAATTAAATGACCCCTCAGTTTCTGCATTTGGGGTGCATTAGATATGCATTGTACAACTATCCCCGTCCTTCCATTTCATATGCCCTGTTGCTCATGCATGGTTCAGCAACCAAAAACAACAGAACACGAGTATGATCCTAACTCCTAAGCATACATATGACATGAATCAAGCAGTTACCAATGTGTATTTAAATATCTTCACGTGGTGTGAACATAACATACAAACTATGCAGAATGCGAAGGAAAAGAACACGTTGTTGGCATTTACATACCTTAATTTCAACTATCTACTACATGATCATGATTGAGATATTAGATGTAAACTGACATTTGTGAGGGTGGTGTTCTTTAGCTCTCTACTACAAATTCAAATGTCCCACTGGTTACATGAATTTCACTTCTTTTCCACCAAATTCCAGCCTTTGGTGTCTTCTTATTTCCACACATTCTCCGAAGTCTTGAGGATCAATTGTATTACTCACTCCTTGTTTAACATCAAGTTGTTGCTATTTTACCTTGTTTAACATCAAGTTGTTTGCTATTTTATATATGACTATATCCAAACCATCAAGTTGTTTGCTTTCGCAATTATCCAATAGAAGGAGCTCGTATATTGGTACATTTTAGCAGTCAAATCTCATATATTATAAGAAATGCAACAGAGGGCAGTGTTGTATATGCATCCTATATCACGCTATGGTAACACTCATATTAAGATTTTGTCCCCACGGTGTTAATATGCTGGCAATTACAGTACAGAAGCCTTTTTTCACTTTTTTTCAGGTGATATAGCAAGTATCTAGCATAACAGGAAGTAAGACCATCTAGGCCGTACATATACTACTTTAGAGATGATATGCATAGCTTTCTGGTGCATTTTTCTATGTGCAAAATGAAGGTTGTAGCAAAATGAGCTCAAAATTATACGGTCACTTAAATTTTTTCACGTAACTCGCATTGGAGTATCTCAAAAATAGTATGTAAGTACTCCCCCCAATACAGAAAAAGGGTCGTTTTAGAGTTTTTCACAAAGTACACAAGAATCTGTTGTTTGGAATTTTTAGTTGCACTCCAGTCAGTCTTGCCCCTGATTAATACTCCTTGTGTTTTGTGCTCCAGTGTATGCAACTTGGGCTTTTATTGTGTTGTCCAACCGTTGAATTGAGTACTAGTTCTACTATTAGTAATGCCTCTCTATTTAATCAGGAGCTAAATGGCGCCAATGTGCATGCGAAGGGACTCAATGCAGCCAAAAATTCTAAGCACCGAAACGTACTGGCGCCAAACAAGCTGACGCGCGCCGAATACAAAAACAGAGGTTATGTATGCACAACAGAAAAAAATTTGGGAGAAGCAGGTGTCGAGCCCTGGACCCTGGCTGGTGAAAAGCGCACACACCACATGGACTAGAAGGCTTTTTATTTAAAAAGGCAGAATAGTAAAAGAATTCCTAATTAAGCTCATCTTGGTATCCTAATATTGTCTAAAACGATTGTGTACTGGAGGGAGTATATTCATAGTGATAAAAAAAGCATATATACTACCGTATTTGGTAGTATATGATATCTGGTAGTAACTACGCCTAGTTCTAGAGTGTATTTTCCTATTTGACAAACCACGTTTTCCAGCTTCCCATCCACTACTGAATAAGATGGAGCAAACGGCATGAAATGACCAAACACACCAACAAAATGACTCTTGAACAGGCTGGATCAAAGAAAATGATGGTTTTGTTCATGTAACTACCGGTGAACTCTTGACAAAGTGACAACTATCAGTGACTGAGAAAAGTCGGCAGTTGTAGGATCAACAGAACCTCTCCACTAGCTGTTATTACAGTACAAATCAGCACAAATTTGCTCGATTCTCCTAATGCAAATTTACATCTCCATAGTCATGGTGAAACAGAAGCAGCAGTAGTGACCGCACTGACCGACTTTCGTTACTGCAGGAGTTAATATCAGAAGTTATCTGTAGTTTCTCACAGATTATTCCATCTTCTTGATGGACCCTACCAAGTGGTCGATATCAGGAGTTACAACTGCGCGCTTGCTGACCTCCCCTAGGCTGCAGCAGTGCTTATTTTTATGTTAATCCCTACAGTCTCTTGAGCAAATGCGCAGTTTAAACCAGCTGAAACCTGTACATTTTATTCATTTTAAGTGCATCATCGAAGAACGGAAACAGAAAATGCAGCATAAAGAAGTGGAGAATTTTAACCACCTACATTGCATTTCCGAGCCTTATCTTCCCTTTACCACTCTTGTACACAAGTACCTTCCCCGTGAGACCACCTGGAAGATCTTTTAGCATACAACATTGGATTGACTCATGTCTCCTCTTCTTATCAGGAGGTGTTTGGTTGAGCTTTTCAGCATTTTTCACTGGAAAAAGTTGCAGCCCAACTAAACGGCCAGTTTTTTAACGGCTTTTGCCAACGGTAACTGTGGGCTTTGTAGTGTAAATTTAGCTGTTTGGAAAAGTCGCCTTCTGCCAGCCTTTTGCAATATGCTGAAGCTTCTGTACTCATTTTCTAAAATGCTGTAGATGGTTTGGATCAACCAAAAACCATATATTCACTTTCCTACGGCCACAACAGCTTTTTGAGACAGATAGCCAACAACAGCATTGTCAACAGCCACAGTCTTACCAAACAGGCCCTCATTCTCCTTGGATGTTGTGCCTTCTGTTTCAACATCCTCACTGATGTCTGTATCTACCTCAGCAGTTGATTCAACCTGCATTGGTAAAGAGATGCAGAAACTAGAAGAAAGAGCAATTGCGGACTATTCATCATGTCCTCAGTGTCCTGTCAGGGCAACACTATATATAAAACAGCAGCAATAGGCTACTATACAGTAGGTCTAAGCAGTTTGCATCTAGATTAGATAGCAGGTCTAAGCAGTCTGTAACCTGAGAATTGTTCTTAGGACAGATAAGAGAGAACACGTTTTAGACACCCCAATCCCAGATGTGCCTGCTGATAATGCTAGTGCTGCTGTTAAGAACGCCTACAAGAAGGCAACTGATGACTCTCTTGAGGTCAGCTGTTTTATACTGGGCTCCATGGAACCTGAGCTTCAGAAGCAATTTGAGAACATGGAAGCACACGATATGATCGTGGGGCTCAAAGGTATGTTCCAGACTCAGGCTAGGACTGAAAGGTTTAATGTCTGTAAGGCCTTTCTAGAATGCAAGCTAGCAGAAGGCGCTCTCATAAGCTCACATGTGATCAAAATGGTTGGTTACACACAGACTCTGAAAAAACTTGGTTTTTCCATTAGCCAAGAGTTGGCTACTGATTTTATTTTGGCATCACTTTCACCTAGCTATGGGAACTTCATTTCGAACTACCATATGCATGGCATGGAGAAGGGCCTGAATGAGCTTTGTGGGATGCTCAAAATAGCAGAATGTAACATTAAGAAGTGTGCAGGGCATAGTCATGTGATGACGATGCAGAAAATAGCTAGCTTCAAGAAGAACGGTAAGGGCAAGGCTCCAGATACAATCTCGAAGCCCAAGTCTCAAACTAAGCCTAAGACTGGACCTGATGCTAAGACAGTATGCTTCTTCTATCAAGGGACTGGCTACTGGAAGAGAAACTGCAAGAAGTACTTGGCCTCCGTCAAGGAGAAAGGTGGAGTGCGACTTCTACATCAGGTACACTTGTTGTAAATGTTATAGACATATTTCTCACAGATTCTCCTAATAACTCTTGGGTATTTGATACCGGATCGGTTGTTCACATTTGTAACTCGATGCAGGGGCTGTTAAGGATTAGAAGCATTGCGAGAGGAGAAGTTGATCTTCACGTCGGGAATAAAACAAGGTTTGCTGCGTTGACCATCGGCACCATGCAACTTCACCCACCTTCAGGATTAATTATGGAATTGAATAATTGTTATTATGTTCCTAGATTAAGTCGAAACATTATATCTCCTTCATGTTTATTGAGGGACGGTTATAAATTCGTTATTGAGGACAATGGTTGTTCCATGTTTAAGAATAAGATGTTTCATGCTTATGCACCCGTTGTGAATGGGTTATTCATTTTAAATCTTGATGATGCACCTGTCTATAATATTAATGCTAAAAGGCTTCGTCCTAATGATTTGAATCCTACCTATATTTGGCATTGTCGTTTGGGTCATATAAGTGACAAGCACATGAAGAAGCTCCATACAGATGGTCTTCTAAAGTCGTTTGATTTTGAATCATTCGAGACATGTGAGGCTTGTTTACTTGGAATAATGACTAAGATACCGTTCACGGGTTATTGTGAGAGGGCGTCATACTTGTTGGAACTAGACCAATGAGCACGACTGCTAGAGGTAGCTTTTAGTACTTTATTACTTTCACTGATGATTTTAGTAGATATGGCTATGTCTACTTAATGAAGCATAAGTTAGAATCTTTTGAAAGGTTCAAGGAATTCCAGAATGAAGTGCAAAATCAATGTGGCAAGAAAATTAAGTTTCTTCATTCTGATCGTGGAGGTGAGTATTTGAGTCATGAGTTTAGCAATCATCTAAAGAGTTGCGGAATTGTTCCACAGCTTACGCCTCCCAGAACGCCTCAACGAAATGGTGAACCCTTAACTGACGTAGCAGCACTACTCAGTCCGGTCTTGGCACATGACATGCCCTCAGCATACAACTACTCTGATCCCTAATAAGGAGAGAACCTCCGACAGTCTTCTGACTCAGCAGACAAACCATCGCAGTGCAGGTCCCTTAGCATTTACAAGCTCTCCCCTGGTACAGAGATGTACCTGAGTCATAGAGCGCTAGACCACCTGTGACACAGCTGTGTCACACCGGTGACTCTAACCCCTAGGGTTTTCTACTGCTAGCACTGCAGAGTGCTAACACAAACCAGTTTCACACTTGTGCAAAACTGTTGACACAGGGCCACTGACCTCAAAGCATCAGTGCCACTGTCCAACACCCTGAGCATTGAGCAAAAGATCCTCCACAGATTATTACTACTTCATCCCTCTTGATAGTACGGGTGTTTCCTATGGACTCAAAGAAACTAGCAAATCTAGGCTTTACCTGCCACCAACTGTATTCACGGCCCTTGACGCATCAAGCCACCATCACCTTGCTTGCAACTCCTTGCACAGCACCGGCTTCTTCACAGCTGTGACACAGCTGCCTAGCACAGCCATTCCCTTGTCCTGGAAACCACCTTTGTATCTTTTTGGGTGGTCATCATTCCCTTGATGACCCTTCTTCCTAGAACCTATTAAACCTGCTTACACTCATTGTAAACATTAGATCCCAGATTGAGTTGCCATTAACCATCAAAACCACTTAGGGGCCTAGATGCTCTTTCAATCTCTCCCTTTTTGGTGGTTAGTGGCAACCCATTCAACAAATTCTCATAAAGATTGAATGAGAGATACATGTGCAGGTTGTTAGAAAATACTCCCCCTGAAGCTGTGCATAATAGATTTGCTTTTATCAGGCTAGTGCACAGATTTTAATTTTGGGATATGAGCAGTATGTTCTTACAACTTACACTTTTATCAGTTCAGAGAATGTGTATCAGAGCATATGTCATTTCAGAGTATGTCTATCAGAGCATATGACATAAAGGATATATCTGAACTGATATATTTTTCTTCTGATGCAGTTATAATAACTGGAGTATGTGAGTTTTAATCAGAGCATTCCAGTTATGATAATAGAGCATATAGATGTGTATCAAAGCACAAATGGAGCACAAATTTAGAGTAGACATATGAATCAGAGTAAATTTATGTGCAAAGCATCAGAGCAAATTCTCAGAATAAGCATATGTATCAGATCAAAGCTGATAAGGCTCACATTACTGCATCAGAGCTCACTAAACTTATTAAAGATGAACATTACGATATTAGAGCATATCACGAAGATTAATTGTAATCAAGACAGAAGAATCAGAAATTAAAACACAAGTCTTGATACAGACACAAAATGTTTACTCCCCCTATATCCAAAATACTCCCTCTTATATTTCTCCCTTTAGCACTTCTCCCCCTTGCACTATTACTACCATTTTCTCTCCCCCTTTGACACTAAAACACCAGAAAGGGGATGAGGAGAAGAAACATTCAGGGGAACTTGGTCTTCAGTAGCTGGAGAACTTCTGACAGTTGAGCCTGCAGCTGATCGACTTTGGAGTCCAGACTGTCAATTTTGGTTCTGAGCTGAAGATTTTCTCTGTGCAGAGCTGCAAACTGTGTTGGCATGACCTTGTTCTAGTAGGCTCTAGCTGCTGCTTGAGACATGAGAGAGGAGGACAAAGTGCCATCTTCAGCTACCTGTGTCACAGACACAAACTCAGCTGGGTCAGCTTCAGGGAGACTCAGCTGTGACACCGGTAGGTACTTGGACTTCAGGCACTGGCACCGGAGGGACAGGCACTTGAGGAGCTGTGGGAGCAGCTGTGTCACCGGGGGCAGACACAGCTGGATCAGGAGAATCGCCAAACAGAGCTGGCACAGCAACCTCATCAGGATGGTCATCAGCCTGAGGCCTGAGCTGGGTCTTTTATGGTCTTCACTGTCATGTCGAAGTTGGAATCTAGAAGACCTATGCGTTGAAGGATCATGTACATGATGTACGATCCATACCTCAGCTTTGCTTTCTTGTCCTTCTGAACCGCATCTATCTCATGGAATATATATCTGGCCACATCAAAATGCTGGTTCTTTGCAATGTGCACCAAGATCTGCCAAACTGGATTATACACAGCATCTGTTTTGCCTCCCTTGGGCTGAAGAGTAACATTGATGATCTTCACAAGATGCTTGGCTGTGATGGTGATGCCCTTGAAATAGACATGTTCAGGAGGGGCTTTGGCAGGAAAAGTGAAGTTCCTAGGGTAGAACTTTCTTCTATCAGCATTGGAGACTGGCTCTAGCTTGAAAAGATTGGGCATTCCAGACTCCACTGGTGCATGTAGCAAACTGTTAAACTCTGGGGCTGTTATTGACAGAAGTTGACCTCTAGTCTTCCAGAGCATAACATCTTGGTTGCTTTGTTCAACCCAGACTGTGGCATAAAATTCTCTGAGAATCTCTGGGTCATAATCCTGTTGAAGACTGCAAATAAACTCCAGGCCTGAGGCTTGAATCAGGGATGGTAGGGTTCTCAGCCTGGGATCATTCAGGCAGACCAGTCTATGGCCTTGCAGTCAACAAATCCTTTTGAAGACAAGATTTCATGATATACACCCCGTTGATGATCATTGTGAAATCTGGGGTCTGAGCAAGATGGTTCCTTGAACTCTTGATCTTCAGAGAAGTATGGGCAGATTGACCTCATTTTGATGAATGTACTGGTGCTCATTGAGGCAACTTTGCTCTTGGACTTCTTTGGATCACTCTTAGGAAGCTTTTTGGCTACAGCTCTTGAGATAAATGACATTTGATTAACCTCAGTCCTCAGAGCATATGAAAATATGTAGTGATACTTGGATTCCAAGTCATCATCTGCAGCTGAGAGACTGGGATGAGCTGTCTTCATGTTCTTCCTCTTCTTCCTCTTCTGGTTCTGTGGCTGATTCTGCACTGGGAGATGAGCTTTCTGCTTGATAATCTTTGTCAGAATCAGACCTAGGTTCTCTGGCCCTTGGTGGAGTCACTGATACTCCTCTACCATCATCTGATTCGCTCTCTGAGCTTTCTTCTTGGCCAGCTGCTTCAGGTGCCTGTGCCACAGGAGAGGACACAGGTGCTTGAGAAATGGGGACTGGGACAGCTGCCTGAGGCACAGGTGATGGAGTCCGGTGAGTTACTTGAGCTTGAACCTCTTCTGCCTGAGGCACAGCTGGCTGAGACAGCTGTGGACTTGGTGATTTGGCAGGTTCAGTAGGCTTCACAGATCCAGCCTCTACTGATGATGAAGGCACTTGGGCCTCTTTTGGTGCTTGTTCCTCAGCCTCAGACACAAGAAACTGGGATGGAGACATCTGCTTCTGCACATCTAGAGAGGAGAGGGATTCTACACTTGTAGAGCTCACTAGTTGATCTGCTCCTCCTCTGGTAAGTCTGTATATTGGACTTGGCTGGGCTGGCCACCTGTGACACAGGTGGTGGCATCTCCTTCTTAATTTCTTGGAGAGCTTCCTTTTGCTGTTCCAGCTGATCTTTCATTGAAGGCTTGGAACTCTGAGAGATTTCTGAGATGATTTCAACCTCTGGTTCTGGCTGCTTCTTTGCTGGAGGTTCTTCACTGATGACAACAGTGTCAGATCTCTTTCTCTTGATGCTTGGAGCAGATGGAGTTGCAGAGACTAGTTTGTTGGCACCAGAGAGCATGCCTTGTTTGATTTTGAGTTCAGCACGCAAGGCATTTTTCTCAGCTCCTGGTGGCAAGTTCTTTCATCTTGCCCAAAAGCTCATTGATCTCTTGAAGAATGATTCTTTCTCTGTCATCTCGACTGAGTCCCTGGTTGCTGTGTGCTTTGAGCTGGACCTGAAACTGCAGGTTTTCTGAAATCTGCAGAGAGTTGACCTCTCTTAAGCCTGACCTCAGCATACACAGATTGTCTCTCAAGACCTCTTGGCAGTGATTGTGCTTTCTTGATCAGCTCATCTATCTGATAAATGAGATGCCTATCTCTGGCATCAGTGTGACTATCGGAGTATTATTCTGGCAATACAGAATATGGGGCGGTGTGAGCACAGCAAATCCGGATGGGTGCACACGGGAGACAGGATTTAGACAGGTTCAGGCCCTCGCGGAGAGGTAATACCCTACGTCCTGTGTTTGGTGGCTAGTATAGCTTGAATCCCGAGTGCCGCAAGCCCTGGAGAATCGATCTCGAGGTGGCTTGAGCTATGAAACAATGGAGATTGTCTATGACTAAGAAGCTTACTGATCGGAGGTCCCCTACCAGGCCTTATATAGGCGACTGGGATAGGGTTACAAGAGTCCGAATCGGTTAACAGATTAGTTTCCTAATTAGTTACAATAGAATCCGGGTATGCCGGGCAGGTATTAGTCCATGTCTTGTACTCCACGTTGATGAGGCGTCCCCGTGTAGGAGTCGGACTCCGAGTAGTCAGCCTGGCCCACCCTATGCCTGGATGGCCAGCTTTGTCCTCCTTGACGATACCCGGGTGCTATATCATCGTCAGTAGCCCCCGAGTCCTTCACGATCTGGCTGCTGTCTGCCTTCTCCCTTGAGCAAGTCTCCCGAGTGGTATCCGCATGTACACGCCTTCTGGTCACTTGCAGAGAGATTGTGAGGGACTCTCAAAGCTTCTGTAGGACAGAAAATAATAAGCCGAGTAATATTCACCCGTAGGGTAGGAATATCATGGCAGGTGAGCTCATAATGGGTAAGTCCTGATAGTATCCAGTCGTTTCCAGCGGATGGAGACCGGGTAATAGCCCAGCGGGGGGCATATCATGAATCCCGACTGAATTCCCGAGTGATACCTGGTTTCCCGAGTGGCTCGGGTCCAGCTAGTGTCCCCCTGGGGGAATACCCTCAGAATTCACGTTAGAACTAGAACACATGCTGTAGCGCTTTGGTCCAGAGTCGTTCGGTGTCCAACTAGTGGCCCACTGGAGGCACACTTCAACCGCCCTTCACTCGGGTGTATTCAAGTGGTCGTGGACCCCTAGAGGTCAACCATTGAAACCCTTCAAACTGTAGCGCTTCGGTCCAGAGTTGCTTGGTATCGGACTAGCAGCCCGATGGAGGCGTGCTACAGCTGCTTTTTATTTGGGTGCATCCCCCGAGCCTCCGGTCGACTGGAGCAGTCGGACGAAGGTTCTTTGTTAACCTGTAGATTTCACTCTGGGGGCACGAACAGTGCACTCAGAGGGTGTAGCCCCCGAGCCCCTACTCGGTTCGAGGAACCGAGTGGAGGGTCTTCAATGACTCTTCCCGAGTAGCTGGTTTACTTGCCTTTCCATAGATTTCACTCTGGGGGCACGAATAGTGCACCCAGAGGGTGTAGCCCCCGAGCCTCTACTTGGTTCGAGGAACCGAGTGGAGGGTCTTGATGATTTTCCTGCCTTCGACCGACTCGGCCAGCACAAGGCCGAGTGCTCGGTGGCTTGAGGTGGAGAAAGCCGCCACAGAGCCCTCTCTGAAGAGAACTCAGGACGCCGCCGCTGGTAAGCCCCCGACTCATGTCTACACAGTCGGAGCCTGCCGAGTAACTTTGCTGCCGACATTGCCGATGAAGAGGTCCCCGTGCTGATGGAGAAAGCCCAGTCGGCGGATACCAGTGCTGACAGCGTTGTCCTACTTTTGAACCGTTCCATATACATGTGAAGTACTCGGGAAGGCTAAGTGTAACTTGATTATGCATGTTTTGGTTAACTTGTTCTGTGTTTATTAACCCCTTCTTTCGTAAAAATTCATTCGTGTGTAAGTTAGCCCTTTGTGTCTGCTCTTGCCGACCCATCATAGCCCCCATTACGTAGAGATTAGCCGTGGGCTGTTTCCCGTGTAGCGCAGGGTTGTGGCGTAGACTGGCGATCAAAGACGAAGAGTTACGAGGGGCTATTTACACAGTACTAAAATAATTGTTGAAAGAGAAGAGCCCGAGTGCACTTAGGCACACTTGTGGTGGTGTAGCCCCCGAGTGTCCGCTATGCGTAGCCATGGGCGTACATAGCGGGCCAGTCGAAAACAACAAGAGTTAATCGGATGGAGCAAATAAAATGTTTACTCATTTAAAGTATGAAAGTACAAAGTTTAAGCATAGAAGCGACTTAGCTGTTCAATGTTTCAGGCGTTGGTGATGTGCCGTCTTTATCCTTCAGTTGGTAAGCCCCCGGACGTAGTTGGGCGGCAACATATGGCGCATCCGAGTCTGCCATGAAATCCTCCCGAGAAGGATGATGGCTTCCCGAACTCTCGAAGCCGTCCGAGTCGTAATCGAGGACGGGTAGAAGGGACTCGATCGTACCAACCAGTCGGGATCCCTGCTCAACGGGTGAAGACCCATGCCCGAGCAGTAGATCCATCTTTCGCGTGACCTCGTCCTTGGAGATGGCCACCGAAGTCATCCACTCCGACGAGAGTCTGAGTGGGAAGACGGTGAAGCCTCTGCCGACTGGCTGGAAGCCGAGTCGCAGAGGTGAAGCTTGCCGAAGCCACTGACTCGAACGAGAGTCCGGGTGAGAAATGTGATGAAGCCTCTGCCGATTGGCCAGGCGCCGAGTTGCAGAGGTGGAGTTTGCCGAGCTTGTCGACGATGAAGTCAAGTTTTCCGAGTCGGAAAACTTGTCCAGGATCGGCGACGGAGTCCTGGGGGCCAAAACTCACGGCCCGACCTGGAGCGAAGTCGCCGTTGCCAAAGAAAAAAACCCCGTCTGGATCTGTTCAGATGGATCTACGCGCACAGCCCCTACCAGGCGCGCCAACTGTCGGAGTATTATTCCGGCAATACTGAATATGGGGCGGTGTGAGCACAGCAAATCCGGATGGGTGCACACGGGAGACAGGATTTAGACAGGTTCAGGCCCTCGTGGAGAGGTAATACCCTACGTCCTGTGTTTGGTGGCTAGTATAGCTTGAATCCTGAGTGCCGCAAGCCCTGGAGAATCGATCTCGAGGTGGCTTGAGCTATGAAACAATGAAGATTGTCTATGACTAAGAAGCTTACCGATCGGAGGTCCCTTACCAGGCCTTATATAGGTGACCGGGATAGGGTTACAAGAGTCCGAATCGGTTAACAGATTAGTTTCCTAATTAGTTACAACAGAATCTGGGTATACCAGACAGGTATTAGTCCATGTCTTGTACTCCACGTTGACGAGGCGTCCCCGTGTAGGAGTCAGACTCCGAGTAGTCGGCCTGGCCCACCCTATGCCCGGATGGCCAGCTTTGTCCTCCTTGACGATACCCGGGTGCCATGTCATCGTCAGTGACTCAGCCCTACAAGTTTGTGAGTTGGGGCTGCTAGAGAGCTGTTGGAGAGGAGCGTCTGTTTCTCAAGAATTTGCTTTCTTAGCTCAACTTCCATATCATAGGAGGTAGCTGACTTCAGCTTCTTGTGCAACTCTTCAATTTTGTTTAATAAGGCTCTATCTTGATCAGATGGCTCCGGAATGGCTATAGACACTGGTATTGACAAATCTGAAAGCTCTAGGCTTTTGGCAGTGTAAATTGTTGTCAACTGTTTCTTGATGGTCTCATCAGTGGCTTCACTGATCTGCTCTGCCAGTTTGTCTAAATCATCCAAAATGAGTTTGTCATATGCAAGGGTTTCTTGAAACTCTTTTGACTCTGGGACAGGTTCTCTGATGGTAAGTGTCCCCCTTGGCAACACTACATTGGCTGCTGATGGTTTGGAAATTTTCTTGACTGCTTTCTTTGACTTCTTGGCAGCCTCTTTTCCCAAAGAAGTATGCTCAACAGCTGATGAGGATCTTGTCCTCTTGGCAGGAACCCTCTTTGTAGAGCTGGATTGACCAGCTTTCTTGGCAGCTGCTTTCCTTTTCCTGATGGCTCTTAGGCTTGCCTTTTTCTTCTCAGCCGCTGCTGCTTTCTGTCTCAGCCTTTCTCTTTCTTGATCTAAATCTGAAATTGTGATCTCAAAGCTTGACTTTTCTGGGTCAGACCAATTCATCCCACTGTCAGCTTTCTCAGACCCTGAAGACATCTAAAGAAACAAGATGGGTGAGAAGAAGTAGGTAAGAGGTGCTCCTAAGATGCAAAAGGTAGTAGCTGTGTGAGACACCTGTGTGAGAATGAGGAGACACAGGTGAGGACTTAGCAACAATCGAGGTCTCTGCCAGTTGAATAGGCTTGCCTGTGTGACAGGTGAGACCCTAGCGGTGACACAGCTACGTGCTGAGGTGGAAGGCAGATTATAGAAAACTAGGGTTTTACAGGTTTTAGCCGATCAAATTTGAGCAAGATGTGTTCTGGAGGATGATCAAGAGCTAAACCATGTTGCAAATATGCCCTAGAGGCAATAATAAAGTTGTTATTATTCTATTTTCATGTTCATGATTAAGTTTATGTTCTATGCTAGAATTGCATTGGTTCTTGAATATGAGATTCAGATGAAAACCTAATTGCATGTGTGGAATAATAAACACCATTCAGATCCCTAGTTAGGCCTCTAGACTAGCTCATGTATTGTTGATGGTCTTGTTTTCCTAATCATGGGCATTGTTAATGTAACAAGGATGCCGGCAATAATGGGAACACATTGTTAGGGTAACAATGGTGTTGGATAGACCCCCTTATGAGATACTGCGAGATCACTTCGTCAATATGTTGTCAGTATCTTCTCATTATGTGTTAACGTTTACTTGCGTCCTTAGACCATGAGAATATCGTAGACCCGGATACCGGATGGTTGCTTTGGGGTCATCAAACGTTACTCCGTAACTGGGTAATTATAAAGGTGACTTTCAGGTACACCAGAAAGTATATCGTGGTTCTAGATATCTCAAGACTGGGATTTGCCCATCCGGCGATGGAGAGATACACTCTGGGCCCACTCGGTATTATGGTGTCCAGCATCGCCTGGCCAGGTATTGTGACTAAAAAGTTAGTCACGGGGATACCGGAATACGGAAACGAGAAAAGAGTACAAACCGGTAACGAGGATAACTAGGTATGGTGATCAAGGAGTTGATCACAGGGATACCGTCAAAGTCTCGCCTCGGGTTGTGTAACGCATCGTGAGGCAAAAGGATGATATGCGGTAATACGAGGTTCGCTCGATAAAGATCTTCGATGATATGTGGGAATCGTTATGGGTGTCCAGATCCCGCTGACGATTATTGGCCGGAAGGTGTTCCGGACATGTCCACATATACTCGAACCTATAGGGTCACACGCTTAACGTTTTAGTGACATTTAGAAATGCTACGATTTATGGAGAACGAGAGAGAAGGGTTTCGAAAGTGTTTCGGATGATCTCGAAAGTGTTCCGGGAGGTCCCGGATGGTTCCGGTGATGTCCGGAAGCGTGTTCCAGAAAGTTCTAGAATGTTCTAGAAGGTTCTAGAAATTCTAGAAGGTTCCACAAGTTCTAGAAGGTTCTAGAAGGTTCTGGTGGAGTTAGACTCCAACTCCAACAGGGTGTCCCTGCTGGAGTAGGACTCCACCTGCCTAGGGAGAGCTGCCCCAACCCCTATAAATAGAGGGGCAGGGCACCTCAAAGGGTATCCCGAGCAGCCCCAAAGGCAGCCCCAGAAGCAGCCCTAAACCCTAGGCCGGCCATCTCTAGATTGGCCACAGCTTTCTTTTTCTCTCTCTTCTAGATTGGATCTAGTACAGCTGCCGGCGCGCTGCTGCTTCTCCTTCTCGTAGATCCCCGCTGTTCTTGTGTGCTGGTCCACACATTACCGTGGTGTCGCTGATCCGGTACGCGTGGATACCTCGGAGACGTCGTATACTTCGGCATTCGATCGGGCGAACTATTCGCGAGGAGATCGCTCTCGCGGCTGGGAGGTATAACCTAGCTGCGGGAGTCTGCGGACTTCATCGACATCGGTCAACTTCTCTGCTGCATTGACGTGATCGTCGAAGGTATGATCTCGTTGCCTGCACCTCGATAGTGATCTTGGGGTAGATTGTGCACGGTAAATTTTTATTCTGCGTAGCACGTTCCCCAACAAACCAACCCTAAATACTTACAATGCGCTGTGGATTAGATTTTAGAGCAAGTTCCCATGCTCGATGAAGAAAAAGCGCAAAGTAGGGCTTGCGAAAGCTTACTTTGATCAAAGAGTTGATAATGCACGGAGTAGATGAAACTTGAGCACGATGGAAAGTCTTTTCCGAAGCATTGAAGAGATTACATGGGGCGAAAACCGCGAATTCGATGAAAGCTTGAGCTTTTGGCGCACGACGGAAGTTGGGGTTTTGAGTTGAACGTGGGTACTGTGGGAAATGTATCGACGTCTTATATAGGCCGAAGGGGTATATGGTGGCTGTGTCACAGCTGAGAGATGGACCTGTGACACAGGTGAGTAAGAAAAGATACCCTAAGACCTACGGATTTCCAAAGCATTCACCTGAGACATAGATGGATGACTCAGGTGACAAGTATTTCAACTATAGAGCACCAAGATAGAGAGACTTAGATAAGAGAGAAAGTATTAGAACACTATCCGAATGTCCTTAAGGAATCTTCTCAATGTCAGCTTGCTAGAAATACAATCAAGCAAAACCAAAGCTGACAAGAGTTGATTAGAAACACTTTGTACACAGGAATATGCACTCATATAGCTCAAGAGATATTCTTAATTCTAAGTATAGCACATACCTGTGACACCGGTGAGTAACACAGGTGTTCATGTAAGAAGCATAAACAGCAAAAACATATGAGCTAGACACCAAGCCAAACCTTTTTATTGCAAGTTAGAGACATCAATGATATTCAATTCACTCCTTAGAGCACAGAACCTAGTCTCATCTAAAGGCTTGGTGAATATATCAGTTAATTGTTTTTCAGTCCTTACATGGCACAGCTGTATATCTCCCTTCTCAACATGATCTCTCAGGAAGTGTTGCCTCACTTCTATGTGTTTGGATCTTTGGTGGTGTACAGGGTTGTTGGTTAACTTGATTACACTTTCATTATCACAGAAGAGGGGTACTTGATTAAAAGATACGTTGAAATCTTTCAAGGTCTACCTCATCCATAATAATTGAGCACAACAACTACCAGCAGCTATATACTCAGCTTCTGCAGTGGATAGGGCTACTGAATTTTGTTTCTTAGATGACCAGGACACTAAGGAATGCCCTAGGAATTGACAAGTACCTGAGGTGCTCTTTCGGTCAACCTTACAACCTGCATAGTCACTATCAGAATAGCCAACTAGCTCAAAATTTGCACCTTTAGGATACCATAAACCAAACCCTGTGGTTTGAATCAAATATCTCAGTATCCTGCGTACTGCCACTCTATGACAGTCCTTAGGGTTAGCTTAGAATCTAGCACACATGCATACACTCAACATAATATCAGGCCTAGATGCACATAAGTATAGCAAGGAGCCTATCATGGATCTAAACTCTTTCTGATCAACAGGTTTACCTTCAGTGTTTAAATCTAGATGACCATTAGTTTGCATGGGAGTATGAATAGGCTTTGCATCCTTCATGCCAAACTTGGTGATGATGTCCTTGGTGAATTTTCTTGAGAGATAAAAGTACCTTCCTTGAGTTGTTTGATCTGAAGTCCTAGAAAGTACTTGAGTTCACCGTCCAGGGACATCTCAAATCTCTTGGTCATCATCTGGCTAAACTCATCACTCATGGAGCAGTTAGTACTGCCAAATATTATGTCATCGACATATATTTGGCACACAAATAAATCCTTTCCATTTTTCTTAGTGAATAGAGTTGTATCTACTAAGCCCATTTTCAAACCATTCTTGATCAGAAATTCTTTCAGTGTGTCATACCATGCTCTAGGTGCTTGCTTTAGGCCATAAAGTGCTTTGTGCAGTTTATAAACATGGTAAGGTTTCCTAGTATCTTCAAAGCCTGGTGGCTGTTCTACATATACAAGTTCAGAAAGTTACCATTGAGGAAGGCAGACTTCACATCCATTTGATAAAGCTTGATGTTATGATGAACAGCATAGCCAAGGAGGATCCTGATGGTTTCAAGTCTTGCCACTGGAGCAAACGTTTCTCCAAAGTCCAGGCCCTCCACTTGTGTGAAACCTTGAGCCACAAGCCTGGCTTTGTTCCTTACCACTTGCCCATTGGTATCTTGTTTGTTCCTGAAGACCCACTTAGTTCCAATCACATTATGATCTTTGGGTCTTTCCACCAGGGACCAAACTTGGTTTCTCTCAAATTGGTTGAGCTCTTCATGCATTGCATTTATCCAATCAGCACCCATGAGAGCTTCCTTGATGTTCCTGGGTTCAATACTGAAAACAAAGGAGTAATGTTCACAAAAATTAGCAATTCGAGAACGAGTAGTCACTCCCATATTAATGGCACCAATGATTTGATCAACAGGGTGATCCTTCTGCAGCCTGCTGATCACAAGGGGATCGGGGTTAACCGCCTGTGTCACAGCTGTTGGAGATGCCTGTGACACAGTTGGTTCTTCCTGTGACACAGCTGGCTGAGTTAGGTCCTCTGTATCCAGTTGATCATTGGCTGGGTTATACTCGAACTCAATGTCCTGATCTCCAATGTCTTCACCCAGTGATGGAGAGAGTAGTTCTTGATCAATTGGTGAGGCAGCCTCTTCCTTGATGATGGGTCTGATCTCACCAATGGATTTCTTCTGAATATCCACATTCCCTACATCATTAACAACCTGCTCTCCTTGGGAGCCATAAAATTCATCAAAATCCACATCTATAGATTCTTCAACAACCATTGTGGTGGTGTTAAAGACCCTATAGGCATGGGAGTTAGTAGAATAACCAAGGAATATACCAACATCAGATTTAGCTTCAAACTTAGTAAGGCGTTTGCCCTTTCTAAGAATGTAGCACTTACAACCGAATACTCTGAAGTATGAGAAATTAGGCTTGGAGTTGGTGAGCAGCTTGTAAGAAATCTTCTTGAGTAGTGGATGTAGATATAGCCTGTTGATGGAGTGGCAAGCAGTGTTGACAGCTTCAACCAAAATCTTGGTGAAGTCTTATATTCATCTAGCAGTGTCCTTGCCATCTCTATCAAGGTTCTGTTCTTCCTTTCCACTACTCCATTTTGCTGTGGAGCATATGGACTTGAAAGTTCATGCTTGATTCCATGCTTGTCCAGGAATGCTTCCACCTTTGAGTTCTTGAACTCAGTCCCATTGTCACTCCTGACCTTGACCAGGTTTACCTTCCACTCATTTTGAACTCTAACAATGAGGTGCTTGAATTTCTTGTAAACCTGTGTCTTCTCCTTCAAAAAGAACACCCAAGTATAGCGAGAAAAATCATCTACAATGACAAATCCATACTTGTTACCTCCCAAGCTCTCATATGTAGTAGGACCGAAAAGGTCAATGTGTATGAGCTCAAAAGGTTTGGTGGTGGTCATGACATTCTTGGGACGATGAGCAGCTCCAACTTGTTTGCCGGCTTGACAAGAGCTGCAGGGTTTGTCCTTCTCAAACTTCACTTTTTCTAAGCCTATGACATAGTCATGCTTGCTGAGAAGCTTCATCCCTGCATGTCCTAGTTGCCTGTGCCACAGCCAGCCAGCACCGGTCTTGGCCATGAGGCACCATGGAGCTGCTGCAGGCTGTTCATTGAAGTTGACAATGTATAGTTTTCCAGACCTGCATCCTTTGAATACTTGAGAATCATCAGATAGCTTAGAGGCTATAACCTTATCAGGATATAAAGTAACGTTCATACCTGTGTCACATAGCTATGACACAGACATCAGACTATAGCCTATCTGATCCACAAGCATAACATTGGATAAAGAGTGTTTTTCATGTATGGCAACTTTACCAATGCCATTTACCTTTTCCTTTGAGTTATCTGCATAGATCACATATTTGCTTGGAAGATTTTCACTTGTGATCTCTACAAACTCCTCTCTGCCTCCTGTCATATGCTGTGTACATCCACTGTCCACAACCCAGTCAGTTCTACTGGAGGCAGTATCCTGCAAGATTAGTTATGGGATTTAGGGACCCAAACATGTTTGGCTCCCTTAGCAGATTTACCATATACAGAAACAGCAGTTAATGGGTTAGCATATCTATTTCTGACATTAACAGCCTTAGCAACAGATGATATAACATGAATCCTCTTTGGCGTCTATCACCTGCAACCTTAGACAAAGGGGTTAGCTGGCTGTGTGAGTTGCCGGTGACACTGGTGAATACACAGCTGTGTAGAATATCTGTGACACTGGCAACTGTTACCTTTGGGACCCAGATAGCAGGTAACCACTTTGTCAGGTGTTTGCGACCAACATACTTGGCCACAATTTTCCCTTTTCTATCCTTCTGCAGGACATAGGATGAGTTAGATGGAATGTTTACTGCATTCCTATTTCTCTGCATGTGACCAACAAATTTGTTGTCACTAGTACTTGCCTGTCTCACAAATTTAGCTGCAAGATAAGAGTTAGTGACAGCAGGCAGTTTATCTTTATTTACAGAGGAATCGTAACCCAAGCCTTTTCGGTCATCATTCTTTCTCAGCATCTCAGCTCTAATCGGTTGATAATTTTGCATGCCAATGTTGGCAGTGCATAGGCCTTTTCTTATGAGCCTCTTAAGCTCTTCAAGCTCCTCCTTGAGCTTGTTATGTTCAGCTGCATCCACAGAGTTAGTAGCAGTAGAGGTTGAAGTCTCTTTAGAGTTATTAATAGCACAACCTGTGGCTGTTAGAACATTTATACGACTAGCACAGTTTAATCATGTCTCAATGATAGTAGGAGCAGACAAAGATGCATTAGTACATATAGAAGGAATATCAGTGTACATGAAATGCTTTGCCTTAAGCTCCTCATACTCCTTAATGAGAAGCTCATGAGCTGCCTTGAGTTTTTCATGAGCTATTTCTAGGTTTTCCTGGTCCAGCTTGAGATTTTCCCTGTCATCTTAACCTCATCATATGATTCACTCAGCTCCCTGAGTTTATCCCTTAAGGATATGTTCTCCTTCCTCTCCTTGCCATAGGCCTTATCTGTTCTTTCAAGAATGCCCATTAGTTCTGCATAATCAGGAAAGTCATCTTCAGTAAGTACCTTTGATCCTTTGGCCATGAGATACAAAGGGGAAAAAGTGGATGGCAGTTGATCGGTTTCAGCATTGATCTCATAGCTGTGTGACCTGGCTGTGTCACAGCTGGGTATATCAGCCATGCTGATGGCAATCCCAGCGACTTGATCTTTATCTTCAGACTCTTCTTCTGAGCCTGAATCCTCAGACACCCAAGCTTGTTCAACATAAGCTCTGGCAATGGCTTTGTTCTTGGAGTAGGTTGGATGCTTGCTGTTGAACGTCTTCTTCTTTCCATGGAAGTCCTTCTTCTTCTTCCTGTACTGACTATTGTCCTTCTTCTTGCTTGGACAATCAGCAGCAAAGTGGCCTTCCTTGCCACACTCGAAGCACTTGTTGTCTTTGGACAGCCTCTTCCCTTTGAATCTGTCACTGGACTCGAACTGCTTCTTCTTCTTGTAGAACTTTCTAAAATTTCTTGTGAGGAGGATGAGTTCACTCTCTTCTCCACTAGTCATCTCCTCATTGAGTTCCTCACTACTGTCACTCTCAGGTTATGACGTTGAGGCAGTGGTCTTCAAGGCAATGTTCTTCTTAATAGCTGGGGAAGAGTTTTGCTTGCCTTTTTGCTTGAGTTCCATCTCATGTGTAAGGATCCTTCCTAGCACTTCTGTGGGCTTCATCTTGTCAAACCCATCTTTCTCCTTCAGCATGAGAACAAGAGTTTTATAGGCTTTAGGAAGCACTGACAAGAACTTCTTCACCACATCTTCATCATCTACCCGATTGGAGCCTAGAGCCTTCAACTGGTTGGTGATGATTGTGAGTCTTGAGAACAGGGAGTTGATGTCCTCACCATGCTCATACTCGAATCTCTCCAATGTTGATTCCAGAAGGCTTCTCTTTGACTTCTTTAGAGTATCACTGCCCTCATAGATCTGCTACAGAATATCCCAGATATCCTTGGTAGAATCCATAGTGCTGACTCTGTTGAAGTCATGCTCCTGTAGACCCATGAAGATTGCTGTGGCAGCTCTAGCATTGTTCTGCATATTTCTCTTGTCGCTTATGGTAGGCATGATGTTGTCTTCTAACCTATAGCCTGTACAGACAACTTCCCATACATCTGGGTCAATGGCAATAAGATGCATTTGCATCTTTCTTTTTCAAAATGCATAATTAGTCCCATTAAAGACATGTATTTTACCCTCATAGCCCGACATCCTTTAACTCTGGCTGTTAGGCCAAATCAAAGAGCAACCTGCTCTGATACCAATTGAAAGGACGAAAGGTGCCGACTAGAGGGGGGTGAATAGGAGGCTAATTAAAATTACTTCTTTTAACTTTGTTGAACAGATTAAGTCTTAGCTAGATGCAGGAAGAGCTAACTGTGTAACAGGTAAACAGCACAGGCAAGATATTACGTATGATTTAACACGTAGCTGTCACACAGGTGGATAACACAGGTGAGCTAAAGACTTAGAAATAATGTGTAACCTTA
This sequence comes from Stipa capillata, assembly GCA_019208055.1. NCBI lineage: Eukaryota > Viridiplantae > Streptophyta > Magnoliopsida > Poales > Poaceae > Stipa > Stipa capillata. The sequence goes on from JAGXJF010000130.1 coordinate 55,016, forward strand.
CTAGCTGTGTAACAGGTAGCTAAAACAGGTAAGAGATAAGATCAATAGCAACTGTGACACAGCTAAGATAGCACAGGTAAAAAGGTGATCTATAGCAGATGAACAGAATAAATCTAAGATCATACAAGCATGCAAGAATAGCAAGTACTATAAGTAATGCAGTAAGTACTCAGAGGCAAGGTGTTTTTCACCGAAGTTTCCTACTCTTCTTAGAGAGGTACGTCTCCGTTGGAGAGACTACTCCGAAGAGATAGCCAGCACTGAATCGTGCTTGTTCTCCGAGTACCCGACGATCAGGCCTCTTGCTTTGCTTGTGAAAGTCCTTTTGCCTTGCAGCAGGTAGACTTCAGATCACCTTCACAAACTACTGGTTCAGCCCACACAAGCTTGGGTGATACCAGCAACTCCTACGCCTGTCTAGGAGTAGACACTCCAAGAGTAATAGATTCAGCAGCAATGAATCTTGGAGGAACCAAATGCTCTTTTGCTCAAGGACTCTAACTCTCTTAGGAAGATTTGCTTTTGTTCCGAGTGAAAGAGGCTTGCAACGGTCGAATATGCTTTACTGGTTTGAGCTAGCTTGGATGGTTGGTTCCTTTTTGGTTTTTGGTTAAGGTCGAAGACCTCCCCTGGTCCCCTATATATAGGATTCACAAGAACCCGACCGTTACACTGTTGCCACGTAGGATTAAGTGAGCCACCAGTGATAGGCACCGGTGACACAGCTACAGACTACACCCAACCTATAACCGGCTCGAGCAGACCGACACCTGTGTCACCGGAGGTTGACACAGGTGAACCCTTAACTGACGTAGCAGCACTACTCAGTCCGGTCTTAGCACATGACATGCCCTCAGCATACAACTACTTTGATTCCTAATAAGGAGAGAACCTTCGACAGTCTTCTGACTCAGCAGACAAACCATCGCAGTGTAGGTCCCTTAGCATTTACAAGCTCTCCCCTGGTATAGAGATGTACCTGAGTCATAGAGCGCTAGACCACCTGTGACACAGCTGTGTCACACCGGTGACTCTAACCCCTAGGGTTTTCTACTGCTAGCACTATAGAGTGCTAACACAAACTAGTTTCACACTTATGCAAAACTGTTGACACAGGGCCACTGACCTCAAAGCTTCAGTGCCACTGTCCAACACCCTGAGCATTGAGCAAAAGATCCTCCACAGATTATTACTACGGGTGTTTCCTATGGACGGGTGTTTCCTATAGACTCAAAGAAACTAGCAAATCTAGGCTTTACCTGCCACCAATTGTATTCACGGCCCTTGACGCATCAAGCCACCATCACCTTGCTTGCAATTCCTTGCACAACACCGGCTTCTTCACAGCTGTGACACAGCTGCCTAGCACAGCCATTCCCTTGTCCTGGAAACCACATTTGTATCTTTTTGGGTGGTCATCATTCCCTTGATGACCCTTCTTCCTGGAACCTGTTAAACCTACTTACACTCATTGTAAACATTAGATCCCAGATTGAGTTGTCATTAACCATCAAAACCACTTAGGGGCCTAGATGCTCTTTCATAGTTGTATATATAACATTGTGAAGGTTCGTCCGATACGATCTTTATGTGCGTTTGGGAGTTGGCACGTCCTGCTAGGGGCCGCTACTAATTAGTGCCCGAGTAGGAGTACTCAGGTCTGTGTGGACATATAGGGTCGCACACTTAAGGGGCTGGATCCTAATTCAGATTAGGATCCTAGTTAGACTGGGCATTGAGTCCTAATGGGGCCTCTAACTTAGAAGCCCATTATGGGGATGTTTATATAAGGAGAAGGAGTGGATGTGTTAGGGTTAAACCAATTCAGAATTCTTGAAACCTGGCCGTCACTCCTCCCACGCCTAAAGTCGACCGCTTGGATCTAGCAATCCGGACGAGTGACGTTCCTCCCTGAACATGTGGATATCTTTTTAGCTGTGACGCTTGGACGAACAGTCCGAGGAAACCGCGAGGAGAAGACGAACTGTTCGAGGGAACCGCGAGGAGGAGAAGGTAGTACGACTATGACTACACCGACGCTGCATCGACTCTACTTCCGCTACGGGTCTGCGCGTCTAGAGGTAACATCGTGATTTACTACTACAATAATTCCTGATTTATGTGGTAGAAAATTTTATTTTGCGCTAGTGTAGCCTACGCGTATCCCTTCAAATATGCTGATCTATCTATTTTCCATCCCTTCTTGGCAAGTCGGTCATGAGTTTTAGATGGTATTTTGAATCTAAATTTCAACAATTATCTAAGGTGCATCATGCAGGATGTCATTAGTTTGGACAAAACATTCAAATGAACTGATATCCTATGCTAATGCTGATTTGATGAGATAACTCCAGATTTCCTAACCTAACATATCTACTTAGAAAAAATGCATGTTCAAATTGAATTATACGTTTCTAATCAAGATACATTTGTGCTCCTTGACTTGATCAACTCAGAATTACTCAATGGTCAATAGCTATTCTAGATAAACATAGCCACTATGAATTGTGCAAACACGTAAATATACTAGTGTGTTGTTCAGCATATTTGTTCAGTAGCTCTTACTGATAAAAGGAGGTTGTGATTTTAGAACCTTAGGAAGTTTATTTGACAGCAGCTTAAGTTAACTGATCAGTTGATTTCCACTGGAGATAAGCTTGCAAGACCGAACGTTCGCTATATATTGTAAAGCAAACGACATTTAAATTATAAACTGTCCATTCTCACCTTTTTTTCTCAGCCTTAGCTGTTCTTTCGAGGGCGCTCGTGCTCTGCCATTTGAAACTAGGGAATAAACCACCACATACATAAATCAAGTATACAGACATACGAGTACCTGTGAGGTTTTAAGCTTCATCATCGTATCCTTATCGACTGTCTGAATCTTGCCCTCCTCTCGTGGATCCTGTAGAATCCCATCATAACTCTCATTAGTCGCTTGACATATATTGGTACCTATCACTACTATAGAACATGGTATCATAGGTGGTTCAAAAACTACATCATGTGATTTTCTAAACCGCTTGTAAACAAGGACCTGTGATGAGGCCACCTCATCTAGGTGGTTTTAGAACCATCTGTGTGATAATGTACTTATCACAAACAGTTTGATGTCTTTTTTAGAAATAAAAATAGTTTGTTAAACACACAATGGTTAACATCACATATATTTGTAAATATCTGCCCTCCTATGCTTGCAAAACATAAGCGTACAATTCGTATCACCTCGTACGCTCCATCATGGTATATGAAATCCTTAAGAAGGCTCTCCATCAGTTCATAACTCCTGGAAGCATGAGTTGAAGGCATTTAATAAGACATCTTCTGAACTGAGGAAAACTAAACATTATTTTCTTGTATAGACAAAATGACAGAACAAGAGTGTCGTTTTGTAATTGGAAATTTAAATCAATAACTCATAAGGTGAGACACACCAATTTTTGCTATAGAATATGAAGTGTCTTACCTCTTTACCATTTTGACTCTGGTACCAAATATTGAAATTATATCATGAGAGGTAAAACATTAACCTCTAGCCTTGGAGGCGGCACTGCATGGCCACTCATGTCATGCTCTTTGTAAAACATCAGAGCTCCTTGTAGGAGAACCACTGGAAATGGGCTTCACAAGTAAAGATGTTAAAATCAAAAAAATTAATTGCAAAAGTCTACCCGGCACTAGATGCACCTCTTAGAGAAAAGGGGCCAATTCCTTTGGTGGATTTTCCTAACGAACTAGTAACCTTTAGTTGAGTTCATAATAAAAGCATTTGAATATTCTATCTGTATAAAAACATATCACAACATGCAAACATTCCTATTGTGCATGTAAATCCAATAGAATTCTGTTACGAAGGTGCATGTAATGAAAGCATGTAAGGAGCTGCCGCAATCCTAGATAAAAACTAGTCTACAGAACAAACAGTTCAGTTTATGCACTCAGATCCAACTACTCGTGCAATTGTGCGCACGCCCACCCAAGCTCGGAGGCGATGTTCTTTACGATCTGCACTAGTGGTTGTCCTTCCTTGAATCTCCGGTGAATCAGAGCCTCCGGGAGTCTCCCTCCATGGTTATATATTTCTTGCATTTGTGTGATGGTGATCTCCTCACCACCAAAATGCCGGCTCTCCCGCAGATGGATAGGCGCTCGCCGGCCTTGATCGGCTGCGCCTTCACCATGAAAATCTTTTTTCACAGTCCCTAATGGGGCTGAGTCCCCAAAAAACATTCACATAGCGTGATGAAACACGCGATGTGCAGAATGCCATTGGGATTCAAGTGATGGAGTTGGAGGCCGTAGAAAAAGAGCAACCCGCGCATGAAGTCGTGAGGGGGCAGCGACAAGCCCCGCTCGATGAACGGGATGAGCAGCACCCGTTCATGCTCATGCGGGGCGGGCTTCTCCTCCCGGTACGGCACCCTCCAGTTGCTAATCGCCCGAGGCGGGAGCATCCCCTCGCCGGCGAAGCCCGAGAGGATCCGGTCGGTCACTACCGATGGGACCCAGTCGCCCTTTTTCCACCCATCGGAAAGGGCGGCGGCGGAGGCGGAGGAGGCGTCGCTTTTCTTGCTCTTGCCGGCGCGGGACATGGTCAACACTGGTGGGAGAAGGAAGCTTTTGGAAGCAGGGATGGAAGCAATGCGTGGCGGCGGACTCCGGTGGTTTATGACGACGTGGGCAAAGAGAACGAAGAGGCAGATGGGACAGCTCTCCTCAGCGCCTGCTTTTATACGAGAGGGAGACGAACCGCCCGCTGGATAGTGTGCTCCCCATGGCCACGAAACACTGCGGCAACGGCCGCCTCGTGCACGCCTCGCGCGGCACTCGAGGCGCAATCATCGCGACCCGGCACCCCAAGCACCATGTCCAGTCGACTGAGCACATTTAATGCGGCAGTTGATGTGACAAAAAGCTGCCGCATGACGTTGCCTGCAATCGTAACGTTTCATGTGACCGCGAGCAGGCTTTGACCAGGTTCGGCAGGACCAGGTGACCACGCATGCGGTCGCTGAACCAGCTTGGAGTCGGACTCGGCCCGCCGAGTTGCGGCACAAAGGCTGCACCGACTCCACCAGGCAATCCCAAGGCGCATCGACAGCACCACTCTAAAGCAGACCAGCTCTGCAAACAGGTGTCGATGACCGGCCCGACCGGGTTCGCAGGTCACTCGGCAACACCCGAGCTAAGGACGGACTCGGCATCCCCAGCGGCACAAGACGGTCTCTGACTTAGAACCAAATGCCGAAGTTCAAAGACTCGGTTCCGATGCTCGATTTCGAAAGCGTTTCCCCTACGGGCACAAGCTGGCAACGATCAACTCGGATAAGCCCAGACGCTGATCGAATTCGCCCGAAATTCATGATACGCCTCCCAGCGGGCCACTAGCCGATTCCCCCAGTCAGGAAACGCGGGTATCACCGAAACTATTTCCGCTATTAGCTCAAACCTAACCTTTTTAGGTATTTCAGGAGTCCATCAAGGTCTCTTCACAGACGATTCAGAGGCGCGCAGCTCGCCCTCCAGACGACGCCTGCATCAAGACCCTGAAGCACTCGGGGGCTACTGACGGAAGGATCCCCTCCGGATAGGCCCAGGGCAGGGAGTCGGCCCATCAGGCCCAGGGTGTCCCATGGAGGTCCACGCCAGGAGGCCCACTCGGCTAACAATCCGCATGAAGCCCACTCAGTAGTAACGTCCGGGTGTCATCAAGACCGGGCGTTACGATGACATTAAGGCAGACGTTGGATGGAGAATTAAGTAGAGTTATGGCATACATTAAGTACGCCGTTACTGTAACCCGGCCGACTAGCCGAGTCGGCACATGTAAAGCCTATCCTTGCCAAGGCAAGGCTAGGGCACCCACGCGAGGGAGAGAGACTAGCTTCTTCTTCCTCTGAACAAGAACAGCAACCACCATTTCTGTAATTCTCCTCACACAAGACCAGGAAAATATTCAGCAGGAGTAGGGTATTACCTCTTCCATAGAGGGTCTGAACCTCGGTAAATTGCTTGTGTGAACCGCCCTCGGATCATCCTCTTGCGCCCCCAATCCTACATAAAAATGAGTATTGCCGCGAAAACCCCGCGACAGACTCCTATGTGGGTTTGATGATTAATGACAAAACGATTAAGGGACTAATGATTTATCAAGTTTTCATCAGGATTAGTCACATGGAAATGGTGTTGATGACCCCTAAAAAGATTGAAGAAGAAGTATGACTTGCTATGAAGAGTAAGATCTTTTCCTAATTTTGGTGATTCGTTGAATCACATTGAGTCATAGGAAAACTGTACTATTAAGAAGGGAGTTAGTCGACAAACATAGTGGATTGTCTTGAGAGATGCTCAATAAGATCACATTCTAAATTTTCTAGTTCCTAGTCTTTTGTTGCCACTTGCAGCCTCCGGGCCTTGATCATTTGGACCCTCCGAGTGTTGAAGATGTCTCTGCCCAGAGAGCATTTTCTTGTCCGGAGCCTCTGAGCGTTTCCATCGAGAGCCTCCTGAGTTTTGTCTTGACCACTGTCCAGAAGCATATCCATTAATCAGAGCCTCCGAGTGAGGTTCATCCGAACCATCTGAGCGTTCAAAATATGTCTGTCCAAAGAGCATTTTCTTGGTCCGGACACTCCGAGTTATTTTCATCTAGACCATCCGAGAGCTAAAAATGTCTCCATCCAGAGAGCATTTTCTTGGTCCGGACCCTCCGAGTTGTTTTAATCTAGACCATCAGAGTGTTAAAAATGTCTCTATCAAGAGAGCATTTTCTTGGTCTAGATCCTCCGAGTGGTTTCTATCCGGATCCTCCAAAAGGAAACCCCAGCTTCTATTCCTCTGTGCTGAACATGCCTGGACACTCCAAGTGAGTCTTCTTCGGAGCCTCTGAGTGAGCTAGGTGGTTCCTTTTTGCTAAATGTTGAGTCTCTAGATCCTTCGAGTGGAAGTGATCTGGAGCATCTGAACCAAGGTTTCTTTTCTGGACAAAAGGTTATTTTCTATCCGGACCCTTCCGACGAGCCTTGTTGGGACCCTCTGGGTCAATGAAGGTTTCTTTGTTTTTGAATTGTTCAGAACCTCCGAGTCACGAGAGTTGAACCTCCAAGCAGCACAAATTAGCAGTTATTTTTAATCTCAGACCAACCCTTTAGGTAGAGTCTGTCTAGAGCCTCCTGATAGTGCAAAAAGTGACATAACGGCTAGATTATGTGACCTATCTATATATACCCTCACCCACTCTGGCCAAGGAAATCCCTTGCTCGCCCATTGTAGTGCTCTAGCCAGTTTAGTTCTTCTCCTCCTAACATCTTCGAGAGAACCTTTGAGAGGGAAGAAAAGAGAAGGAATTGTGTGATCTAGTTGAGCATTTAGCAAGAGGGTTCTCTCCAAGCTCCAGTTATTCTTGTTACTCTTGGAGGTTGGCGCTTCCTAGACGGATAGGAGTTCTTAGAGAGCATTCAACAGCTGTGAATCACCCCAAGCGTTTGTGAATGTCTAAGTTCGCCTACGTAAGGTAAAGAACTACCAAGAAGAGAGGGAGGCTTCGCAAAGGCAAGCCTCTTAAGGAAAGAGCATGATTTGGTGCCAACTTTGGTCCTAGAATCAAACTTCCTCAATGGAGACGTAGGATCGTGCCAAGGATCCGAACTTCAACAAAAAATTTCATGTCATCTTGTTTGCAATATTCTTTACCTTTCATCTCAGAAGTTTTACCTCTTGTTGATTTTGTCAGAGATTGCTCTTATATTCTCACTAGCATAATTGGGTTGATTTTGCATAATTAGGATTAATTTTTTAAACTAGTCTATTCACCCCCCCCCCTCTAAACTACATCCTTGATCCTTCACTTTCTCATGGTTTCTTTTGCTTCCGTTGCTTCAATATCTAGGCTTAGTTAAATTTTGTTCGTTCTAGTCTAAGTCTAGCAATTAGGACTAGTATTTTTGAGCATTTTTTCAACATTGCATTGCTATTTTGATCATTTTGTATCCTTGCTACTCACATAAAACCTCTCAAACTCCACTTGTCTACACTATGTAGATATATGTTCACCTAACAATCGCTTTACTCAATCTTTGGAGGTATTTAACACCTTTGGTTGCTAGTCACCTCCTGCTCCTTGGTAAGGACTTGCAAGAACTGTGATCTAGCTTGAGCGTTGAGTGACTTGTCACCACATCTTACTAGTTGATAGGAACATTATACTTGTGATTTTGTTTATTGTTTTTCTACTAACCATGGCAGGTTCCAGAGTTCTTGGGCTAGATCTATAGTGGGTGATGAGCCATACATTGAGTTGAGCACCGTCCACCACAATGAGAGGTACAACCATGAGATACACATAGTACAGATAAGTTCACTATTCCATCTTTTGCTAGAAATTATGATCCCGATACTTTGCTCAATTGGGAGATAGAGGTAGAATGAATATTTGCTTGTCATAATTTTTAAAAAATAAGAAAGTAAAGGTTTTCACTCACGGGGCATCTCTTTGGTGGACTTATGACTATCAACTTAAAAATCAGGACACACTAGCACATGTTTTAACTTGAAAAAATTATGAGAGCTAGATTTGTACCTTCATACATTGCTCATAGATGGCTGAATGAATTACAAAGTTTAGAGCAAGGTAGTAATATCGTAGAGGAGTACTCTGTAGAATTAAAATCTTATTTGTTTCATTATGATATAAGTGAAATTGAGGAAGCTACCGTGAACAGATCTGTGAGAGGCTTGAATCATGAAATTCATGGTATACTTGTGCATAAGGAATACTACTATTTCAATCATTTGTTTCATCTTGCTTGAAAAGCTGAACAGGAAATAAAGAGATGATTACATGAGGCAAACAGGCGCACGATATGAGTCCCCACAACAAGACTTGCTTTAGTTGCTTTTTCTGATGTTGTACATACTATGGATACCACACCCATTGCTATGGGAGTCACGTCATTTCGAGCTTGTGATCCATCACCCCCCCATAGTATCTACATCATTTGAGTCAAGCCTCCAAGGTAATAATAAAGGTACTAGTTCTCACAGTCTATATGCCATTAATATTTGCCCTAATGAATTAAATGCATCATGTGTTGAGTTGATTGAGTTGCCCGCTATTGTGATCACACCCGTTATAGAAAATAGTGTTGCTGAATTGTGTATATAGTGTGATTAGAAGAATGATATACCTGCTGAATTTTGTGCACCCCCTGATGAAATAAGGTTGCCTATTGTTCTAGGTGAAGGGAATATGCCCGAGAGGCAATAATAAAATGGTTATTATCTTATTCCGTGTTTATAATAGATGTTTATTTCTCATGCTATAATTGTATTAACCGGAAACGTTGATACATGTGTGCCTAATAAACAAACAAGGGTTCCTAGTAATGCCTCTCATCAGACTAGCTTGTTGATTAACAGATGGTCAAGGTTTCCTGATCATGAACATTGGATGTTGTTAATAACAGGGTCACATCATTAGGAGAATGATGTGATGAACACACACCCACAGTAGGTATAGCAATACGATCAAGTCATTAAGTTCACATTGCTGTATCAAACTCATACGAAGTAACCCTAATCCTTAGACCATGAGATCATGTCAATCACTAACACCGGAAGAGTACTTTGATTCCATCAAACGTCACACCGTAACTGGGTGACTATAAAGGTGTCGTTGGGTACTCGGAAAGTATTAGTTGAGGCTCATGGATCAAGAGTGGGATTTGTCCATCCAGATGACGGAAAGATATACTCTGGGCCCTCTCGGTGATATTGCATCAACACCGCTTGCAAACACGTGACGAGGTCACAAGGATGTCATATCACGGAACGAGTAAAGAGTACTTGTCGGTAACGAGATCAAACTAGGTATGGTTGATACCGGTGATCAGGTCTCGGACAAGTAAAGTATCGCGAGACGAAAGGATTGGTTACGACGTTTTTTGGTTCACGCGATCACTAGTTCATCGTTGAATGAGTGGGAGTCATTACGGATCTCCAGATCCCGCTGATGATTATTGATCGGAGATATGTCTCGATCATGTCCACATTGTTCACGAACCGTAGGGTGACACACTTAAGGTTCGTCGACACATTTGAGTGGATACGGAACACAGGAGAAAAGACTGGACAGCACAGGGATTGTTTCGAGAAAGTACCGGAATAGTTTCAGGATATCAGAATAATTCAAGGGGCTAAATGTTAATGTTTGTTAATTAAATGAATTGACAAATATTAAATATCTGAATTAAAAATGTTTTATTCATTTATGTGAGAAAAACCTTTGTTTTTCTTAGTGGAGAATTATACCAATTATGGGGACTTTTGGAATTTGTGAGTGGAGTGTCCACCACATAATGAGGGAAGAGGTGGGGGCACCCCCTTGGGCTGGCGCATCCCTTGGGGTGGCTGCCCCCCCTCTCCTATATATAGAGGGGTGGAGGACCTCTCTCTCACACACTTCTCAAAAGGCCCTTTGGTTGGTCTCTTCTCCCTCCTCTAGCTGGTCCGTCTCACGAGCAATGGCTTAAGCGAAGCTATACTCAGAAAGTTTTCTCCACCACCACCACCACGCCGTAGTGCTGCTGGAGTTCCCAAGGGATCCACTACTTCCGCTGCCCCGCTGGAACGAGGGACCGGAGGTCGTCGTCAAGCCGGACGTGTGACCGAGTACGGAAGTGCTGCCCGATTGCAGCGCTCATCTTCACGACCTTGAGGTTGGCAAGTGATCGTCTACATCAACCACGAGAAATGTTCTCGTTAACAAAGCTTTCAGTCTACGAGGGTGAGTCCTTCTAGAACCGTTACTAGTATCTCCTAGATTTGATCTTGGCATGTTTGTAGTTGCAACCGTACGAAAAATTTTTGTTTTCTATGCAACGAACCCATCAGTGGTATCAGAGCGAGGTTTATGTGTAGATGCTTTGTACGGTTAGTACACATATGGATGTGGGCGTTGATGATCATGTTATTGCATACTTTCATGTATTTTGGATCATGGTGGCATAGTGGGATTGAAGCGGCCCGGACTAACTTTACATGTCCTCGCACATGAGACCTGTTCCACGCTTGACATGCAACTTGCTTTGCATAAGTGGCTAGCGGGTGTCTGTTTCTCCCACTATAGTTATGATCTAATCTACAACAGTTTGCCAATAATATGTTTGTCACCGTTGTGGTTTCATGTTCGTAGGTAAGATCGGTTCTATCCGGCCCAAAACCGCGTAAAATATGCATAAATAAATTAGAGGCGTCTAACTCGCTTTTGCAGGGCATGTGATGTGATATGGTCAGTGTTACAAAATTGATGTATGAGATGATCTTTTTGTAAATTTTAACAACCGGCAGGAGCCATATGGTTGTTTTATTCTTTCATGGCCTGCGTGCTGTATATATATATCCGTATGATATATTGTATTGATGGAGGACAACCAAGATGGAGGCGCCACACCGGTGGAATGATGGAGATCATGCCATGACGCACAAGATGGAGATCAAGTGCAAGAAAGACCATATCATATCGCATTATTTACATGTGTTGTTAATCCTTTTATGCATCTTATTTTGTTTAGATATGATCTCTACGGTAGCATTATAAGATGATCCATCCCACTTAATATCAAGATAATAAAATGTTCTTCCTTAGTATGCACCGTTAAGAAAGTTCGTCGTTTCGAAGCACCACGTGATGATCGGGTGTGATAGACTCTACGTTCGCATACAACGGGTGTAAGCCAGATTTACACACGCGAATACTAAGGTTCTACTTGGCGAGCCTAGCATGTACAGACATGGCCTCGGAACATGAACCGAAAGGTAAAGCATGAGTCATATGAATGATATGATGACCATATTGATGCTCACCATTGCAGCTACTCCATCTCACGTGATGATCGGTTGTGGTGTAGTGAATTTGGTTCGTGTAATCACCAAAGACGACTAGATGGATGTTGTTTTTGAGTGGGAGTTCTCATAGTAATTTTGAATTAACTTGAACTTAATCTGTTATAAACTTAGTCTAAATAGTCTTTGCAAATATGTTGTAGATCATGGCACCCCCTGTTTTCAATTTCAATTTGTTCATGGAGAAGGAGAAACTAGCCACCAATGGTAGCAACTTTACCAACTGGGCCCTTAACCTGAGGATTCTCCTCAATGCTGCTCAAAAGAGCTATGTGCTTGAAGCACCGCTGGGTGCCCCGCCTGCTGATGACGCTCCCGAGGAAGAGAAAAATGTTTTCTTGACTCGCAAGGAGGACCACAGCATGGTTCATTGCGGCATTCTGTATGGACTAGAGCCGGAGCTGCGAAAGCGTTTCGAGAACAACAACGCCTATGATACTATGGGAGAATTGAAAATGATTTTCGATACCCATGCTGCTGTAGAGAGTTATGAAGCTTCAGAAAAGTTCTTTAGCTGCATGATGGAGGAACACAGCTCCGTCAGTGAGCACGTACTCAAAATGTCTGGGTACGCAGATAAACTCATAGCTCTGGGAATAACGATCCCCATTGAGCTAGGAATTCATCGTGTTCTCCAGTCTCTGCCACCAAGCTACAAGAGCTTTGTGATGAACTATAACATGCAGGGCATGAAGAAGTCTCTCCCCGAGCTTCTGTCAATGCTGAAAACTGCTGAAGTGGAGATCAAAAAGGAACATCAAGTGTTGATGGTCAACAAGACCACCAGTTTCAAGAAGAAACGCAAGAAAGGCAAGTCAAAGGGTAACTTCAAGAAGGACGGCAAGTCTGTTGCCGCGCCTGAGAAGAAGACCAAGGCTGGCCCTAAGCCCGATACTGAGTGTTTCTACTGCAAGGGCAAAGGGCACTGGAAGCGCAACTGCCCGAAATATCTGGCAGATAAGAAGGACGGGAAAGTGAAACAAGGTATATGTGATATACATGTTATTGATGTGTACCTTACTAGTACTCGCAGTAGCGCCTGGGTATTTGATACTGGTTCGGTTGCTAATATATGTAACTCGAAACAGGAGCTAAGGAATAGGCGACAACTAACAAGGAACGAGGTGACGATGCGCGTCGGCAATGGATCAAAGGTTGATGTGATCGCCGTCGGGACGCTGCCTCTTCATTTACCATCAGGATTAGTTATGAACCTGAATAATTGTTATCTGGTGCCTGCGTTGAGCATGAACATTATATCTGGATCTTGTTTAATGCAAGACGGTTATTCATTTCAGTCTGAGAACAATGGTTGCTCTTTTTATATGAATAATATCTTTTATGGTCATGCGCCTGAGAAAAATGGTTTATTTCTTCTGAATCTTGATAGTAGTAGTACACATATTCATAATGTGGATGCCAAAAGAATTAAGCTGAATGATGATATTGCTGCATACATGTGGCATTGCCGTTTGGGTCATATTGGTGTTAAACGCATGAAGAAGCTCCATTCTGATGGACTACTGGAATCACTTGATTATGAATCATTTGAAACATGTGAACCATGCCTTATGGGCAAGATGACTAGAACCCCGTTTTCCGGTATAATGGAGCGGGCGACAGACTTATTGGAGATCATACATACTGATGTGTGCGGACCAATGAGTGTTTCGGCACGCGGTGGATATCGTTACTTCGTTACTTTCACGGATGATTTGAGTAGATATGGGTATATTTACTTAATGAAACACAAGTCTGAAACATTTGAAAAGTTCAAAGAATTTCAGAGTGAAGTGGAAAATCATCGTAACAGAAAGATCAAATTTCTACGATCCGATCGTGGAGGAGAATATCTTAGTTACGAGTTTGGCACACACATGAAACAATGTGGAATAGTTTCACAACTCACTCCTGCCGGAACACCACAGCGTAATGGTGTATCCGAGCGTCGTAATCGAACTTTATTGGATATGGTACGATCTATGATGTCCCTTACAGATTTGCCACTATCATTTTGGGGTCATGCACTAGAGACAGCTGCATTCACTTTAAATAGGGCGCCATCTAAATCCGTTGAAACGACACCGTATGAATTATGGTTTGGCCGCAAACCTAAGCTGTCATTTCTAAAAGTTTGGGGATGCGATGCTTATGTGAAGAAACTTCAGCCTGATAAACTCGAACCCAAAGCGGAAAAATGCGTCTTCATAGGATACCCTAAAGAAACAATTGGGTACACCTTCTATCACAGATCTGAAGGCAAAGTTTTCGTTGCCAAGAATGGATCCTTTTTAGAGAAGGAGTTTCTCTCCAAAGGTGTGAGTAGTAGGAAGGTAGAACTCGACGAGGTTATTGAACCTTCTCTTCATGAGATGGCGAGTGGCACAGCGTCGGAAACTGTTCCGGTGTTGACTTCACCAGATGAAGAGGGAACTAATGATGAGGATCATGTAGCTCCGAAAGAGAATACTACCACACTTCGCAGGTCAACAAGGACACGTACAGCTCCTGATCTGTACGTTCCCGTCATGAATGTCATGGTAGTTGAGAACGAAGACCCTGCGACGTATGATGAAGCGATGATGAGCCCAGATTTCGACAAATGGCTGGAAGCCATGAAATCCGAAATGGGATCCATGTACGAAAACCAAGTATGGACTTTGGTGGACTTGCCCAATGACCGCAAGGCCGTTGAGAACAAGTGGATCTTTAAGAAGAAAACAGACGCTGATGGTAATGTGACCATCTATAAAGCTCGACTTGTCGCAAAAGGTTTTCGACAAATTCAAGGAGTTGACTACGATGAGACTTTCTCACCCGTAGTGATGCTAAAGTCTGTTAGGATTATGTTAGCAATTGCTGCATTTTTCGATTATGAAATCTGGCAGATGGATGTCAAAACGGCGTTCCTTAATGGAAACATTGAGGAAGAGTTGTACATGGTACAACCCAAGGGTTTTGTCGATCCTAAGGATGCTGACAAGGTATGCAAACTTCAGCGATCCATTTATGGACTGAAGCAAGCATCCCGAAGTTGGAATCTCCGTTTTGATGAGGTAATCAAAGAGTTTGGATTTTTCCAAACTTATGGAGAAGCTTGTATTTACAAGAAAGTGAGTGGGAGCTGTGTGGCATTTCTAATATTATATGTGGATGACATATTGCTGATTGGAAATGATACAGAACTTTTGAAAAGCGTAAAGGATTATTTAAACAGTAAATTTTCGATGAAGGACCTAGGTGAAGCAGCTTATATTTTAGGCATCAAAATCTATAGAGATAGATCGAGACGCTTAATTGGGCTATCACAAAGTACATACCTTGACAAGATTCTGAAGAAGTTCAGAATGGACGGAAGTAAGAAAGGGTTCTTACCTATGTTACAAGGCACGACATTGAGCAAGACTCAGAGTCCAGCTACAGCAAAAGATAGAGAAGTAATGAATAAGATTCCCTATGCCTCAGCCATAGGCTCTATCATGTATGCTATGCTGTGTACAAGACCTGATGTGGCACATGCTATTAGTTTGACTAGCAGATACCAATCTGATCCAGGTTTGGAACACTGGACGGCGGTCAAGAATATCTTTAAGTACTTAAGAAGAACTAAGGATATGTTTCTCATGTATGGTGGTGAAGAAGAGCTCGTCGCAAAATGTTACGTCGATGCTAGCTTCGACACCGATCCGGATGACTCTAAGTCACAATCTGGGTACGTATTTCTCATGAATGGAGCAGCGGTGAGTTGGAGGAGCTCCAAGCAGCCCGTAGTGGCAGGATCTTCAACAGAGGCGGAATATGTTGCTGCTTCGGAAGCAGCGCAGGAAGCGGTTTGGATGAAGGAGTTCATGACTGAACTAGGTGTGGTTCCAAGTGCTTTGGATCCAATGGTTATCTATTGTGACAACAATGGTGCCATAGCCAATGCTAAAGAACCAAGGTCTCACAAGAATTCCAAACATATCAAGCGCCGTTTCCATTCCATCCGTGAGCATGTCAAGGATGGCGATATAAAAATTTGCAAAGTACACACCGATCTGAATGTAGCAGACCCGTTGACTAAAGCTCTCCCAAGGGCAAAACATGATCAGCACCAGAACTCGTTGGGTGTTAGATTCATCACAATGTAATCTAGATTATTGACTCTAGTGCAAGTGGGAGACTGAAGGGAATATGCCCGAGAGGCAATAATAAAATGGTTATTATCTTATTCCGTGTTTATAATAGATGTTTATTTCTCATGCTATAATTGTATTAACCGGAAACGTTGATACATGTGTGCCTAATAAACAAACAAGGGTTCCTAGTAATGCCTCTCATCAGACTAGCTTGTTGATTAACAGATGGTCAAGGTTTCCTGATCATGAACATTGGATGTTGTTAATAACAGGGTCACATCATTAGGAGAATGATGTGATGAACACACACCCACAGTAGGTATAGCAATACGATCAAGTCATTAAGTTCACATTGCTGTATCAAACTCATACGAAGTAACCCTAATCCTTAGACCATGAGATCATGTCAATCACTAACACCGGAAGAGTACTTTGATTCCATCAAACGTCACACCGTAACTGGGTGACTATAAAGGTGTCGTTGGGTACTCGGAAAGTATTAGTTGAGGCTCATGGATCAAGAGTGGGATTTGTCCATCCAGATGACGGAAAGATATACTCTGGGCCCTCTCGGTGATATTGCATCAACACCGCTTGCAAGCACGTGACGAGGTCACAAGGATGTCATATCACGGAACGAGTAAAGAGTACTTGTCGGTAACGAGATCAAACTAGGTATGGTTGATACCGGTGATCAGGTCTCGGACAAGTAAAGTATCGCGAGACGAAAGGATTGGTTACGACGTTTTTTGGTTCACGCGATCACTAGTTCATCGTTGAATGAGTGGGAGTCATTACGGATCTCCAGATCCCGCTGATGATTATTGATCGGAGATATGTCTCGATCATGTCCACATTGTTCACGAACCGTAGGGTGACACACTTAAGGTTCGTCGACACATTTGAGTGGATACGGAACACAGGAGAAAAGACTGGACAGCACAGGGATTGTTTCGAGAAAGTACCGGAATAGTTTCAGGATATCAGAATAATTCAAGGGGCTAAATGTTAATGTTTGTTAATTAAATGAATTGACAAATATTAAATATCTGAATTAAAAATGTTTTATTCATTTATGTGAGAAAAACCTTTGTTTTTCTTAGTGGAGAATTATACCAATTATGGGGACTTTTGGAATTTGTGAGTGGAGTGTCCACCACATAATGAGGGAAGAGGTGGGGGCACCCCCTTGGGCTGGCGCATCCCTTGGGGTGGCTGCCCCCCCTCTCCTATATATAGAGGGGTGGAGGACCTCTCTCTCACACACTTCTCAAAAGGCCCTTTGGTTGGTCTCTTCTCCCTCCTCTAGCTGGTCCGTCTCACGAGCAATGGCTTAAGCGAAGCTATACTCAGAAAGTTTTCTCCACCACCACCACCACGCCGTAGTGCTGCTGGAGTTCCCAAGGGATCCACTACTTCCGCTGCCCCGCTGGAACGAGGGACCGGAGGTCGTCGTCAAGCCGGACGTGTGACCGAGTACGGAAGTGCTGCCCGATTGCAGCGCTCATCTTCACGACCTTGAGGTTGGCAAGTGATCGTCTACATCAACCACGAGAAATGTTCTCGTTAACAAAGCTTTCAGTCTACGAGGGTGAGTCCTTCTAGAACCGTTACTAGTATCTCCTAGATTTGATCTTGGCATGTTTGTAGTTGCAACCGTACGAAAAATTTTTGTTTTCTATGCAACGAACCCATCAGTGGTATCAGAGCGAGGTTTATGTGTAGATGCTTTGTACGGTTAGTACACATATGGATGTGGGCGTTGATGATCATGTTATTGCATACTTTCATGTATTTTGGATCATGGTGGCATAGTGGGATTGAAGCGGCCCGGACTAACTTTACATGTCCTCGCACATGAGACCTGTTCCACGCTTGACATGCAACTTGCTTTGCATAAGTGGCTAGCGGGTGTCTGTTTCTCCCACTATAGTTATGATCTAATCTACAACAGTTTGCCAATAATATGTTTGTCACCGTTGTGGTTTCATGTTCGTAGGTAAGATCGGTTCTATCCGGCCCAAAACCGCGTAAAATATGCATAAATAAATTAGAGGCGTCTAACTCGCTTTTGCAGGGCATGTGATGTGATATGGTCAGTGTTACAAAATTGATGTATGAGATGATCTTTTTGTAAATTTTAACAACCGGCAGGAGCCATATGGTTGTTTTATTCTTTCATGGCCTGCGTGCTGTATATATATATCCGTATGATATATTGTATTGATGGAGGACAACCAAGATGGAGGCGCCACACCGGTGGAATGATGGAGATCATGCCATGACGCACAAGATGGAGATCAAGTGCAAGAAAGACCATATCATATCGCATTATTTACATGTGTTGTTAATCCTTTTATGCATCTTATTTTGTTTAGATATGATCTCTACGGTAGCATTATAAGATGATCCATCCCACTTAATATCAAGATAATAAAATGTTCTTCCTTAGTATGCACCGTTAAGAAAGTTCGTCGTTTCGAAGCACCACGTGATGATCGGGTGTGATAGACTCTACGTTCGCATACAACGGGTGTAAGCCAGATTTACACACGCGAATACTAAGGTTCTACTTGGCGAGCCTAGCATGTACAGACATGGCCTCGGAACATGAACCGAAAGGTAAAGCATGAGTCATATGAATGATATGATGACCATATTGATGCTCACCATTGCAGCTACTCCATCTCACGTGATGATCGGTTGTGGTGTAGTGAATTTGGTTCGTGTAATCACCAAAGACGACTAGATGGATGTTGTTTTTGAGTGGGAGTTCTCATAGTAATTTTGAATTAACTTGAACTTAATCTGTTATAAACTTAGTCTAAATAGTCTTTGCAAATATGTTGTAGATCATGGCACCCCCTGTTTTCAATTTCAATTTGTTCATGGAGAAGGAGAAACTAGCCACCAATGGTAGCAACTTTACCAACTGGGCCCTTAACCTGAGGATTCTCCTCAATGCTGCTCAAAAGAGCTATGTGCTTGAAGCACCGCTGGGTGCCCCGCCTGCTGATGACGCTCCCGAGGAAGAGAAAAATGTTTTCTTGACTCGCAAGGAGGACCACAGCATGGTTCATTGCGGCATTCTGTATGGACTAGAGCCGGAGCTGCGAAAGCGTTTCGAGAACAACAACGCCTATGATACTATGGGAGAATTGAAAATGATTTTCGATACCCATGCTGCTGTAGAGAGTTATGAAGCTTCAGAAAAGTTCTTTAGCTGCATGATGGAGGAACACAGCTCCGTCAGTGAGCACGTACTCAAAATGTCTGGGTACGCAGATAAACTCATAGCTCTGGGAATAACGATCCCCATTGAGCTAGGAATTCATCGTGTTCTCCAGTCTCTGCCACCAAGCTACAAGAGCTTTGTGATGAACTATAACATGCAGGGCATGAAGAAGTCTCTCCCCGAGCTTCTGTCAATGCTGAAAACTGCTGAAGTGGAGATCAAAAAGGAACATCAAGTGTTGATGGTCAACAAGACCACCAGTTTCAAGAAGAAACGCAAGAAAGGCAAGTCAAAGGGTAACTTCAAGAAGGACGGCAAGTCTGTTGCCGCGCCTGAGAAGAAGACCAAGGCTGGCCCTAAGCCCGATACTGAGTGTTTCTACTGCAAGGGCAAAGGGCACTGGAAGCGCAACTGCCCGAAATATCTGGCAGATAAGAAGGACGGGAAAGTGAAACAAGGTATATGTGATATACATGTTATTGATGTGTACCTTACTAGTACTCGCAGTAGCGCCTGGGTATTTGATACTGGTTCGGTTGCTAATATATGTAACTCGAAACAGGAGCTAAGGAATAGGCGACAACTAGCAAGGAACGAGGTGACGATGCGCGTCGGCAATGGATCAAAGGTTGATGTGATCGCCGTCGGGACGCTGCCTCTTCATTTACCATCAGGATTAGTTATGAACCTGAATAATTGTTATCTGGTGCCTGCGTTGAGCATGAACATTATATCTGGATCTTGTTTAATGCAAGACGGTTATTCATTTCAGTCTGAGAACAATGGTTGCTCTTTTTATATGAATAATATCTTTTATGGTCATGCGCCTGAGAAAAATGGTTTATTCTTCTGAATCTTGATAGTAGTAGTACACATATTCATAATGTGGATGCCAAAAGAATTAAGCTGAATGATGATATTGCTGCATACATGTGGCATTGCCGTTTGGGTCATATTGGTGTTAAACGCATGAAGAAGCTCCATTCTGATGGACTACTGGAATCACTTGATTATGAATCATTTGAAACATGTGAACCATGCCTTATGGGCAAGATGACTAGAACCCCGTTTTCCGGTATAATGGAGCGGGCGACAGACTTATTGGAGATCATACATACTGATGTGTGCGGACCAATGAGTGTTTCGGCACGCGGTGGATATCGTTACTTCGTTACTTTCACGGATGATTTGAGTAGATATGGGTATATTTACTTAATGAAACACAAGTCTGAAACATTTGAAAAGTTCAAAGAATTTCAGAGTGAAGTGGAAAATCATCGTAACAGAAAGATCAAATTTCTACGATCCGATCGTGGAGGAGAATATCTTAGTTACGAGTTTGGCACACACATGAAACAATGTGGAATAGTTTCACAACTCACTCCTGCCGGAACACCACAGCGTAATGGTGTATCCGAGCGTCGTAATCGAACTTTATTGGATATGGTACGATCTATGATGTCCCTTACAGATTTGCCACTATCATTTTGGGGTCATGCACTAGAGACAGCTGCATTCACTTTAAATAGGGCGCCATCTAAATCCGTTGAAACGACACCGTATGAATTATGGTTTGGCCGCAAACCTAAGCTGTCATTTCTAAAAGTTTGGGGATGCAATGCTTATGTGAAGAAACTTCAGCCTGATAAACTCGAACCCAAAGCGGAAAAATGCGTCTTCATAGGATACCCTAAAGAAACAATTGGGTACACCTTCTATCACAGATCCGAAGGCAAAGTTTTCGTTGCCAAGAATGGATCCTTTTTAGAGAAGGAGTTTCTCTCCAAAGGTGTGAGTAGTAGGAAGGTAGAACTCGACGAGGTTATTGAACCTTCTCTTCATGAGATGGCGAGTGGCACAGCGTCGGAAACTGTTCCGGTGTTGACTTCACCAGATGAAGAGGGAACTAATGATGAGGATCATGTAGCTCCGGAAGAGAATACTACCACACTTCGCAGGTCAACAAGGACACGTACAGCTCCTGATCTGTACGTTCCCGTCATGAATGTCATGGTAGTTGAGAACGAAGACCCTGCGACGTATGATGAAGCGATGATGAGCCCAGATTTCGACAAATGGCTGGAAGCCATGAAATCCGAAATGGGATCCATGTACGAAAACCAAGTATGGACTTTGGTGGACTTGCCCAATGACCGCAAGGCCGTTGAGAACAAGTGGATCTTTAAGAAGAAAACAGACGCTGATGGTAATGTGACCATCTATAAAGCTCGACTTGTCGCAAAAGGTTTTCGACAAATTCAAGGAGTTGACTACGATGAGACTTTCTCACCCGTAGTGATGCTAAAGTCTGTTAGGATTATGTTAGCAATTGCTGCATTTTTCGATTATGAAATCTGGCAGATGGATGTCAAAACGGCGTTCCTTAATGGAAACATTGAGGAAGAGTTGTACATGGTACAACCCAAGGGTTTTGTCGATCCTAAGGATGCTGACAAGGTATGCAAACTTCAGCGATCCATTTATGGACTGAAGCAAGCATCCCGAAGTTGGAATCTCCGTTTTGATGAGGTAATCAAAGAGTTTGGATTTTTCCAAACTTATGGAGAAGCTTGTATTTACAAGAAAGTGAGTGGGAGCTGTGTGGCATTTCTAATATTATATGTGGATGACATATTGCTGATTGGAAATGATACAGAACTTTTGAAAAGCGTAAAGGATTATTTAAACAGTAAATTTTCGATGAAGGACCTAGGTGAAGCAGCTTATATTTTAGGCATCAAAATCTATAGAGATAGATCGAGACGCTTAATTGGGCTATCACAAAGTACATACCTTGACAAGATTCTGAAGAAGTTCAGAATGGACGGAAGTAAGAAAGGGTTCTTACCTATGTTACAAGGCACGACATTGAGCAAGACTCAGAGTCCAGCTACAGCAAAAGATAGAGAAGTAATGAATAAGATTCCCTATGCCTCAGCCATAGGCTCTATCATGTATGCTATGCTGTGTACAAGACCTGATGTGGCACATGCTATTAGTTTGACTAGCAGATACCAATCTGATCCAGGTTTGGAACACTGGACGGCGGTCAAGAATATCTTTAAGTACTTAAGAAGAACTAAGGATATGTTTCTCATGTATGGTGGTGAAGAAGAGCTCGTCGCAAAATGTTACGTCGATGCTAGCTTCGACACCGATCCGGATGACTCTAAGTCACAATCTGGGTACGTATTTCTCATGAATGGAGCAGCGGTGAGTTGGAGGAGCTCCAAGCAGCCCGTAGTGGCAGGATCTTCAACAGAGGCGGAATATGTTGCTGCTTCGGAAGCAGCGCAGGAAGCGGTTTGGATGAAGGAGTTCATGACTGAACTAGGTGTGGTTCCAAGTGCTTTGGATCCAATGGTTATCTATTGTGACAACAATGGTGCCATAGCCAATGCTAAAGAACCAAGGTCTCACAAGAATTCCAAACATATCAAGCGCCGTTTCCATTCCATCCGTGAGCATGTCAAGGATGGCGATATAAAAATTTGCAAAGTACACACCGATCTGAATGTAGCAGACCCGTTGACTAAAGCTCTCCCAAGGGCAAAACATGATCAGCACCAGAACTCGTTGGGTGTTAGATTCATCACAATGTAATCTAGATTATTGACTCTAGTGCAAGTGGGAGACTGAAGGGAATATGCCCGAGAGGCAATAATAAAATGGTTATTATCTTATTCCGTGTTTATAATAGATGTTTATTTCTCATGCTATAATTGTATTAACCGGAAACGTTGATACATGTGTGCCTAATAAACAAACAAGGGTTCCTAGTAATGCCTCTCATCAGACTAGCTTGTTGATTAACAGATGGTCAAGGTTTCCTGATCATGAACATTGGATGTTGTTAATAACAGGGTCACATCATTAGGAGAATGATGTGATGAACACACACCCACAGTAGGTATAGCAATACGATCAAGTCATTAAGTTCACATTGCTGTATCAAACTCATACGAAGTAACCCTAATCCTTAGACCATGAGATCATGTCAATCACTAACACCGGAAGAGTACTTTGATTCCATCAAACGTCACACCGTAACTGGGTGACTATAAAGGTGTCGTTGGGTACTCGGAAAGTATTAGTTGAGGCTCATGGATCAAGAGTGGGATTTGTCCATCCAGATGACGGAAAGATATACTCTGGGCCCTCTCGGTGATATTGCATCAACACCGCTTGCAAGCACGTGACGAGGTCACAAGGATGTCATATCACGGAACGAGTAAAGAGTACTTGTCGGTAACGAGATCAAACTAGGTATGGTTGATACCGGTGATCAGGTCTCGGACAAGTAAAGTATCGCGAGACGAAAGGATTGGTTACGACGTTTTTTGGTTCACGCGATCACTAGTTCATCGTTGAATGAGTGGGAGTCATTACGGATCTCCAGATCCCGCTGATGATTATTGATCGGAGATATGTCTCGATCATGTCCACATTGTTCACGAACCGTAGGGTGACACACTTAAGGTTCGTCGACACATTTGAGTGGATACGGAACACAGGAGAAAAGACTGGACAGCACAGGGATTGTTTCGAGAAAGTACCGGAATAGTTTCAGGATATCAGAATAATTCAAGGGGCTAAATGTTAATGTTTGTTAATTAAATGAATTGACAAATATTAAATATCTGAATTAAAAATGTTTTATTCATTTATGTGAGAAAAACCTTTGTTTTTCTTAGTGGAGAATTATACCAATTATGGGGACTTTTGGAATTTGTGAGTGGAGTGTCCACCACATAATGAGGGAAGAGGTGGGGGCACCCCCTTGGGCTGGCGCATCCCTTGGGGTGGCTGCCCCCCCTCTCCTATATATAGAGGGGTGGAGGACCTCTCTCTCACACACTTCTCAAAAGGCCCTTTGGTTGGTCTCTTCTCCCTCCTCTAGCTGGTCCGTCTCACGAGCAATGGCTTAAGCGAAGCTATACTCAGAAAGTTTTCTCCACCACCACCACCACGCCGTAGTGCTGCTGGAGTTCCCAAGGGATCCACTACTTCCGCTGCCCCGCTGGAACGAGGGACCGGAGGTCGTCGTCAAGCCGGACGTGTGACCGAGTACGGAAGTGCTGCCCGATTGCAGCGCTCATCTTCACGACCTTGAGGTTGGCAAGTGATCGTCTACATCAACCACGAGAAATGTTCTCGTTAACAAAGCTTTCAGTCTACGAGGGTGAGTCCTTCTAGAACCGTTACTAGTATCTCCTAG
>JAGXJF010000131.1:0-72060 GCA_019208055.1 Stipa capillata
CAAATGGATATTGCCACGATTTCCCCGCGACAGGATGCACGTACTGCGAGTTTTTTTTGGGCATGTGTCCTCCCTTCATATGATCATAGTCGCAAGAATCAAAGAGGAAGCAGCTGATTGAGGGATGGGGGGGAGCGAAACATTTGAGTATCTTGATGCTGAGAGAGCAGGCTTTTGTACCTTGTTCGGCCTATGGCTATGGCCACGGCAATTTGTTTTAAACCTTCTTCTTAATTAATGAAAATGGCAAGTCTTTTGCTTTGTTAAAAATATATATTCTGGACATATCATTTTTCTGTTTGCGGTCTCGACTCTGTTTGCAAAGACATGAAATGCTAGCGATGTCTAGACTCTGTCTGCAAGGAGATGAACCGCGAGCAATGGAACAAAGGGTAGACAGAATAGGAGAATAGAAATACACAGCTGCAATCTACGCTCAGAGGTACAAACACACAGCCCTAGTTAACACTTTTCACGGTTTCACCATACTAATACAGTGCAGTAGCCAGTCTAGTTGTGGCCAAGCAAACTGTACAGAAGAAGCAGACGGACACAAGTTGACTTCGAGTCCATGACCCCACCGTTGCATCTGCATCTGCATGCCAGCAGCCACGCGCTAGCTAGCTAGCTCCGATCCCCACGGCAACACTGCTCGTGCGTGCAGCTAGCGGCACGGCGGAACTGGCACTGGTAGGAGAACAGACACCGGAGCGCGCCTTTTGGTCATGCTCGCATACGGGCGCGGCGGAGAGCAGAGCAGAGCTGGAGTGCTATGCCGGACTGAGACTGGCCGCGGCGCAGCCGGGCTAGGGCGTGCAGCTGTCCCCACCCGAAGAAACAAACAAGCAAGCAAATTAATTAATTACTGCTCGTACTAGGCGTTCCTGCCTTTTCCGTGTGTGTGGTTTCGCAGTGATCTGCTGGGTGGTGTGGTGTCTGGGGCCGCTGGGGCAGGGGAGACACGGGCACTGGGAAAAGGAACGGGAGAAAGGAAGTCATCATGACCCCGTGGCTGGCCGCCATCGCACGGGGTCCTGTCTCTACTGACGCTCCCGGGTCCCGGAGCCCCAACTTCCTGGCACCAGTAAAAACTGCATGTTTTCGTACTGGTAGTAGTAGCAAGTAGTAACAGATCGCGGAGGGTGCACCCCGAGTTGTGCTCCATTCCTGACCAACTTAGAAGACATGAAAATGTAATGCTCGCATAAGTTCATATATGCAGCACTGTTGTGAATACTCTTGTTAAACAGAGGATAAGAAACCGTTGGGAAAGCTTGGTGGTGAAGTGTGTCGCATACTCGCATTTATGTCCGACAAGTGGGTAGCAGTGCTGCTACAAAGTGCAGCATCGCGTACTTATGCTGCAAAACGTCTAATAATAACATTATATATGTCGCCACGGAAAGTCTAGTACTAGCTAGCTAGCTAGTAGCCACTCGAAATAAAAGCAGATTCATCTTGGCACGCACGTAGTACGGGGCCTGACACGCGACGGCCGGATTGGTGGATGGGGCCAAGAAATTCCTC
The DNA here is from genome assembly GCA_019208055.1 of Stipa capillata. Classification (NCBI taxonomy): domain Eukaryota; kingdom Viridiplantae; phylum Streptophyta; class Magnoliopsida; order Poales; family Poaceae; genus Stipa; species Stipa capillata. The sequence goes on from JAGXJF010000131.1 coordinate 1,528, forward strand.
GTTGCAATGACAGCGAATAGAAGCGAAGCGAGCGGAGGGCATGCGCGCAGGCGCAGCACGGGAGCCACGACGGAGTGGAGAGAGGCGATCGAACCCAGCGGCGTTCCAGGAGTAGGGAGGCATGATGGCTGGTGACTGAGGCAGAGACGGTGAGGACTCGGCCGGGCTCGACGTGATGATGCACGCATGGACTGGGAACAGAGGAGTAGCAGCCTAGTTACTTCAGGCGGGCGGCAGCGACCGGCGGCAGGCGGCGGCAGCGCGCTTGTGGCCGCCCGGCCGGCTTTAATTACTAGTCCTGCCCTGCCTGCCTGTGCGGTGCACACTGCACAGCAGTTGTTGTGGGATGGGAACTGGGCGATGTGCTTGCTGGCAGTGGCAACGCCTCAGCAATGTGATTGATGTGTTGACCATTTTTTGCTAGCGAGTAGCAGGAACATTTGTTGGTTTTTTTACATAAGACAAGAGGGAACTTCCAAGTAGCATCCACACTCGGGTCTTTCTTTCGTATGCCCAAACTAAATTACTAAATTGTATAAGGCAAAACCAAATTACTGTCAAAGACGTGTTGGGAGACAAGGATTCGAAATGAAACAATTCAATTCTACAGCAATCCTTGAAAAATTTTCCCCCATAATTACAAACCGGGCCCAAGATTCAGCGCAAAGTGATGGTCAATGGATAATATGCATCGGATCACGGACGGACGCAAGGATCCAATGCAGGGAACATTTACAGGCGCTTCCCTCGGCAGTCGGCACGCTGACGCGACCCGCCCTCGTCAAAACGTACGCGCGAGAGCAAGAACGGACTACTCCCAGAAAGGGCGCGGCTGCATTCACCGTGAACGACTGCCCGGATGATGCACTGAAACGCCGACGCGCGCACATGACGTACGGGCGGCGATCGGCCCGCGCACCGATGGAAGCTGATGAACATCGGAACGGGTGAGGTGCGGTGGGTGTGGCCGCGTGTGGGGGAGAGAGGAGCCGAGGAGAGCGACGTCTCCGCGGCGTTGTCGGAAGGCGAGGCTCCCACGGCCGTTCTCATGTCGGCAGTTGCGCGCGCTGCGCCCCCAACATCACAACCGCTGGTTACGGCTTAAATTTGTTAAGTACACCATTGACCTACCGAGTCTTGTCAGGCAAGATGTGACTAATATTTCGCTACGCTCGGCGGCCAGACCAACCCCACCCGGCGATCGTACGTGGTCTTCTTTTTTCTCGAGAAACCTGGATCGAACTCTTCTGGTCATCTGGTGGCCTCGGAACCCAACCTTCCACAACTGAGCACTCATCCGGTGGTTAATCAGTAGTGAAGAAACAACTTGTTCATTACTACTAGTGCTAGAAAAATACTAATTGAGTATCAGAAGAGAACAAAGCTATTAGTGAGCATAGAAGGTGTCGGAAGTACCAATGATCACATGCGCTTTTAGCCCACCTAACTAGGTTATTGCTGCTATGCTAATACTGGACAGGTAAGGAGACGGATCAGTATGTAACGGGGTAATTTCCATGAAACGTCGCGTTTCGTTCTCGTCTAGCCGTTGTCTCCTACTCGCGATTTCTTCTGTCAGGGAAGCTATCACGTCCTAGCTGGAGCGTTAGCAAACAACTCTTTTTTTAAAAGAAGACAAACAACTCTCTTGTGAAACCTAGTGCGTTTGGAACTTATCCCATGTAGTATGTGATTTGATTAGTCAACTCAAAGGTTGAGTTCACAAGGAGAGCTATCCAATAGCTGCATCTCACATTAACGCCAAAAATAGCACAGGAACGAACATCGCCTTGTGACCAAGAGAATACGCAAGAATTACCTCTCGTTTTGACTTGTTCTGAACCACACTAGTAGTGGTACAAGCGAGAGCGTACTGAGGACGGCGCGGCGCAGCGCAGAGGCGACTCCCAGCAGCAGGGGCGGCCCACGAGAAAGAGGCGAAACACCTCGGGGTAAAAAAGAAGGAAACATAATCCGTTATAAATCTCCTCCCGGTCGGGCACTTTTACGAGCTGTGTCGTCTCCCGCTCTTCCTCCCCCACCCACTCACCTCCAAATAAAATTCACCTCCATCCACTCCCGCTACTCCTCTCTCTCCCCCCCCCCAACCCAACTCCACACACCAATGTCGCCGCCCCTCGAGCCGCACGACTACATCGGCCTCTCCGCCGCTGCGGCGTCACCGTCCCCGACCTCCTCTTCCTCGTGCTCGTCCTCTCCCAACCCCGGCGGCTCCGGCGCCGAGGTGGTGCCCGGCCTCACCCTCCGCCTCGGCCTCCCGGGCTCCGAATCCCCCGACCACGATGCCGCCGTCGCCGCGACGCTCACCCTCGGCCCGCTCCTCTCCAACCACAAGGCCGCCTCCTCCAAGCGCGCCTTCCCCGAGGCTTCCCCCCGCCGGACAGGCTCCGCCGCAGCTGCAGCTGCCGCGAGGAGCGAGGAGAAGGCGCCCTCCGCCACGGCTCCGCCGGCCGCCAAGTAAGACTCGATTCACGAGGACGGATGCTTTGATTATCTCTAAAACCTACACCATGGAGGCTAATTTCGCAACACCGGATGTGTTGTACTGGGCCAGGCCGAATTAATCGGAGGGCCTAGTTTGGAGCCGATACGGTTCTGAATAATTCGGTGTAATGACCGTGATTTTTTCCTGAGCCCACAAATATCCCGCGCGGCGGAAGAACCCATTTCTACGCTTATCTGCAAACGCATCTATCACGTAGAAATCGCACAGCCATTCGCTTCACTTCACTCTCCCCACCACACCTCATCCGCCATGGCCGCCGCCTCCTTTCTCCGCCCTCTCCTCCCTCCCAAACCCTTCCTCTCCACCCCCAAACCCCAGCTCCACATCACCTCCACCACCACCGTGCGCTGCACCGCGGCGCCCAAGCCGAGCGCCTCCACCCCGAAGTCCGCGCAACAGGAGAGCAGCCAAGAACAGGAACCCGGCGCCGGCGCCGCCACTCCGGACGAGGCCGATGCCAACCCCCACCGCATCCCTGACGACGAGACCCCGCCTTCAGCGACGGCGACCACCTCGTTCGCCGTGGCACGGCGCGTGCCGTCGGCCATCTCCACGGATGGCCGCCTCCGCCGGACGGCGCTGACGCAGGAGGAGCCGCCCAACTACGAGATCGGGTGGAAGCGCACCAAGAACCTCCCCCCGGAGAAGCCCAAGGGGTGGGCTATCGCCGATTTCCTGGAGAAGCTGGAAGGGCTGATGGCGCGTGGGGCGTACGGGTCGGGTGCGCTGCTGGGCACGGTGGCGGGAGTGGTGACGGAGCGCGCCCGGGAGGAGGCGGAGATCCTGGTGGCCGAGGGCAGCGTGGAGGAGCGCGTGGTGACGGAGCTCTTCCGCGTGCTGCGGCTGGTGGAGATGGACGTGGAGATGGTGAAGGCCGCCGTGAAGGAGGAGACCATCAAGGAGCGCGTCGAGACGGCGCGCGCGCGGTGCCGCCAGGCCATCCTCGTTGCCCTCTCGCTGTGATTCTGTGACGCGTGGCCGTGTACGCACGCGCGCTTAGGTGTTCGACGGAGTGCTGCGTGTCTTGCCTTGGTGGCTAGAGCGGTGCTAGTATTTAGCGCTGTGCCAACGCGGTAATTTTGTTACTAAACGGTGTAATGAGATCAAACGGCAAGTGGGATTATTCTACTCAAGTTACAGTGAAGTAATTAATCTTTGGTTCGGGCGTTCTGAAATCGGAATGTTCTGCATGTGTTAGAGTTTGTTCTAAATTTCTGTCACCTCTTTGCAAAAGACGTTATTTGCATATTGCTTAGAAGGACTTTAGTGTTTTTTTTTGCTTCCCCCTCTCTATATCTCTCTGATGCGTACTTGTTATCGTTTTTCTTCTTGTGAGGTTATTTGTACTGAACCTGTGATTTTAAAGGTCAAAACGCTCTGCGTAATCAAGCAAGGACAGGCTTACCAATGGTTCGAAGGCAGATTCCCTCCAAGATCAAGAGTATGTACTTACATACGAAGATAAGGATGCTGACTGGATGCTTGTCGGTGATCTTCCATGGGAGTAAGTTTCTTAAATTGTTATATAAATGTGGCTTCCTGTTCAAAGAATAATTCTACAAATTATCTTGTCAATATTTGCTGATGTTCCTTTGCCTTTGCCCCCATTTTACCAAGTTATATGACCATATTTGGGTGTTCTAAATACAAAAGTCGGGGGAACCTTTATCTGGTACTGCAGATGGAACTAGTTAGGTTGATTTGTTTTTAAATAGGTTCTGCGGCTCATTAAGCAAATACTATGATCAACATACTTGATTTACTATTGGTCAGATATTGGGAGCACCACCTTTTCCCCATCGCAATTTGTTGCCTCATATGGCATGAATAATGTAGTTAACATACAGTGGTTTCCTTTTCTGGGTTTTGCATCTGTACTCCCTGTAATGCAAAACTTTATAAATCTTAAGAGCAAAAGAAGAGTTTAAATTGCATGTGTTAGTTACTTATTGGATAAGTTCGAAAAGGGTAAACTTGTCATTTTCTTCACATCTGAAAGATGGCAGTGGATTTGTTGGGCTGCGCGCGCAATTGAGCTAATTGCTTCTCTATCTGAATCCTCGATTTGGCTCCGGCAAATTAACTACCAGCTTATCCAGCCACGTGCAACCATTTTGAGGCATTAATCTCCAGTGGATATTCACTGAACTCCATAAACTAGTAGTAGGTAGATGGAGAACCATCAGCTTGAGCAATCTTTTGATCTAATTATAAACATACCAGATGTAGGAGACAATAACTATCACATATAGAAATATCAAAGTTCTGGCTTAGTAGTTGCTAATTTTATCCGCTGTTTTTAACAGATAGAAATGACATGACATTATATTAGGGATTTTAGCTCTAGAGCCAGCTTAGATCTACTATTTAGTCCCTATTAACTAATATAACTAGGGATTTTAGCTCTAGAGCCAGCTTAGATCTACTATTTAGTCCCTTAACTAATATAACTAATTGAAAGGTCCTAAGATCTCGTCTTCAAAGTTTCTAAATTGATTACCATGTAATATTGCTGTAACTTTTGTATATGTCTAAGCTATCACTCAACAGTCGATACTAATATTGTCAAAAGTTCCTGACCTTTAGTCTTCTTTTGCAGTTTGTTTACCACTATCTGTCGGAAACTTAAAATCATGAGAGGATCTGATGCAGCTGGAATAGGTAATTGCAGCTTTCATCAGTAGATCTATGGAATGTGCCAGTATTTGTTTTGAATGCTTAAGCTGGACAAATTCAATCATCAAGCACTAAGGTTTCCACTGTCTTTTAAATCATGCGACATTTTTGTTTCCCAATGTTGGATATGGGTGATGGTCACTAGTGCCAATCTTGTATGTGTATAAATTAGAACAAAATGTTCAGCTTTGGCTGAAACGAATGGAATATAAATCCTGATCGCTGCCAAGTTATAGTTTGTATAATGGTTCTATGCAGAAATGATCTCTCTTGGCTGCATAAGTGAGGCATAAACCTGGGCCAATATTATGATAAAATGCTGACTGGAAGAATCGATAGCTGGACCTGTTGGAACCTGAACCTGAAACTTTAACTTGGAATGTGCTTTCTCTATCAGCAACTTTAAATCATATGGCTGATTCTGACTCCTGAGCATTGGTTTTGTGTGGATTATATCATTCACTTGCAACTTTGGCTAGCAAGTATGCTTTGAACTGAAATATGTCCATCTGCCTGCAGCTCCAAGATCCCTATAGCAGACAGGTCAGAACAAATAAGCTCCACCTTCGTCAGGACTAAAGAAAGACAACCGAACTAGCTGTGAGATGATGTTGAAGGCATGGAATTATTCATGACATGTATCTCAAATGTTTAAGTGTAGTCTAATGTGTCTCTGAGACCTGTGCATTATATGTGTCTGTTATGTGATCCCCTGAGATATTACAATTGTGGTTGCCCTGTTTCCCGTTTGAAAGGTCATGTCAGGAAGCTCTTCGCTTCCTGTATACGAACTTTCCAGTATTCTCTCATATATGTTAGAGTGTTGTACTAAATATTCTACTCACTTGAAGTTATGCATCATGTCACAGGAACTTTATGGTGGGTAATGTCAAGAAAACTATTCTGATCAAGCGGGACAATGTGTTTTAATGAGTAAATGGCTGCACTGTACAATTTATTTGTCATGTCACTTTAAAATATTGTCAAGTTACTGTACAATTTCTCTCTAAAAAAAGTTATTGTACAATTTCTCTCTACAAAAAGTTACTGTACAATTTCTCGCTAAAAGAGTTACTGGCCAATTTCTTTCTACACCAACAATTTCACCAGTTGCGCAAACCAACGATTGCCTTTTTGTAGCTCATCCAATGTGTTAACAAGAACGAAGAGTAAATTGCCCTGGTGGTGAATACAAGCAAGTCATGGAACTTACAATCGCTGGTGTTTCCTCCTTAACAGATCCTTCACCTGAATCCGACTGAAATTATCTGGGAAAGGATGTTACAGGATGAGCAATTGGGGAACATCTTGGTATTGAACCGGTGACCCAGCTAAACGAGCCGAACTAGACGAAGTGATAGAATGGTGGTCTAGCACCAGCACTTCCTGAAGAATCACCCGTTTCGTTCCCATCGGGCGCGGCAGACTCGTCGGTCATCGAATCGTGCTCGAGAACACCCGTCTCTGATTTTCCCCGGGTCTCGTCTTCCTCCGCGGCATCATCACCCGCCGTCCCGCTGTGCGACTCGGCTGTCTCGATCCGGCAGCTAGTGCATAGCTGCTCGGGGCATGCCGCGCCAGAGTTCTTGTCGCTGGTCTTCTTCCGTCCAGCCGACGCCGACGCCAACGTCGCCGTTGATTTCTTGGCACCGCGCTCGGGGCCCAGCACGGACCTTTCTGTGGCGGACTTCTTGTCATCGGCCTTCCTCTTGCGTCCAGACGTCGCCGTCGCCGCGGCCGCCGTGGATTTCTTGGCACCGGGCGGGGGCGCCAGCACGGGCGTTGTTGCAACAGAGTTGTTGCTGTCGGCCTTCTTCTTGCGTCGAGACGGCGCCGCCGCCGCGGTGGATTCAACGGCACCGGGCGCGGGCCCGGCGCGCGGGCTACGATACACCTTGCATAAGACGAGCTCGTCGGAGGAGTCCTCCTCGCGGCCATGGTTGAGGCCAATCTCAACCATGATCCACCCCGTCCTGACGCGCTGGCCGTCCTCCCTCTTCATGAACGAGAAGAACTGACGGCGCCCGATTTGGCGGCCGCCGTCGACCACGGCCTTGACGCCGGCCTCCGAGTGCCAGCACCCTTCCCCAGAGCCCACCGTGCGCGGCCTCCGCTGGCCACGGACGCTCTTGGCCGGCAGGGAGGTGAAAAAGTACCAAGCCTTCTCCCCGTCGCTCGCCGTCGCCGGGGAGTACTCGCGGGTGAGGTCGGCGGGGTCGGCGCCGTACACATCAGCGTCGTGGATGAACTTCCAATTGTTCTCGCCGGAGGCTACCCGCGGGATTAGGTAGGCCTTGACGAGCTCCTGGTCGGAAGGGTGGTGGCCGAAGTCCGGATGCGGTGCGTCGGAGCGGGAGGGTACCATCGCGATCTGGGGAGCGGGGTACAGGCGGCGAATGGGCGAAGAAGCAAGGAATGGATTCCCAGGAGCTTGGTACGCCTCGGGGCGGGGGAGCCCTTGCCGCATCGCCGGCGGCCGCGCGGGGAGCCGTAGACGCGCCGGTAGCGCAGCCGCCGTGGCTGGAGGAGGGCGAGTCCTGCTCGGAGTCGGACTCCGTCGACGCCGAGTCGGAGCCGGACACTCGAATTTGCTGGGCCGAATTGCCCGAGGGCAGGTGCGCGGGCCCAGCCTGAGGGCACGCCACTTTCCCCTTCGTCTCTTCTGCGCTTGGCGTCCCCTCTTCAGACGACGAGGCAGAGTACTCTGTCTCTTTTCCCCTTCTAATTTCGGCGGGTCCTACTCCCCTCGCCACCGCCGCCGTGGATCTCTCAGCGCCGGGCGCGGGCCCTACGCGCGGGCTCCGGTACACCTTGCACAGGACGAGCTCCTCCTCGGGGGTGGAGCCCTCCCCTCCGAGGCCATCATAGTTGAGGCCGATCTCGGCCATGAGCCAGCCGGACCGGACCAGCCTGCCGTCCTCCTTGGTCGCGAAGGAGAAGGACTGGCGGTACCCGATTTGGCGGCTGTGGCGGATGCCGGCGACCAGGGGCTTCGCGGCGCGCTCCGAGTGCCAGCACCCCTCCTCCCCGGATCCCACGGTGCGCGTCTTCCGCTTCCCGCGCCTGCTCCTGGCCCGGAGGGAGGTGAAGAAGTACCACGCCTCCTGCCCGTCGCTCGCCATCGCGGGGGTGTACGCGGCCGTGACGGCGCTGGGCCCGGCAGCGTACACGTCGGCGTCGTGGATGAACTTCCAGGGCCGCTGGCCAGTGGCGACAAAGGGGAGGAGGTAGGTGTTGATGAGCTCGAGGTCGGAGGGGTGGGAGGAGAAATCCGCACGCGGCGCCGCCCGTCGGATTGGGGCCATGGCGGAACGCGGATTTGGGGGTCGGAGAAGGGGGGGAGGCGGAATAGGCGTGCGAGGCGAGGAATGGGATTTGGGGGTTTTTATTTAGCCGTAGCGGCGTGGTAACGCCTATATATTGCAGCACCGGCGATTGACGCGTGAAATCTTGAATCCGAATTGGGATCGGAGACGTAGGAATTACGCAACCGCGGGCTGGATTGGATTTTTTGAGCCAGTCTGAATCCGAATTCGAGTTGGAGTTGGAGACGTACGAATTACGCGACCGCTGGCTTGGATTAGACTTCGATTCCGAGTCGGTTTCGGGGACTCAGATGGGCTGGGCTGAATAACTTAAATGGGCTTGATGGTGAAGCCCAATGTAATGAGAAATGAGCCACGGCATTCTCTTTTCTTTTATTTTTTGTTTTTCTTTTGGGTTAATTTCATTGTTCATGGGCTGCAGTCCATGTAATTACTCCTGATTGCTCTACGAGATTGTGTGCTCTTTGGGCCCAGTCTGAGTTGAATCTGGAACTTTGAATCAGACAAATTGAAATCAATTTGTTCATCGAACTTTGAATTATCCAAGAAAAAATTCCATAAAGTTTGACCAAATGTCTGATTTATCCAAAATGTGAAGGAAAGTGGCCATTACTTTGTTCCAAATGGACACATATGAAAATTTTCCATAGGAGCGTAACCCTACAAAATTCCTTCGATTTTCCTTTGTTCCTTTAGCTTGTCAAAGGTACATGTCAAATCTACAGTTCAAGAATAAGTAAGGCGCGGGTCTTGTACAAATTCCTCTGCCCTATGATCCCTATCTACGCGCGGGTTGCTGCCCTTTCTTAGTGATCAAAATATAGAGAGGACTTTCATCACACATGGTGACGCCGAAGTAATGAAACCTTCGCTCCTTGAATGCCCAGATCTCGACGTCGTCGATCACCTTGAAGCTACATCGTTTGATGAAGTCCAGGTATCCCTCCCCCTTGATGATGGTGCCGCGGCTGCTGTCCCATCGCGACAGCTGCAGCTCCCTGATGCCGGCGCTGGAGTCGATCACCAGCACGGGCAGCCCGCCGTGCTTCTTCCCCTTACTCTTCTTCTTCTTCTCCTTCTTCCCCTGCTCCCCTTGGACCGTCTGCTGCTGCTGCTGCTTCGGAGTATCCACTGACTTATGTTAGTATTTCGATGAGTATATAACATAAGTGTGCAACTTTTTATGTTGAACAATAAAGATAACCAATATGCTCCTATACAATCAACTCCAGAGTGGATGAATGTACTGGACCTCTTTATCCGCCATCTACTCTGCACCTTGTCATTGTTTGCACTTTACTCGGTCCGCTGTCGATTTTCGGTGTAGATGGCACTGGAGCAATCTAAAAATGCTTGAGGAAATCAACGTTCCTCATCTTCTCGATACAGCAGAAGAAAGAGGGGAGAGGAAGCAGCGGTGGAAGGACAAAGGTGATTCCTCCGACGGCTGTTACTTGTAGAGTGGAAAGAGAGACATGCAGCTGCCCAAAGTCTGGAAGCACGCGACGGCCTTCACAAACACAACGTCGCCATCCATGTATATCAGGATCACAAACCAAGGCCACGTCAGTGAGCACTTACAAACCACAATGAATCGGTTGGTGAGCACCTAACTAATTTAAAATACAAAAAGATTGTATTTGCAGCTCTACTTGTCTATTGAATCGGTTCGATCAACACCTTCCTTCAAAATAAATAAATAGTAGCAGGCATGCATACAGCCAGAGCCCAGAGGGAGACATCACTACTGATCAAAGGAGTCAACCATTTCTTTGTGAAAGAAACATGCTGAATGAATTATCCTAGCTAGCTGCTGGCAAGAGCATAGCGGGCCAAGGCCAAGTTCTCCGCGCTCCTCTCGCCTCTGCGTGAGGACTATGTCGCAGTTTGCCAGGCTCATCCCAGGCCTGGTCCAGCTTGTTCGCCGGTCCGTCTCCTAGTTTGACATCGTAACCTAACTGGACTTGGGTCGTTACAGGTGGTGTCTTCGCCACGTACTACTAAGTACTAGTAGGGTGCCCGTGCGTTACTATGAAACAATAAAAAGATGTATAGACATTAAGCAAAATGTCATTTTATTCAATGAACATATGCATCAAGTGTTGTTTCTAATCAAGATGTGACAAACACCGGCTTTTTTCTCATGCTTTGCTCCTCTCTATAGACTATGCACATCTCTCATATTTTCTTTATCCCCTCCGCACGTCTCTGTGTCCACTCCACCCCGTAAGAAGATAACACAACGTCTTTCTTATCCCTCTCTCTCTACTGCCAGTCCCTCAACTCTGCATCTAGCTCCAACGATGATGCGATGTGGCCGAGCTCCACTTCCTATCAATTTGCCATCGTGCACTATTATTTTATTCAACTTTGATGAATCTCTATGTGGTTCTTGTTACCTTTGGCGAGAGATTTCGGCATATGGAAATCACCTTAATATGGATAATGAAGTGAGAGACGGACAACTATGCCAATATTCATCCCCTGCATTCGGCGATGGCGTCGTTGACCTTATCAGCTAGCTTTGCCCCCGGCTCCGCTTTACTTCTAATGGGCGTGATGGCTTCACCACTGCTGTGCCTTTGCCCCCATTCGACTCTGTGTCGCTTCATATCACTCTGTCTTCGCGCACTACCGTCTTCCCATTTTAGAGCGTCAAGGAGATCACTCCCCGGTTTCATTACTTGAATGAAATCTGGTCCAAAACATAAACAACATCCTATCAAAATAAACAATAAACAACGCAAGCAATGCAAGACACTTTTCTAACAGATTATCACTCCACGCAGAGCCATGCTATCTTACAGATTAGAAATATATTTAATATGATCTAAAACCACTTCGAACATACATTTTGCATCTTAGCATGACATGCTTTTCATTCATTAAATTTTTAAAATTTACACCCTGGTAGCTCATGTGAGACTAAAGTGTCATACCAAGTCACAATCTTCATCACCAGGCTTAGCCAATTCCACGCGATATGTTGCCACACCCAACCAAACTTCGCCCGGCCCGCTTCGCTTGTTTTTCATGGAGGACCACCGCGGTGTGCTGCAGCTACCCGTGCTCGCCTACTTCCACGGCGGGGGCTTCTGCATTGGCTCTTGAGCCTGGCCCAACTTCCACGCTGGCTGCCTCTGCCATGCCGTGGAGCTCCCCATGGTCATGCTCTCCTTCGACTACCGCCTCGCGCTGGAGCACCACCTCCCGTCGGCCCACGAGAATGCTGTCGTGGCTCTCCTCTAACGAGTACACGAATAGATGCGTATATGGCCACGCGCACACTGCTACACACACGGCTCCACACCGCAGCCCATCGTCACCCATGCGCGCGCGCATACAGGCGATGGCGTTCTCGGCTCATCCAAAGCCGCCGTCGCATATCGTGAAGGACTGCCGTGGTGTGCTGCAGCTGCTCAGCAACAACATGGTTGTGCGCTCCATGGGGCCGCCCTTCCCGTCCAGTGGCGTGGACGACCATGCCGACGATGGCCACATTGAGTGGAGGGACATCGTGTATGTCGGCGGGATGGGGCCCAGGGTCCCCCGAACCGCCGGCGGAGGCCAATCAGATGCCGCGGAGCGAGACACGTGGCGGCTGGGTCGGTGTAGGCCCCGCCCCGACTGACAAGTGGGTCCGGCGGTCAAGCCTAGGTGCTCGGGGGCTTTCCTCGGGCATCACATCTGCGCGAGTGACCAGAAGAGGCCTTGGGCTCCCGAGAGTCCAAGGCTCAGGAATTAAGGGAGCGCTCGGGGCCCCTTTCCTGAGCACTCGGCGTCCCGAGTGATGTGGGGCCCAGGGGAGTGCTCGGGATGTCCCCCCGAGCACTCCTCCTGGAGCTCCCCCTCCCCCCCCCCGTAAGGGACCCCGAGCGGCCCTCCAATGAGTGCTCCCCCAGCGCTCGAGGTCGCCCGAGGGCAGCCTGAGACAGCTGGCGCCCCTCCCAGTGAAGGAGCTGCTCGGGGCCGAAGTGCTCGGGGGTTGTCGTGTCCCCCCGTGGGGCCCTCCTCTGGGCACGTCATCGAGCGGCTAGCTTCTCCAACAAGCCTCAGCCCTGGCAGAGGCATTTAATACCCGTCATTTCGACAAGAAATTCTAAGCCCTGCGAGGGCATGATGACGGTCAGGTCGGGCCCCACCCGCTCAGGCGAAAGCCCCGTTGGTTATCGCCCCTGCCGAGGGGTGGGCCCGACTGACAGGTCTGTTGACCGACCGGGCGCGCCGCACCGCACGCCCCTGTCGCTGTCAACCTTTTTGCCCCTTGGGTCGCGTCACCGCGTGCTCCGGTGCGCGGGTTTGGTCGCTGACACTCGGGGCCCAGGAGCGGGTGTCTCACCAACCCTGTCAGAAGAAGTCCAGTAAGTCTCCGTTCGCGGGACCCGCCGGGCATAAAGATGTCAGAGTCCCTGTTCCGAGGCGCGGCGGGGAGACGTCCGGCACGGAAGTCCGCGCCGCGCATTAAATGAAGGCGTGGGCAGCCCTGTAGTGCCCACGTCGTCAGCAGTACCCTCCGGCCACTGTGGTAAACCCCCGGGTATATAAGGGGAGAGCCGATGCCATGCAAAAGGGTTGGACGATTGTAAGGTTAGACGCTGGGTTAGACTCTTTTTTGGTTGAGCTTTCCTTAGGTTGAAGAAGGCTAGGGTTAGATCTCCCGGAGAAGAACTCCCTTGGAGCAGACGAGGGCTTTGTAATATCTGATAATCGCCAATATATACACACAAAAGCAGAACGTAGGGTTTTACACCTCTGAGGTGGCCTGAACCTGGATAAATCTCTATGTCTCCTGCATTAGATCCTCCTCTCCGAAAACCATCACCGGCTCACAAAAGAACTCCTACTGCGCCCCCGGCCGAATCCCAAAGGGGGTCCAACCGGACCACCGCTAGAGGCGTCTCTACGCCGACAGCTGGCGCGCCAGGTAGGGGGCGCTTAGGGTTTTTCGAGCCTACCTCCATGGCGGATCCTGACCTGCCTCCCGGCGAGGAGAGGTTGGATCTGTCCTTGTCCTCATCTGAGTCGGAGCCCTCCAGTCGGGGAGGGCGCCGTAACGAGACCGGCGCCGCAACGAGTATTTATTATATTTAAGTTAGTTTGTTTATAATTTTATTAGAGATTTTTTAGGAATGTGGTTAGCGGAGTTAGAGATTTTTTAGTAATGTGGTTAGCGAAGTTAGAGACCTTTTAGGAATGTGGTTAGTGGAGTTAGAGATTTTTTAGGAACGTGGTTAGTGGAGTTAGAGACTTTTTAGCAATGTGGTTAGTGGAGTTAGAGATTTTTTAGAAATGTGGTCAGTGGAGGAGAGGGTTAATATGTGAAGTGAAAGTGGCCTTGCGCTTGGAGCTGCTCGCGATGGCGCCTCTGACAAACACGCACGTGTTGCTCGAAGGAGAGGACACGAGTAGAAGGGAGAAGACGGACTTGAGAGGCGGCGATGGATTTGAAGGAAGAATACAAGAGAAGGAGAAGGAGAGAAGATCTGAGATTTTGTTTATTTGTTTGTTAGAGATTTTTAGGAAGGCTTGTTTGGTTGTTAGAGATTTTTAGGATGATTTGTTTGTTTTAGTTGGATAATGGAGGTGGCGATGACTGTTTTTTCGTAAATAATAGAAATTTTAAGGCCAGTTTAAATGACGTACCGTCACCACCAACTCAAATATAATAGATAGTAATAGATCACTCGAAATCTAAATTGTTACATAACTTTTACTACATCTTGTAGTGTTCCACGATTAATAAACTTCCAACTAATTGTTATATCTAAAACTACAAAAAAAACTCATGTCAAAAGAGGTCTGAACTATCTAGTGATTCCAAGAGCTCTATGCTCTACTTATATTGACCTCTAGAGGCTCACAACTCAGCTCCTTCGTAGCAATGCCCCCTCGGCGTTGTCTTCTTCCCTTGTCACTAGCTCCCTATCTTTATCGATGACGATCTCTCCAGTATATCCCTAAGGCAGCATGACCAGCGATTGACGACCTCCTCTACAGTTGAAGGGGGAGGAGGTCGCAAGACGGTGATGCCCTAAGCACTTGTCAACCTAGATAAAGATGGTTTCGAAGGCCGGTACACATATCTCATGTGGGTTGTGTGTGGGTGGATTACGTATGAATATGTATTGATAGATTAAATTTGAAAAAAAGAGTATCATTTGGAACAAGTTGACATTTGTCATAGTGCGCATATATCGCATCACGTGCGGAATATACCGAGTCAAGCAGCGCGGCGGGCAGGGAGAATCGGGTCGGAGTTGGACGGCCAGCCCTGTCCACCTAGTATATAGCCGCCCCGCGACTCGGATTTCCACTTTTTGTGGTTTCTTCTCCGCGAGGAATTTCTTTCCCCATCCAAAGCCAGGTAACAACACCCCTCCCTCCCCCTTCCATCTCGAAAAATTCCTAGCAAATCCGCCCCAAATCTGAATTCCTGCTGCACCACGGATCGGGGCTCCTTGATCTGCATCCCTACTTCCTCGTTTCCAAAATTACAAGAGTATTCTCATCTGCTGCCGCTGCGCTTGCTTGCTGGATCCTGATTTGATGATTATTTTGGGTTAATCCCTGTTTGGTTTTGTTTGAACGGATTCAGGTTGGCGACGATGTTGGAGGAACTGCTCATCTTCACGCGCGGCGGCCTCATCCTGTGGTCGTCGTGCCGGGCTCTCGGCGGCGCAGCCCTCAAGGGCTCGCCGATCGACGTTCTCATCCGCTCCTGCCTCCTCGAGGAGCGCTCCGCCGACGCCAGCTTCTCCCAGGACGCCTACGCGCTCAAGTGGACCTTCCACAATGACCTCGGCCTTGTCTTTGTCGCCGTCTACCAGCGGATGCTCCACCTCCTCTACGTCGACGATCTACTCGCTGCCGTCCGCAAGGAGTTCTCGCAGATTTACGACCCTAAGCGCGCCTCCTACGATGAATTCGGTGAGATGTTTCGGCAGCTCCATCTTGAGGCCGAAGCACGCACAGAGGCGATGAAGAAGTCTAAACAAGGCGGTGCGTCCCGTGTACCGACGAGTGCTGCCAGCAATAAGCCTGCTCCGGTTTCCCGTGGTGGTTCTCAGGGCCGTGGCAAGAAGAACAGTGAGTCCGGGAAGGATGATTCTGATGGTGACTCGGGGAAGGAGCACGGTTTGACAAATGATAGCGTCAAGGGGCAAGAGAATGGTATTAAGGAGAATTCTCATGCCCGTGCTGTTGTTGTTAATGGGAAGGAGAATGGAGACCCCAATGATGGGGCCTTTGATGTAAATACATTACGTAAGATGCGAAACAAGGGTGGGAAGAAGAATGATGTTAAGAAGGTGCCTAAGACCGAGCGGAAGAAGATTGCTAAGAAAATGAGGGTTTGGGACGATAACCATACACACAAGAGGCTGGATTTCACAGACCCAGCTGATGAGAGAGGGGATGAGGTGATAGAGCAGGCGCTTGTCAGCCAGGGGGAAAGCATGATGGATAAGGATGAAGCTCTGAGCAGCGATGGTGAGGAGGAAGAGGGAGGCGGAGAGGAAAATGCTGAAACTGGCCCCAAAAAGAAAGGATGGTTCTCCTCCATGTTTAAGAGGTAAAACATGTGTTCTGCATTTGTTGGTATCATTAGCCTAATAATCTGTATTCAGTTTTCTTGGCTCAACAATTTGTCAACTTTATTTATTTTACACTCACGTGATTTGAGCTTCAACATACCATTTTCCTAATTGACTTATTTTTGTCTTCAGAAATGTTCTATGGTTTCAATGTCTTCTCTTTGCTCATGATCTGAAATAAGTTCATCTCCATAACTATTGGGTTGGAAAAACAGATTATCTATATAGTGCACGTTCTCATGGAGGGAACATATGCAGATATTTGAGACGATATCTAATTATCTATTCACCCAAGTCTATTAGCTAAACCATTAGCTGACTGCATTGGGAAGTGTTGTGAAGGCGCCTGCCACTTGTGTTTGCATACCTGATGTGCATACATTATGCAGTGATCAAGGAAATAATTTTATTATGTTTTTCATGCTCTATGTTATTATTTTCTTATCCTAAATAAAACCTAGAAAACAAATGAGATGTAGAATGACAGGTTGAGTTTGACTATAAACATGCTAATATTGATACAGTGATAGTTGTTGTGGTAATGGCTACCTGTAATATATTATCATTTTTTTACCTTCTCCCTTGTCAGCACGCACATAATGATGGATTTTGTTTTCTTTAAGATCTTGCATTCAAATGTTAGTGATTGCCAGCTTCTTAATTTTCTCTTACAATTATTTCCTAATCAACAAACATCTCACCTAATGTCAATATTTTATATTTTTCCTGTGCTCAGCATTGCAGGTAACAATGTACTTGAGAAGGCTGATCTGCAACCTGCACTCGAAGCTCTTAAAGATAGGCTGATGACAAAGAATGTGGTATGCATTTCTTTTCAAATTACTTGCTTGATATTTAATAATCTTACTAGACCAGCTCTTTGTTTTTTTGGTTCTTCATTTGTCCGGGTAAAGAATATTGGCCTTGTTTACGCAGGCTGAAGAAATCGCAGAAAAGCTTTGTGAGTCAGTAGCAGCTAGCCTTGAAGGCAAGAAGCTAGGATCCTTCACAAGAATATCTTCTACTGTTCAGGTTTGCAGCACGTCCCTCTTCAAATTACTGCACATTTTGTATTCACACATACATTCTATATAGCTTCCTAATACACTTCATTTTATGGTCACTGCAGACAGCTATGGAGGAGGCTCTTCTTCGCATTTTAACTCCAAGGCGTTCCATTGACATATTAAGAGATGTACATGCTGCCAAGGAGCGCGGCAAGCCTTATGTTGTTGTTTTTGTTGGAGTGAATGGAGTTGGCAAATCTACCAATCTTGCAAAGGTATAATATCTTTTCAAATGCTGGCCATGAAAAAACAGTATTTCCTTTTGCTCACTTCATCCTGTCTTATACTTTACAGGTTGCTTATTGGCTTCTTCAGCATAACCTCAGTGTAATGCTGGCAGCATGTGATACCTTTAGATCTGGTGCTGTTGAGCAGCTGCGCACTCATGCTCGCAGGCTTCAGGTAGTGATCTAACTCCTTTTGAATAACAAAACAGTTGTATGTACCCAGTTTTGCTGCAACTTACATCGACTGTTTTGGGGCCACTGGAGTTGTTTTATAATCATGCAAGAGTAGTTTTATAATCATAGTTCGCACTCGCTGGAGCTTTTGTGCATGTAGTGAACAAATGATTTTATTCCGCTCAAACATCATAATACACTTTCTGAATCTCCCAACCCCATCAGTGGGTTTAGCTTCTCCTTTTCCTTCACTCTGGTGGTCTGTCCGAATGTGACCTCAGGGGCTCATGGGTATATAACACATCTTCTATGTAACTTCTCTTGGCAAAAATATGTGCCCTGCTGTTTTGTTGAGTTATAGTATGTGTTTTTTTTCCTCCCAAACTCAAATGCACCATCTGTACCTGGATATTTACATGACGGCATTGTGTACAGATACCTATATTTGAGAAGGGATATGAAAAAGATCCAGCTGTTGTAGCGAAAGAAGCTATTCAGGAAGCCACTCGAAATAAATCAGATGTTGTTCTTGTTGATACGGCTGGACGTATGCAGGTTGGTCTAATGGCTTAACCGCAATGGATTCTAGTATCACTGTGTTCTTCTTGGACTGCATTTTTCTTAACATCTAGCTCTAATGCTGCTGTGGACATATGCTTTCTGGTGAATTGACATTGCCAGGATAATGAGCCACTCATGAGAGCACTCTCCAAGCTCATCAATCTCAATAGCCCGGATCTAGTTTTATTTGTGGGAGAAGCATTAGTTGGAAATGATGCTGTTGATCAACTCAATAAATTTAACCAGGTACAGGTTTTTCATTGACAGATGGATGGTATAGAGTATTCGGAGGCAACATGGAAGTTGTGTTTCATTACTGACTGTTTTGGGCAATTTCTTTTTGTTGAACAGAAATTAGCAGATCTTTCCACTGTTCCTACTGCTAGACTGATAGACGGTATCCTGCTCACCAAGTTTGACACCATCGATGACAAGGTCTGGACCTGTACAGAATGTTATACTTGATTAATTACTATAACCGCCATTTTACAGTATTCTGATGACAACTTCATCAAATATGTAGGTTGGAGCTGCACTTTCCATGGTTTACATATCTGGAGCTCCAGTCATGTTCGTTGGATGTGGTCAGTCTTATACTGATCTAAAGAAGCTCAATGTGAAATCCATTGTGAAAACCCTCCTGAACTGATTGCTACATGTTGTAGTCCAATTTGTACTGCCTTCAAGTCTTTATGATCTTCAAATCCCCCATGACCTTGTCATCTTCATGTTGGGTGTGGACCTGTCCCTAGTAATGAGTACTTGTATCGATGGATGTACTTGGTTGCCTAAGAAATACAATAATATGTGACTTCAAATTGGTAATCTTGCAACTCGGGTTTACTATTCCCCTGACACCATGGTGTGTTTCTTCACTAACCTGACATTTGAGAAGCAAAACAGGGCCTTCACAACGGATGTATGAATGTTTTAGTGCTGTGGCGAACTGGCAATCACGTTTCATGGGCGGTTGTGGTTGAAACATCTTAATCGTTTTCGTTCAAGGCCCAACTTTGCAGATGAAACTTGTTTAACTTGGTGATGCAGAGCCACTTGTCTAGGAGTCAGCTGGTAACATTTGTGCAGTGCAGTGTGCAGCTATATGGATATGGTGCTGTTGACTGATCCTTCAGCAACGGAGTTCATTTACTTGAGTAGTCGCTCTTTGGGCTCATTTACCCCAGTAGCTGCGTTTAGGTTATGTATGCTATTGTGCTTGTTTGACGCTGTTGTAGAATATAGAGGCCTGAGTTCGGAGGTGTGAATGTTTAATTTATTTGCAGCCTTGCTCCAGATACAAAAGTATTTGCAGTCTTGGTTCAGAGGTGTGCAATGCCTAACGTTCAAAAGCAGCTGCATCAAGGGTCTTAAGTGGTAAGAACATTTTGACTAGTCTAGTTACTGTGGGACTTGCTTCCTGCGAGATAGTGATGCACAGCTGCACACACTGCGCACTCACACAGTTCCTTCCCAGGCTGTTAGATTTGTGTTGTTTATATACCACGATGTTTATGTACTCACACCGTTCCTCTTGGTAGTTTACTTTTCAAGAAACTGTCATCTGGGCTGGATTATTCTACATGTTTAACCTCCAGCTCATGAACATCTTGTGAATCTTCTTGGTTTCTCCATGATTTGAGTTGCAGCCTCTACTTCTTTTAGTCGACCATAGATGTAATTGATTCTCATTTCTTACAGCTGCAGCTGCCTAATTGCTACATCTGGCTGAAACTTTTCATATCCTGATCTCGGGCCTTCACAAAGAGCCTACATGACCAGCCGTTGACGACCAATTTCACTGTCCAGATATAGCCGCTCGCAGCAAATCTGGCCCATCAACATGATAAACATTCCAGGTACATTATTATGTCTTTACTTTAGCCATTATGTAAAGTTTTTTGTCTAAGATTCTCCATAAAACTTATTGTTCTTAGAAATGGAGGAGCCTTCTCCTCGAAGGTAAAAGAGCATCTCCTCCTTTCATCCTTTTTCATTTGTTAGATGCCTTACGGAAGACGTGTGGTTTGGTGTAGACGCATTAGCAGTCTCCGGAGATATATTCCTGCTTTACTGAGTTGTAATGCCAAAAGGATTTTTGATTGTTTACTCAGGACATGATATTTTAGACAAACATCTTAACCACACAAGAGCCTTCGTGGTAGTTGTTTGAGAACAATATCTTTGATTCGATTGTACATTACACAGTCAGTTGTTTTTATCATGTTACCATCGTATGTCAAGGTAGGTTAAGGTCCTTGCAGCTGATCTGATCACGAACAATATTCTTGCTCTGTGGCATGAAATTAACGGCATTTAAGGAAGGTTCTATCTGTCTTCGCTTAGCTAGGTTTGTTGAGTTCTTTTGGGGTATATGCAACCAAACCAACCGGTCTTAAACTCTATTTCTTCTGAAAGGGTTCATGCATACAACTTTTGTCAGCTGAGGAGCGAAAGGAGACAAGATTCTCTCCGCAATTCCACTTGGCAGTCCAGACCAATTGAACTTGTCCTGGTAAGTGATTCTTCCACAAGTCTCCTACCAAGCAGTACGTGCAGTTTAACCTCTGTTGTTTGTAAGAAAAAAATAAAATAAAGCTGCAGGGTTAGTAACTTTTCAGCTTGAGGATTGGGATGGAATTCCTGGACATGTGCAAGCTGGGCTCTTCAAGTGCTCTGACAGAGCTGCGTTGGATGTAACTGAAACTTAGCTAATATGACTGTACTTGACCCCAGATAAGTTCTTTTTTCTTGGTCTCTGTTTCTTTCAATGTTTAAACATTTCAATACTGAAACAATAACGTCTCAGAGTAGTAATTTAGCTGTCACTGAGAGAGTATGAGATTGCTCAGGGACAGTCTTTTCTACTTCAATCTTACGACTGGATAAAAGTATATTCTATACGGTCAAAGATTTTGCTGGCATAGTGGCATCCTTTTGTCCTCTTTTCCTTCTCCAAGCGCAGGCCCCTTCATATTGGAATTGAACTGTTTCCTATGAAACTCCTGCAAAAATTGTGTTCTGAACATGCTATAAGCATCCATAGTGCTACTAACATCTCATTACTAGCTACCGTAACAACTCTATAAATATTTTCCTTGGAGAAAAAAACACTATATTAGAGAAAGGAAGAGGAAGAAAAGCCTGGGCAATGCATGGTGTGACTCCCCGTGGCATCAACCTTGAGGTTGGAACCGAATCCCACTCTCCCAGGAGGCTTCAGCATGACACACCCGTCTCTTTTCTTTTTCTTTTCTTTAGGGTAGCCTGTTAAAAAGGTGCTAGCCTCTAGTTCTTTCCAGGGGCGGCACTCCTTGTGTTGGCGCCCACAAACTTAGTTGATGCTACTGCTCACCCCATGCATTTGATCTCAAGCTTTGCTTTGAACCAGTAGGTGAAGGGCTTTCTTATTATCTCTTGTGAGGTTGGATTCGATTCCCTGGGTCTTGAACTTTCAAGTCCTGTTGCAGAAAAAAATTGCTCTCCTTTGTGATCCGGTGATTCATTCATGCTACTTTAACCGCTTCATCTGCGAAGCAAGCAAAAGTGTATAGCTTAAAATTTTGAATAATGTTAGGAGATGGATGCATGGGGAATAAAGTAGGCATTTGTCTTTGCAAGCGATTGACAGGTAGGAGCCTAATCATGCGGTTACTGGTTAGATTGTTTTGTACTGGTTGCAAATTGTAATGTGGATGGATGGCTGAAGAATGCTTTCATAAAGAAAACTCATGTATTCAGTCAGTGCTCAGCAGCTATTGTTACCTTTTACAGCTAACACAGAAATACTGCAGATCCATCATCTGTGGAGACATTTAAGCATGAAGTTTCCCCTAATGCACATGGATCAATCCCACAAGTCTGACTCTGGACTAATATATAATCTTCCCTTCATCATTTGGATATAAGATCTTCAACAAAACAAGTTCACATTTCACCCCTCATATCTGATCATGCGTCGACTGATGTAGTTTTAAACTGGTGAGTGGTGATGTGCAATGCGCAATTGCGCAAATCTGAAATAGGACAAAGTTTAAATGAGAGAGTTCTGCACCTTAGAAACAGCCTTATCTTCATCTAATCTTGCAGATAGCATCAGGGGGGCAGCAGCATAAGCATATTGGACTGTACCCTCACAACACAGTCCCAACGTGGACGAATTTGGTACTCCAATTAGCAGTACAAATGCTGATGACAAGAGATGCTTGCCGCCATTGAGGTAAAGCACGGCCACTTTACGTTGCGATTGCCATCTTTGCATCCCCATCAGAACAAACATGCGATTCGGTTCATGTTGCAGCGAGAAATTCCATCATGATAAGCAACTAACGTTTGTCAATCACCACGGTGTTGTGCAAACAAC
Organism: Stipa capillata; assembly: GCA_019208055.1. Taxonomy (NCBI): domain Eukaryota; kingdom Viridiplantae; phylum Streptophyta; class Magnoliopsida; order Poales; family Poaceae; genus Stipa; species Stipa capillata. Next base: position 24,038 of record JAGXJF010000131.1, read on the forward strand.
GGCAGGGGCTATTATTTCTCCGTCCCTGAGGAATAGATAAAAATAGTACTGAAGCAGAGTAATATTTGAGCATGGATGATACCTGTGGTCCATATCAGCTTACTAGGGATCAATCCTCATTACTAATAGGCCTGTGGTCATATTTGAACAAGATGCCTATATGACTTACCTTTTCATTTTCAGCTGACAGTACGAAGCAACAAATAAATTGGTCATATTTGGGTTAACAACGCTAAGATGCTGCAAATATTAAATGGCTAGCAGATATTGTGTTATTTACTTGTCAACAAAGGAATTGGTGATATCTGGGTTAACAATGTTAAGATGCTGCAAGTATTAAATGAGCAACATATACCAAATTGCTATCCTATGACTTACGAGAATAAGAATGATAGCAATATACTATACAAGGTATACCTCACAAATCTGATCAAAGAGCACTAATAGATAACGAACTATGCAGACGAAACCATCAACAGTTACGTAACAGTATTTACTCTTTAGCCACACTTTGGAGATAATATAATGCAAATCAAAATCCCACTCACAAACAAAAAAATAATCTGCTGCGTTATGCTTGCCTCTAACATCCAGTGCCGCTTTATTCCCAATCCTGTTGCATTCCACAGTTGTCAACTAGGAAATGTTCTCTAAACCTACCATATGAAAAAGGCTATTATTATTCTTAAACATGCATTTCTCGTGTAATTCTACTTTCCAGGTGTTTTGAAGGTTCATGAAGGAGAGAACTTTTTCGAGGTATCAGATCACGCAGGCTTAAATGTATGATCATTTGTTTTCACTGTACCTCATTAATATCTTATTGTTTAGTGTTAACAATAAATACAGCAACTTGGTTTGTCGATATTATGTGGATTATAGTAGATAAAAAAGGTTAATTGATGATTATATACACATCGATTCGACAAAAAATCATCCCAAAAGGTTCTCTAAAAAAAGGTTCCCAAATTTAGACTGCAGCTATGTAATCTCTTTTTTTTTGTGAACTGTAGCTATCTACTATCAATTAGCCAAGTTCTCAATGATTTTTATTTAAATATACCAAATTTTTTAGATCAACATCTGCATCGATCTGAACCAAACACAATTAGTTTTCTTCTAAAAACTGAGTGTTTCTGCTAGTTACAGAAGTTTTAGAGAAACTGACGCACTGTAAAACCAAGCACCTGACCATGTATGATGTTAACATAAATTTATTTTTAGAAAAATACCTGATTGTATTATTAGTCAAACAAAGCAAATGTGGGATTTAGGGGTTCACGTAGCCTGCTATATTTTTTTTTGTGATTCAATGGACAAATAGTACAATGCACAAATAATTTATAATCCGCAGGTTTGCAGAGATAAGGCAATAATTTTAAATTGCTTATAACTTTTAAGAACTCTTTGGTGCAAGTCCACAAAAGTTGGTGATATATGGCAATTTGACACATACTAGAAGATTGAATGCATGTCTTCTTATTCGTCTGTACTCATTCAAATGGAAGAATTGCAGTTGGCAAGGAAATACTGACATAATTGTGAATAACAATCCACAGCCACCACTGACAGAGCTAAACATTGTTTATGACTTCTTTTAGGTGATTTTCTGACATTTTCTACTCGCAGTTTGTCTCTATTAATGTAAGGGCCTCCTTTTGCAGCAGTATGTGAAAACATTTCGAGAAAATGAAGATTATGGACAATGAACACCATAATCCTCTAAAGATTCCTCTCAAAATAATAATAACTCTAAAGCAGGCAATGCTATTTTGTTTCTGAAGAAACTAAAAGCAGTCAAGGTTATGATCGCGAAGATTTTTAAACTTCATAATCTTGCTAATACCTAGCAGAAAACCAATAGCAAGATAAATTCCTGAATAGTAGCTTTCAATGGAATATCTCAAACACCATAACCATAGCCATTGTGTAACGTCCCTAATTTCTTCATCATGTTTTTATGCATCACGGCATGGTAATTATAAGTCTAAATGTGAGAATAATTTTAAACTTTTGTAAATATCAAGAAAAACCTTGGAAAGAGGCCAAGTTGAATCTCAATTCTTGTTTTGAAGCTTTTCAAGCAAAGTACTTTTGAAACTTAATTCAAATGGTTCATATGCTTTATTAGAATATAGAGATTTTGATTGGGAAATACATTTTTTGTCATGAATTGTCCTAAGGGTGAAACTTGAAAAGCAACAAAGGAAATAAAGTTAAAACAAAAACAGAAAACAAAAACTAAAAAGAAAAACAACACAAAACCTAAATCTAAACCTCCCCGGATGGGCCCCCTCGTGGCCCATCCTTCTTATCCCCGCGGCCGCCTGGGCCCTTTTTCTCCTTCTCGGCTCGCTCGGCCTCCCCGCAACCCCCCCTTCTCTCCTGATCGGGCCGTTGGCCCATTTCCCCTCCCCTACCTCGGCCCATCCTCGCCGCCTGGCCCATGTCGCCCTCGTCCCTATCTTCTTCCCCGCCGCTGCCCTATCCCCATCCAAGCGCCGCCACCAAGCTGCTAAAGCAGCTGCCGCCGTGGCAAAGGGGGCAGCGCCTGGGTCGCCACCACCTGCTTCGGAGCCGGCGCCACCCCCTATTACTTCCCCCTCGGCCAAACGCCTCCCCTCTCCGCGCTCTCTCTTGGCTCTCTCTCTTTCTTCCGCCACCCGAAGCCGCCGCTCCGCCGCGCCGCCATCTTGTCGCCTTCTCCACCCGAGCCGGAGCTCCGCTCCTCGCCTCGCCTCGCGCCGCTGCCTCGCCTTAGTCGTCGGAGCCCGAAGGCTCGTCACTCGGCCGAATCCCGTCGCCGCCGCCTCTCCTCCCGACGCTGCCTCGCCGCTCCGCCGCGTTGCCGCCCCGGTAATCCCTTGCGCCGCCGCCTCGCCTTGCCTCACCCTGCCTCGCCTCCCCGAGCCCCGCCGCTGTCGGCGGTGCCAGCCGGTCGAACCGGCCGTGGCGCCTGAGCTCACCGAGCCCACCATCCCGGCTCCTTATTGAGAGCATTAATTGCCCCTTAACTATGTCGTTAAGACATAATTAACGCGGTTAATTATTAAATTGACGCATTAATGATATCATTTATTGCTAAGTATAATTAATACCTGTAATTAACGCCAATCTCGGTTAATTACTGTTCAGATATCATTAATGCCATGATTGATAATTAATACTAATCCGACACTTTAATGACCACAATTAATAAATAACCAGTGCAATAAATGAACTAATTAAATTTGTCTCTATGACATCTGGGCCCTACGTGAAAAAAAAACAGAAAAGAAATAAAGAAAATAAGAAATCTATCACAGTGGGCCTCACTTGTCATTGATCCGAGTCAAATTGACCAGAGTTGACCATGGGGTCCAAATGTCATTCTCTGAGGCTAAAATTGAGATAAGTGATAAAGTATTTATTATTTAATCTTATTTTTATTTTACTGACAAAAATATAAAAAAGGGTATTAAAATGATTAAATCTTAGAAAAATCATAGTAAATACATTTTTAATCAGAAAAATACAAATAATATATCAAAATGTTCAGAAAAATGAGATCTACCTAAATATGTTATTTTCATGCATGTTTGCATACTAGGAAAAATTTAAATGGTTAAAAATTCAAATTAGGGTTTCCCGATTAGCCGGAGATCGTCTGATCGCGATATCTCGAATATCCGGACTCTGATTAAATTGATTCCTCTTGCATTAGTCTTCATTTTGAATCTGTTATGCCATGACATACATTTCATATCATGCTAATGTTCATCATTTTGATGTTTATTATTACACCTTTTTCTAGTGTTTTCGTTCTTCACAATAGAGCTGGAAGATTCCGAAGCGTGTAATCCCGAGCAAGAACAAGAGTTAATAGCCGAACCTCAAGGTAAGCAACCCTCTGAACATATTGCAACCACCATATTACTTACAAAGTATTATTTGTTTTTAAACCTATATCGCATGCGTTCAACTTATACTTTTCGTTAAATACTAGCTTTATTCTTTGCATAACTTACTTTGTCGCCCAATCAACTCCACCACACCCCAACCTAATTAGAGTAGTAAATTTGTTGCTTCTAAATTACTTATATGGTTAATGATGCTTAGACATGCTTAGACTTGTAGAAGTCGTAATTCCTTGGATGGTAGACAAAACACAACACTCTGGGTGGGTTAAGTGGTAAGTGGGTGTTTACCAGAAAGTAACTAATGAACTTGATTAATAATGATCGGTGTCGTAGGTATAAGTCTAGACAGTAGATTTGTGGCACCTCCAATCGGTTACGACGATCTCCGGGCGTGCGAGGGGAGAACGAGCGAGAGCGATGCGCGAGATAGTTGACGACGTAAAGCTGTATTTGTATTAGGGCATGGATTTGAGAGCTTACAAAAGGGGAGAGTGAATAATGGATCCCCCATAACACTACCCCCAGGGGGTATTTATAGGGTTGAGAGAGGAGACAGTGTGAAATTACAGTTTTGCCCTGAAAGTAGGAGCTATTACAAGGGCATGATGGTCATTTCCCTAACCCTAAGGAATCTTGAGAGAATATTCCTGGACATCTTTTAAGAGAATCTTCTCGGAGAACGTGACGGCCTTGCGTGAGGGTTCGTCGGAGACAGCCCTGGCGCAGAGAACGGGCGCGTCGGAGATAGCCGAACGTGCGGACGGACGCGGGCGGCGTGCGGACGAACGCGGGCGACGTACCGACGCACGCGGGCGAAGAGTATCGACGAGAACCTTAACGGCGTTGCGGTGATCTTGTACAACGTCGATTCGGGGTAGCACAGAAACCCTCCTCCAACAGTAGCCCCTCGCCGGTTGGGGCGGTCGAATAGTGCCCGTCCGAGCCGGCACACTAATCCTTAATGGGTTGGTGCGCAGGCCGGATCGACGTCCCTTCGCGAATCATTATTTTCTCCCGAGAGGTGCTCGACGGGACAGTCTTCTTCTTTTTCTTTTTCTCCTCTTTTCTCTTCTTTCTTTTTTCTCTTTTTTTCTTTCTTCCTTTTCTTTTTCTCTTTTTCCCAGTGTGCGCTCGGCCGGCGCCTTTGTAATACCCAAAGTCGATAAGTAGGTTTTGCCTCGCATCCACGCATACATGGCATCATCATCACCACACCTTGTTTAAACTTAGTTGTATATCGATTTAATTTTATAGAATATGTTAATATTTCATCCTCGGTGGGTAGTTGTTGCAAACACCAATCAACATATTTGAAATTATATAACATGTTATATCTCATCCTCGGTGGATACGTTAACAAACACCAATCAATTTATTTGAAGTGTCGAACTTCGATAAAAACCCTAGCAAGGGGTGGGGGTCAGTGGACCCGTCGATGAATTCCCCTAGTAACTTTCTCCCTCCTAATCTTTCCCTCTTTCCCCAAAGTTGCCCCAAAGATCACATAAAATCATAGCTCGAATAGCCCCTCCGAGAGGAAACCCTAAAGCGTCGAGGAAACTAGGGTTTGAGAAAAAGATGGTCCAGATGTGGATGGAAACTTGTCAAATTTGGGAAATAGCCTTGAATAGTGAAATATGAAATCCATGCCAAGTTTCACAATTTTTGGAGAACCCTAAGACCTAGTCGCAGTTCGAATTGCCGAATTAGGTCAAAACCCTAATTTGAACTAGACCCCCATTCAAACCAATTCCAAATTGCTTCAAACTTTCACAGTATCTCACAAGTAATAATTGGAGGGCCTGGCAAAAATTTCAGAGAATTTAGAGTAGTATTTGTACATAAAATGACAAAAGGAATGGATCTGTGATTAAATAAAAAGAAAAAAAATGAAAAAGCAAAGGGAAGGGGCGCAGGCTGAGGCCTGCTGGGCCGCCTCGGCCGGCCCATTCCCCTTACCCGCGCGCGCGCCCCTCCGCTCGCACCCGCTGACGCCCCGGGCCCACCTGTCGGCGCCCTCTCCCCCTTCCCGTGCGCGGGGCCCGCTTGCCAGGGCGCCCCCGCCACGTCTCCGGCGACCAGTGGCCGCTCGGGGCGGTGCTCCCCGCTCCGACCAGCCTCCCCCGTGACCGCGCCACCCCATAAATGGGGCCTCCCGACCGCATCCCTCCTCCTCCGCTTCAAACCCTAACCCCCATCCCTCGCTCCCCTTGTCGGAACCGCCGCCGCCGCTTTCTTCCCGCGCTCCGGTGCTGCCTCCGACGAGCTCCCCCGACCGCATCGGTCCCCCACCGCCTCCCTTCTCTCTTCCTTGAGCTTCTCCGTCTCCCCCTAAACCCCTTTTTCTCTTCCATTTTCTCAGGCCCGCGACCGGAGAGCTCCCCGCGCCACCATCTTCCCGAGCTCCGGTTTCTGCTCCGGCGAGGAATCCCCGACGATCCCGAGGTCCTCCGGCCCCAATACTTCTTCCCCGAGCTCCGTTGCCTTCCCCCTAACCTTCTCCTCTCCTCGGTTGTGCAGATCTGCGGCCGTGTGGTGCTCCCGACGAAGCTCCGGTCGCCGCTGTTGCTGTCCTCGTCGCCGGCACGCTCCCGAGCCCCCTCTGCCTTTCCGAGCACCGAGCCCAGCTTGGGGTGAGCCGCCGCCTCTCCCCGTGCATTTTCCAGGGGCCGCCGCCCCTCCCGTGTGCCTTCAGCCCCTCCTCCGGTGACCGCGCCGCCGTCGGCCCCAACCCCGGTCAAGTCCAGCGGTGAGATGAGAGAGAGAGCGGGTGAGATAAGAGAGAGAGCCGCGTGGCCTCTTATAATTGGGCCACGCGTGCTCGGTTTGGGGCCACAAGTCAGTGGGGGGCGGGTTAGTGGATGTAGGTCTGGGGTGGATTAGGCCGGGTACGTTTATGAATTGCAGATCCGGAGTGGGTAGCTTTCGGGTACCCGTAGTAATTAGGCTTTTGATTTTTAGGGCAGATTTTTGAATGAAACTTCAAACCCTCATATCTTTTGAACCACAACCCCAAATTGAAATATTTTTATATATTTGGAAACCTTATGAAAAACTCTACAAGATGGCTGGATCCAAACTTGAAATTGAGCACATGCACGCCCTGGTGTCTAGGGTTTAGATTTAGCTAGTGTCGAGGGTCGATAAACCCTAGAATCCTAACCCTAGCCCCCTTTTCGACGATTCTTATGTTTCTGGAATCCTTGTGAGATATCTTGCAACGTGGAACCACTGAAATTCCAGTACGGATGCATGCACGATAAGTTTCGAGTTGATTAGCCTTTTACCATCGTACCTCGTAAAACCCTAGCTCGCCAATTGTAACCCGATCTACATTGACCCCGTGGCTTACACTACTTACGTTATACAAACCTAACCGGCACCTTGACATGCCCCATCATTGATGTTATTAACCTTCAATCGTTGTACTCTCGCATAAAATGACATGCATGCACATTTAGGGTTTTTCACACCACTTCTACTAAACCTCAAGTAAAATTGGGCGATCCTAATGTTCAATCACCCTCAAGCCACCCTAGTAGTGCATATTTAGCATAGCATATCATGCATACATGCTGGACCTTATGGATTCCTTTTTGCTTCTTTTCCGGTACTCGCGTTATTCACAACAGAGGCTGAAGAGGAAGACCACTCGGCTTACGACACCGAGCAAGAGCTAAATCCTAGCCCTCAAGGCAAGCAGAGCTTGTTGCATTGCATTTCTTAATATTGTTCGTATAATCATGATTGTGTGCCTTATTCCTTCGAGTATTGTTTGTATAACTAGCATGCTAGGGAATATGATTGAATTTGGTCAAAATCGATGGATGGTTGGAGTATGATATATCGTGTGTCAATGTTGGTCCCAAATCAAAATTTCTAAGTCAACTGGAACATTGATAATAAGTGAGATGGGAGAGCCGAGGGTGGGTGCACGATGGATAAGGTGGTATTTATTGAAGTGATGAGGCGACCCCGGTGCATGAAGTTTTGAGTGTGATAATCGCCATACCACCGGAGGTGACTTCATCGTGCACTTTTCCCTTTTCACGCGTGGACGTTAGCGGCACTCGACGCTTTGGTGTTGATGGGCGGGCCTACACCTTGGAGGCTGGCTACCTCAAGGTAGTGAGGCACCCACCTCACCTTAGGAATCGAGGTGTCGGTGACGGTCCGAGAGACTAAATGATAATGAACTATGATGGATGGACGGGATTTGGATTATGTGTGGTATATTGATAATGGAAATGAATCAAGTGAGATCTTATTATGGAATGGATATGGATCTGGATGATGTTTACTGGAATGAATTGGATTGGACTCATGGTTTGTCTCAATGGAATTGGATTCGATAAATTGCTCTCGTGGTGGATTGGTTGTGATATGTTGTATTCTAAGTTAAGCTGTTACTTAGTCTGTGTTTACTTCACCTTACTGATGTTATGTTCTTAACTTGTATATTGTTACTCTGAGAAGCATCCATGCTTAATTGTTGCTGTACTAGTATGAGTAGGACATTTAATCAAGCACGGATAAGTCTTGCGAGTACATTTGTACTCACCCAGGTTACCCCTGGAGCTTGCAGGTGAGCCGGTGGTTGAAGATTATTTTGACGATGCATGAAATTGATGTTTCCTCGGTTAGTTAGTCGATCTATGGGATAGGTCGTAGCTTTTGTTCAGCGGTCACTATGCCGCTGTGGGACTCATTTATTTTGCTTCCGCTGTTGTTAAGTTTCTCCGTACTCGGATATGTTTCCGGTGATAACCGACTGATGTAATATGTTGTCCCATCGTGGACTATTAGTAGTAATATCGTATCTTAGAGCTTTGTGATGATATCCGAGTTGTTAATTCAGGCTACCCCTGCACCGTGCGTGTATGATATGAAGTGTATGGGTATGCCGTGAAGGTCGAGGCCGTACCATTTTCTACTGAGTCGAGCAGGTGTTGGTTGAGTGACCCGCTGGCTGAGATGCTGTGCCGGCCAGGCAGGGTGTGGGCGTGTTCTACCGGGCTTTCGAGCGACCCACTAGCTTCCGAGCTAGGCTAGGGTGTGGGTAGAATCGCCGGGCTCCTCCGACCTTGTTTGTCGTAGTAGGATTCGGGAACGACCCTGAGCCTTCACCGGAATCTGGGATCTGTATGTGGTTTGGGGAAGATTGGTCGCTTTCCGGCCGGCTCGCTTGTGGCGGGTGTCGGATCGTCACTCCTTGGTGCGTACGGCGCAGGTACCGTGCCACCGGGCTGACGAGTCCTTCGGTCCTTGGCGACTTCGCGTTCCTCTAATCATATGTGGATTCCGGGTCCGTGACAGCCTTCTTCTCCTTTTCTTTTTTTTCTGCGTGCCCCTCCATTTCTCCCGCGCGCTCGGGCGGCCTGCCTTTCCTGGTGCTGGGCCGACCGCAGCCCACTCCGGGTGCTGGGCTGGCCTCGGCCTGCTCCCCTGGTGCCCTAGCGGATAGGTGGCCCGGGCATAAGAGCTACCCGGCCGCCCTACGCCACCGCACCCCGCCTCTCACCCCACCGCGCCGTCGCCGCCCACGCCAGCTGCCGTCGCCGCCGAGCAACGCCGTCGCCACCTCCCGGAGCTTCGTCGCGCCCCGCCGCTCTACGGGATCCCGCCGAACCCCGCAGCCGCCTCTTCCCCACCGCCTCCCCACCGCCGGGCTACGCCGCCTCTCTGGGCTCCGCCGGTCACTGCCACCGGCGACTCCCCGCAGAGCGAGCGGACGCTCTGCTCGTGGGCGGAGCGGGGGAGCACGGGCCGTCGCGGCCTTCTGCGGAGCTCGGTGGGCCCGAGCCAGGCTGAGCGGAGCAGCGGGCCTGCGGCCGGCCGCGCGGCGGTTGGCGAGAGGCACGCGGTCGGGCGGGGCGGCGGGCCTGGCCGTCGGGCGGGCGAGGCGGGCTTCAGCGGCCTCCGACGGGCGAGCTCGGCCTGGTGCGGCCGAGCGGAGCAGCGGGCCTGCGGCCGGCCGCGCGGCGGATGGCGATAGGCACGCGGTCGAGCGGGGCGGTGGGCCTGGCCGTCGGTGGGCGATGACGGGCTTCAGCGGCCTTTGGCGGGCGATGACGGGCTTCAGCGGCCTCCGACGGGCGAGCTCAGCCTGGCGCGGCCGTCGGTGGGCTCCAGTGGCCGAGCTTGGCCTGGCACGGCTGGCTCGAACTAGCGTGGACGACGGCGGGCTTCAGTGGCCTCCGGCAGGCAAGCTCGGCCTGGCGCGACCATCGGCGAGCTCCAGCGGCCGAGCTTGGCTTGGCGCTGCTGGCTCAAGCTAGCGCGGACAATGGCGCTAGATGACTCGGTCGGCAAGCGAGTGACGCGCGGATTCCTGCAGGAGGTTTTAGACTGGACTGGCGTGGGCTAGCTTGGCCTGGCACGGACTCCAGCAGGCGAGCGGTGAGCTTGCGCGCGTGACCGCGAACAGCGGCGAGCTTGCGCGCATGACTGTGGGTAGCGCCCGAACGAATGCGGACAAGAGCGAGCAGACGCGGGTGACACATGAACGAACACAAGCGCGAATGACACGCGGACGAGCGCGGCGACGTGCAAACGAACGCGAGCGCGTCGACGGGCGAACGAGCGCGAACGCGGACGACGCGCGGACGAGCGTGGCGACGAGCGAATGAGCGCGAACGCGAAGGAATGCTAACACGGATGACGCGCGGACGAGCGTGGCGACGAGCGAACGAGCGCGAACGCGAACGAATGCTAACGCAGATGACGCGCGGACGAGCGCGACGACGACGTGAACGAGTGCGAACGCGAACGAACGCGAACGGGCGCGGGCGACGCGTGGGCAGTGTGCCGTCGGGGCGCTCGGTCTTCTTCGCTTCAGGCTCCCTCAACCGCGTCGACGCAAGCCGTGACGCAAGAGTCCGAACTCTGACTCACCGAGCGCTGAGTTGAGCCTTGTCAGCTCGAACTTCGACGTGAGGTTGCACAAGCTCGGTCCGCCCGTCGAGGTGAGTTGCGATGTCGGCGAACAAGTGCAAAGGCAGGGCGACCACCGCTCTCGAGTTGACGGAGAAAGATTGCTCCCGCTACTTGGGCCCTTCCAGTGCGGGTAGGTTGCTCGTCGAGCGCCTAGCGGCAAAGGGCAAAATCCTGAACCTCGACGGCCCGTATGGCGTCGAGCTCCCCAACCGAGGAACGGGCGTCGAGGTGATCTTTGATGACGTCGACGTAGGCCTTGATGATAACGGACGTCAAGGTGGTCCTTGATGACGTTGACGTAGACCTTGATGACGACAGGCGCTGAGGTTGCCCTTGACGTCGTTGACGTAGTCGTCGACGGAGACGGACGTCGAGGTTGTCCTTGACGACGTCAACGTAGAGGGGCGCTGAGGTTGCTCTGGACATCGTCGACGTAGACCTTGATGGCGACGTTGTGTTGATGCAAATGTTGAGTTCGCGCTTGTCAGTTATGGAACAGACTGGCGTGCACCGACGCGGATGTTGAGTCTGCGTGCATCGGTACCGGACATCTAGGCTCGCTTCTAGCGATCCCCTTGCAGAGATGGCACCGAGTTTAATATTTGCAAAGTGTGCGTCGTACCACCTCATGCAAAAGGTTGCGCGTCAGCACTGGATGGGGTGTCAATGCCGAGGAGCATGGCAATCTCGGCGGAGTATGTCGATGCTGGATGGAGCATGTCGACGCTGGGCGGAGTATCGATGCCAGACAGAGTGTCGACGCCGGGCGGAGTATCAACGCCGGACGGAACATGTCGACGCTGAGGAGCATGTTGACTTCGGCGGGGTATGTTGACGCCGGACAGAATACGTTGACGCCGGATGGAATGTGTCGACGCCGGGCAGAACACGTCGACGCCGGACGGAACGCGTTGACACCGGGCGGAACACGTCGGCGCCGGGCGGGACACGTTGACGCCGAATGCTTGACGACGCTGAAGAGCATGTCGATTTCGGGGGAGTATGTTGACACCGAATGCTTGACGACGCTGACGAGCATGTCGATTTCGGGGGAGTATGTTGACACCAAATGCTTGACGACGCTGAAGAGCATGTCGATTTCGGACGGAACACGTCGACGCCGGGCGGAGCGTGTCGACGCCGGATGGATCATGTCGACACGGAGGAGCATGTCGACATCGGACGGAACACGTCGACGCCGGGCGGAGCGTGTCGACCTCGGCGGTGTATGTCAACACCGAGATGCACGTCGATGCTAGAGAGCACGTCGACTTTGGCGGAGTATGTCGACGTTGGACGGAACACGTTGACGCCCGACGGAGCATGTTGACACCGAGCGGGGCAATGATACCAGGCGCTCAGCTTTGTTTCTGGGGGAGCCCCTTGTCCAGATGGTGTTTGCCCACGGATGGTGTTGGAGCGTGCTGCGGTACCTTGCCGAGACGTCTGTGGTGTCACCGCGTCGATGCTAACACATCGCGGGATGATATTAGTGTGCGCACATGGCTGGCGCCGAGCGCGAAATCCGGTACCTGCAAGGTGTTTGCCCTTTTTGCGTGAATTTTGATGCGGCGTGCTCCGGTGGGATTATTAAGCCATCGTGTCGGAGGAGATAGTGTGTTGCAAGGTGTGCAACACCCTGCCTCCCAACGAAAAAACATAGCGCTCGAGGACATGGCTGAGAGCGCCTGTGGCCTCCCTAACCACAACGTTTGATGCCCACCGGCGTAGCAAGGAGGGCATTGATGCTTCTCCTAGTATGGGCACTTCGCACGTGACAGGGACCAATAATTAACGTGCAATTGCTACAATTACTTAGTGTATGATGACGACAACACATGACACTCGATGGCGGCAAACACTTGGTGCTCGATGGCGACAAACAATCGGTCACTCGATGGTGACAAACGCATGACACTCGATGGTGCGTGTAAGAACATTTTCTGCCTTACTTTGACGTATATATGCCTGTTTCGACGTCGCGGGGAGCTTACCGTCACAGGACTCCGGAGGGAAGGGACGCTCTATCCCGGCCGGAGATGGCTCGACATTGCGGGGAGCTTACCGTCGCATGACCCCGGAGGGAAGGGATACTCTATCCCGGATGGAGGTGGCTCGACATCGCGGGGAACCATTCGTCGCACGACCCTGGCGGAAAGGGACACTCTATCCCGGACGGAGGTGGCTCGACATCGCGGGGAGCTTACCGTCGCACGACCCCGGAGGGAAGAGACACTCTATCCCGGACGGAGGTGGCTCGACGTCGCGGGGAGCTTACCGTCGCACGACCCTAGAGGGAAGGGACACTATCCCGGACGGAGATGGCTCAGACGTCGCGGGGAGCTTATCGTCGCATGACCCCGGAGGGAAGGGACACTCTATCCCGGACGAAAATGGCTCGGACGTCGCGGGGAGCTTATCGTCGCACGACCCTGGAGGGAAGGGACACTCTATCCCGGACGGAGATGATTGAAACCTATCATGGGGGGCTTGATGCCATGTTGACGAGCCCCTGATGTCGTCGAGGACAGGCACGGAAGCCACTAAGTCCGAGAGCGCGCGTGATGGCGACGTCAACGACGAGCCCGTGGTGCTGCCGAGGGCGGGCGCGGAGGATGCCAAGCCCGAGAGCGTGGAAGAGGGCGACGTCGATGATGAGCCCCTGGTGTCGCCGAGGGCGGGTGCGGAGGACACCAAGCCCAAGAGCGCAGGGCGATGGCGACGTGGATGACGAGCCCCTGGTGTCATCGAGGGCGAGCGCGGAGGGCGCCAAGCCCGAGAGCGTGGACGAGGGCAACGTTGATGACGAGTACGGCGCGGTGGATGCGTGTGGCGGACGAGCACAGTGGAAGACCGCGGCACGGCAGACGCGTGCGGTGGATGAGCGCGACGGACGTGTGCGGCACGGCGGACACGTGCGGCGGACGAGTGCGGCACGGCGTATGCGTGCGGCGGATGAGCGCAACGGACGTGCGCGGCACTGCGGATGCGTGCGGCGGATGAGCGCGGCGGACGAGCGTGGAGGAAGAGCACGGCGCGGTGGACGCGTGCGGCGGATGAGCGCGACGGACGTGTGCGGCACGGCGGACGCGTGCGGCAGATGAGCGCGGCACCGCGGATACGTGCGGCGGATGAGTGCGGCGGACGAGCGCGGCACGGCGGACGCGAGCGACGGATGAGCGCGGCGGATGTGCGTGGCACAGCGGACGCATGCGGCGGACGAGCGCAGCACGGCGGATGCGTGCGGCGGATGAGCGCGACGGACGAGCGCGGCATGGCAGACGCGTGCGGCGGATGAGCAGGCGGACACGCACGGCACAGCGGACGCGTGCGGCGGACGAGCGCGGCACGGCGGACGCGTGCGGCGGATGAGCGCGTGCGGCGGATGAGCGCGACGGACGAGCGCGGCACGGTGGACGCGTGCGGCGGATGAGCGCGGCGGACGTGCGCGGCACGGCGGACGCGTGCGGCGGACGAGCGCGGCACGGTGGACGCGTGTGGCGGATGAGCGCGGCGGACGAGTGCGGCACGGTGGACATGTGCGGCGGACGAGCGCGGCACGGTGGATGCGTGCGGCGGATGAGCGCGACGGACATGCGCGGCACGGCGGATGTGTGCGGTGGACGAGCGTGGCACCGCGGATGCGTGCGGCGGATGAGTGCGGAGGACGAGCGCGGAGGAAGACCGCGGCGCGGCGGACGCGTGCGGCGGATGAGTGCGACGAACATGTACGGCACGGCAGATGCGTGCGGCGGATGAGCGCGACGGACGTGCGCAGCACGGCGGATGCATGTGGCGGACGAGTGCGACACCACAGATGCGTGCGGCGGATGAGCGCGGCGGACGAGCGTGGCACGGCGGACGCGAGCGGCGGATGAGCGCGGCGGACGTGCGTGGTGTGAGAACCCTAATTCTGGCGTAGTCGAGAGAGGCGTGAGGTGGAAGTCGTGGAGCAACTCGCGCTGTTGAGTTGTTTCGAACCTATCGAGCTATGTCGAGAGTTAGTCGAGAGGGGGAGGAAATTGTTGTGCATTCACATTCATCGCATACATGGCATGTGTAGAAAGTAATGCATATATGTATAGATACATGTGAAGTGAAATTGAAACTTTATTAATTCAAATACATGATACAAGTGTTAATGATACAACATTATTACAAAAGAATAAAGAAGAAGAAATAAAAATTACATGATTAAGATTCTATCTATACAAATATCTAAAAACCCTAACTCGTGAACCTTCGGGTCTTCAAAGTCTTCAAGTCGGAGAAGGATGCCGAGAGCCGAAGGGGGAAGCCTTCGGGAATGTAGGCGGTCATCCGAGGTCATCGAGTATGGGCACTCGAGACCGTTGGGAATCGTGCCATTGCTGTAGGAGGCAAAGGTTCCTAAAATCTATGTTTTGAAATACGTGTGGTCTTATCGGCACAGTTCCGCCGACGTCCGCAGGGTTAGCTGCGGGGGCAAAATAGTGCCGATGACCTAAATAATTTTTAGTTTTCAAAAATAGTTTTGTAAAACATTTTGTTTCAAAATTGTCCAAGGGCCACTTTGGCTAAGACCCGTATTGGACAAATCTACTATACTTGTATATATGAAAAAGAGGGGTGTGAGGATAAAAATATCTTTTATTTTCCTAATCTAAATTGCCTCCATGAGTTTTTATTTTGGAAAAAAAAGGAAATGATTTTAGAAATCAAATGAAAAGATAAGGCAGCCACCTATATTCATTCTTTTAGCCCACATAAATTGACCAAGGTCAATGCCCTTAGAATATGAGGCAACAATCCATCAAATAATACATCTAGCAGTCATTTCATATAGATTGAACTGAGGCAACGAGTGTGAAAAGGGCAGCAGCCATCGGGTGAATTCCCAGGCAACCAACAAAAAGTATTCCAGGTTGAATAGCTTAGCAAGTAAGATAGCTCAAGCAAATATCAGCTGAGCTATATCCAGCAGCTAAATATGAAGTGAGCCAGCCCACGTAGCTAAAATGAGCAAGCATGAGGTGGCCGGAGGTAATCATCATAGGGAGTTCAGGAACCCAGTAGAGATATTTGAAAGGCAACCGAATATAGTTAGTACCACCATAGCAGCACTAAAACTCATTCGAACCAGCACCCAAGTAGCATCAAGGCACGCTCCAGGAGCCTGAGGACTCAAGAACTGCGAGGAGGTACCAAGAGGAAAAGGCCATCAAGGAGTAGAGAAGAAGAGAAGGTCACCAGGACGTAGGAGAATAGGAAACCATCTCACCTCATCCAAATCAGTCAAGGTAAGGACTGCTGATAATACAAAACCCATACATACATGCATAAGAATTTGCATGTTAATAAGAACCCTCAGAATCTATTTTTGGTCATCACAGAAAGCTTGTAGAAGAGTTATAATTAGTATCTGTTCTTATCATTTGGCTACAGATTCTCAAACAAGTTTCTCAGATCCTTAGATTCATCACAGGGTGTTCGATTAGGCAACATGTGTAGTGTGTTCTGTTCTTATCAATTTTCAGGAATAACCTTTCAAGGATAGCAATCTGTCCTTATCAAAAAAATAAGCAAGAACAAGTGTAGTATATATGTTCTTTCAGTCAAATGAACTGATATGCACGTACACATGAGGAAACATAAAAAGGACAAATCAAGGTAGTAGCAGTTCTTATCTTTAACATAAGGAACTTTCAGTTAAATTGGATCACATATGCACTAGAACAAAGTATTTAGAGATCAAAGTATAATAGCAGGTGTGCTATCTCAATATGGTATACGTTTTCATATATTACAGCTAGGATTAAACTCCAAAATAGAGATAAAAGATTCTAGAAAAAGACTCAATACTGATAGAGTAAATTAGAACCATGGGATCAACTGCACTAGAGTTTTAGCTGTTCCCTACATGAAGCTAATTCTGGTTAACCAATAAATTAGCACCATTAGGGCCGCATAATTTATATTTTCATCAGACTTAGAGAATAATCCGATATACCATCAGCTAGAACAACATCAATCATGCCCTATTCTAAATTGTCCTAGCTAAGAGAACAATAATGTCAATGTGCAAAGATCTCAGCTCTGTATCTAAAATCTATGCCCATGTTATTGGTTTGGCAAAAATTAGAAGCTCCAATAACATCATGCGCATAGCCAAGCATACAACAGTAATTGAATTAAGTAGATTAGTGCCTATTCCTTAGTTTGGTAAAATGATATACATATACACATGCGGGAAGGATTAGGAAACAACTAAGATCAATATAGCATTCTTTTCTTGGATTAATGGTTAAAATAGCAACTGGAATATTCAACCAGAGCTTCAATTTGAAGTAAACCAAGTTAAGATTTGCATATGTTAGTCATTTTAATTAAGTAGATTAGAGCAATCCAGGTAAGGAAAGCAAGACATGGATTTAGCAACTCAGGTTAGGCATAAGAAATCACCATGGCCAATCGCATAGATGAACCCTAGAACAAGAGAAATTGGGGAAAAATGGGTGTGAACCCTAGAGCAATTTGGAGAAAGGAATTAAAAGTGAGAGGAGGAACTTACCTGGAGCCGGCGCGGCACCGCGGTTATGGCGGCGGCCAACTCCGCCACCGTCCTGCGGAGCAGCGCCGAGTGGAGCGATTGGGAGCGGAGCAGCCGAGGTGTGCGGCGAGGGGAGGCGGCGCAAGGAAGCCGGCGGCGGTTTGTAGGAGGTAGGAGACGGCCTCCAAGCAGGGACCAACGGGACCCGGGCTCCGGGTTTGCGCCGGAGCGGCACCAACGCCGGATGAAGAACCGGCGGCGGGGTGAGCTCGAGGCGGCGAGAACGGCAGCGGCATCGGGCGGAGACCGAGCGGGGCACCGAGAAGGCGGCGACCGGAGAGAGGAGGTAGAGGAGGCGCCGGGCTAGGGCGGCGGCGACCAAGGACCGGTTGGGATTGAGAGGAGAAAAGGAGAGAGAGAGGGAATAGGGGCCGGATAGATTAGGGAGGTTGAGCCATTAGGGCCTGGTTAAGGGGGAAAAAGGGAAAAAAATGGTGAAGAACAAAAGGAAAAGAAAAGAAACTAATTTCTTTTAAGATAATTAAAAGGATAGGTTTAATAAATCAAATGAGATTTTATAATAACTATCTAAATTATTATTAGTTGTATCACATCTTTGAAATAGAGAATCGAATTCTAAGTTAGTTTCTAAAATTCCAAGTAATACCCTAACCTAACCAAGAGAGAATAAAAGAAAATCTTGAACCTTGGGTAAAAGTAAATCAAGTGATAAAAAAAAGTTAAGGTTGGTTATTCTCTTATATGGAGAGTGTTTAAAGAGAATATAATCTAATCTCTTTAAGGATGTTTTTAACATGTGCATCATCGCATGAACTCAAATGTCATATCATTGCATTCATATTGGAATTGAGAGGTTCTTTAGGATTAAAATAATTACCTCTTGAAAGAAAAGTAAAATTCAAAATAAGACAATAAGTTAGTCTAATTAAATTAAGTATATTTTTCTTTAGAAGAAAGAATTTTAATCTATTCTAATTCCTTAAGTGAATTAACATGGATGATAAAGTTAACTTAACCCAATCGAAATTCATATGAACTATTTTTCTAGTTGATTCTAGATAGTTTAAAGAATGTTGAGGTAAACTATGTTTAAGTTCCATTAAAATGTTGATAAATACATCATCTCATGCATGTCATAGCAATTGCATTCATATTTGGAATTCTTTTGGAATAAGTCCTTATCGGGCTTTATCGGTTTTCTTCTTCAGAAGCCGGAGTTCAGCCAGCAGACCAGTCGAACTCCATTACCTATCCGTTACCAGGCAAGTCCAGTTTCTTGTTCATGTCCGTTGAGAATGTTCTTCGATTTCCCTCTTGTCTATAACATGCACTGAAAACCTATTTTCTAAAGATGAATCAACTGTTGTTTTGTTTTGGATCGCCGGTTTTTGGGTGATCGCATGGCGGGTGGTGAAATCCTGGTATGGGTGCAGTTTGGCACATTTGGAAAGGTGGATTTCATCACACGGGAAAGTCTCATATTAGGTTAATGCAACCAATGATCGATTGTGCTTAAGGGCCGTAGTGATCGCGCATACCACATACCCTGTATGGGCGGGGCTGAGCTAAAGTACCCTTTACCCTAGGTCTATACTCCCCCGGGAAAGGAAGACCTCAATAGTTGTATCCGGAGTATCAGCTATTGGGAAGGTGGCACTAGCCGTTGGCTATCCACAACACGTTGTATCCGGAGTATCAACGTGAGGCTGGTAGTCCTTGGCCTGATTGTGCAGGACTGCGACGCGGGGTATAACCGAGCGGGCGGTGAAACAGCTCTGTGATTTACCGGTCTGGTAGTGCATGTGACGACATGAACTCCATGACTATTGATCGTTTGTGGGTACAGTTGTGCACCTCTGCAGAGTGTATTGAATCGTGGCATTGTCACTCCGTGTTCCCGGTTGGAACTGCGAACCCGGCAAGAAAGGGATTCATCGGGAATCCTAGCAGCTTGTGAGACATGAGATCATTAGTCTCTTTAATTAAAACTTGACTCTCTTACCTTCTCTAACTGCATTGCTTTTGGAGAACGTTGCCGTTCTCAGTAGCTAGTGCATCAAACACCTCTTTGCTATTCCTGGACTTGTTGAGTACCTTTTGTACTCATCCCTCTATCTAATTCCTTTGAGTAGATTGTGAGCCGACGACTGAGGAGGAGGTGGTCTACGTCGAGATCGACGATGAAGTTCCCGAGGATCAGCCGACGACGAAGGAAGACGAAGGCGTCGACTACTACATCGAGCTCCGCGACGAAGACAACGCCGAGTAGTGTAATAGGTCGTAAGAGTTGTTAGGTGTAGATAAGACTTTTGCCGTAACCAAACAATAACGGTTTTAAATTCTCCGTACTTTTGGGAATGTGTTGTAAGACTTATGTTGTATTTCGAGTTTGTAAATTATGTTTGTATCATATGGACCGCTGCAATGCTTCTGTCGTGCCACTCTGTCACACGTGGCACGGCGGACGCGTGCGGCGGACGAGCGCAGCACGGCGGATGCGTGCGGCGGATGAGCGCGACGGACGATTGCGGCATGGTGGACGTGTGCGGCGGATGAGCAAGGCGGACACGCACGACGCGGCGGATGCGTGCGGCGGACGAGCGCGGCATGGCGGACGCGTGTGGCGGATGAGCGCAGCACGGCGAACGAGCGCGGCGCGACAAACGAGCGCGGCACGGCGGACGCGTGCGGCGGACGAGTGCAGCGCGGCGAACGAGCGTGGCGGATGAGCGCGGCGTACGAGCGCGGCACGGCGGACGCTTGCAGCGGATGATGGCAGCGTCAACGACAAGCCCCTGGTGTCGCCGAGGGTGGGTGCGGAGGACACCAAGTCCGAGAGCGTGGACGAGGGCGACGTCGATGACGAGCGCCTGGTGTCGCCGTCACGCAACGTTTGGTTTGAGTACAGCGCCTTCCTAAGCTCATTAGCTTCGCGCCTCAGGGTTTCGACCTCCGTTTTGATGCGTGCTTCAGAGTTTACCGCGTCGATTGCGGCCGCGGGGAGTCCAGCAGCGCAGACATCGGTTGATGAGTCGTCGGCTCGGAGGTTAGCAGCCGGTGGGTCGTTGACGCGGGCGCCGCTAAGCTCCTTGGTGACGACCATGTTGTTCGTCCTGGCTCGATGCGTCGGGTTTGGTGTGCGGTGGACGATCGTCCTAGCCGTGCTCTTTTTCTTCGGCGCCATGGCTTTTCGCTCGTGTCCCCATGGTCGGCGCCAACTGTCGTAGGTATAAGCCTAGACAGTAGATTAGTGGCACCCCCGATCGGTTACGACGACCTCCGGGCGTGCAAGGGGAGAGCGAGCGAGAGCGATGCGCGAGACAGTTGACGACGTAAAGCTGTATTTGTATTAGGGCATGGATTTGAGAGCTTACAAAAGGGGAGAATGAATAATGGATCCCCCATAACACTACCCCTACCCCCAGGGGGTATTTATAGGGTTGAGAGAGGAGACAGTGCGAAATTACCGTTTTGCCCCGAAAGTACGGAGCTATTACAAGGGCATGATGGTCATTTCCCTACCCCTAAGGAATCTTGGGAGAAAATTCCCGGGCATCTTTTAAGAGAATCTTCTCGGAGAACGTGACGGCCCCGTGTGAGGGTTCGTCGGAGATAGCCCTGGCGCAGAGAGCGGGCGCGTCGGAGATAGCCGAACGTGCGGACGGACGCGGGCGGCGTGCGGACAAACGCGGTGACGTGCCGACGAACGTGGGCGACGTACCGACGCACGCGGGCGAAGAGTATCGACGAGAACCTTAACGGCGTTGCGGTGATCTTGAACAACGTCGATTCGGGGGTAGCGCAGAAACCCTCCTCCAACAATCGGGTTTAGACGAGAGGCCATGGCTGGGAGCATGGTGGATTGTCTCGTTTTTCTCACAAGGATCGGTTCCTGGTGTCCTTTTGAACCACGATTTGCGTACTTCTACAAGGGTGGTATAATGGGCCACCCACAATTGAATAATCTGTCTAGACTTGAGTTATGAGCTACATAGTTTGCCGTTTTCATTTGCTGGGTGAGTGAAAAATGATGTGATGTGATGCCTCAATATAGGTGTAAGGGTTATACACGGTCCGGGACCGGGCATGTATCACCTGCTATAACTTTTGGGACCGTGTTAGGGTACCGGTCGGACTGGTGTACACGTATTAGCCCATTAGGACGGCTCATACTTAAGTCAAAAACATTGTAAAGGTCGTGTTCAATCACACTCTGCTAACACACCTCGTGAATTGTGTCTTCGGCCTAGCATTAAGAGTCGATTGATACATGTAGGTAAAGATATACACCCCTGCAGGGTCTGAACTATTCGAATAGCCGTGTGTCCGCGGTTATGGATAACTTGGTAAGAGTCCGCATCGAATTAGACAACTATAACATTACCTTTAAATATGCCAACTCTAAGGCCGATGAGTTAGTGATTGCTTGCTCTCTGGTGGTTGAGGAAGAATCAAGAGTTTAGGTGTACGGTGGTCTGCAATAGATTTCATCGTAAAGATTCGACTCATTTCATTTAAAAGTAATCTAGTAGTCGAATTTCATCCTACTTAAAGAATATTATCGAAAGAATAATCAGCTTTTCACAAAATAATCCACAAATACCCCTTATTGAAACCTCTTGCATCTATTACTAAATTCCCTTATAAGTCTTGCGAAGTATAATTTTTGTACTCACCTTGCAGTTATTGATAATTTTGTGCAGAGGAAATCATCCCCTCAACGGATGGTTTCTATGTAGAGATCGATGCCCACGACGACTAGTCGCTAGGAATCCTAGGCAGTGGTCCTGCCCAGGATTCGTCAGCTTGGTTTGTTTTGCTGTCATCTTTTGGCCTTACTTTTTGGCTTCTTAGCCATGATAAGTTTTCCGCTGTGTAATAGACTAGTTGCGTGAATTATGTTGTTAAGTTTTAAGAACAGCTAGTATTATTGCAGTTTCAGTCGTAGAGTTGCTGCTCTGATACTTGTTTGTTATCACCTGTCTCATGTGCCTTGCGTGTATGTTATTGAAGCACATGGTGCGGGTAGGGTTTCAGAGTCTATATCATGAAATTGTTAGGTTTAATCACCCCTGTAAAGTGATCTTCCACCTGGAGTTTGGGAACTATATCATCCTACTTCAGCCAAGCATTCATTTGCCGGGACGAGTTTAGGATTGATGTTTCGGCTCAGTGAGAAATGAGTGAGGAGACCATATCAACCTACTTAATCTGTGAATTAGTTTGTTGGAGCAAATTCGGGGTTGACGTCTCGGGCTATTCGAAGCCATATCACTTCACTCCTCTTGAAATTAATATTCAAGAGTTGAGATCGGTTGACGTTTTGACTTAGCGGATGATTTCACTTAAAATTCTCTGTCATGGATTTTGGGTCTCCGACGCATTGATTCCACGGGAATAGAGTAACATGAGTACTAAAATACATTGATACTGTACCGGACCTTGCAATCTGCCAAACAATCTACTTAAAACAAGTGACGTGATCAGCAGAACATCTATCAAGGAGGTGACATGCTTAATGAGTAATTTGATCATTGCAGCAGAAATATTGTTAGGATCATTAGTCCTAACTAACCTACTAACTTGTTTTCATGGTTGCTTGCGGGTGGAGCTGGATGCCGGAGTGCCCTCAGCTTCAACATCTCCATGCCGACACTGACACCAACTCTGCGCGTTGCCAATGCAGCAAGAGCGATCCAGCGTGCTTCTCTGCACGGAAACCCCTGACAGGCATCTTCTTCAGGAGTGAATCGGCCTGCGCCTCCGCAAAGTTGCTTATTTGCACCGGCACGAACCCAGCTGATGCGAACATTGTTCGCCACGGCAGCATCTTGTCGCCCGCGGTTGCGGCACGGTGCCTCCTGATTACGCAGCTCTCGATCTTTGGCTGAATCAAGAAGCGCTCAATCTTGCTCGCAACATCCGAGTTAGTGCCCACCGCATCCAGGGACTCGAGCAGGAAAACGCAGGACTGGAATGCCTGGAACAAGTGCGCTGCAAACGGCAGTTCACTGCGGTCACAGCTGCGGTCGACCGAGATAACAAGCTTGGCACCAAGCCGCCTGACCAGGTGAAGGACCGACGGCACCGCGGTAGCGTGGACTGAGCCAACAGGAAGGTGGACGGCAATGGCGTCGCCGCCAGCAATGGCAAGAAGCTCCGTGGGGTCCATGGTGTCAAGGTTAAAGACGGCAAATTGGAACGGGATGCCGAGCTCAGTGGCGAAGTTGGAGAGGTTCTCGTGGATGAGTTGCAGCTCGAGCGGATGGTGCGACGCCGGCGACACCAATGCGGTGACCTTGAGCGCGGCACCAGGGCGGCGTTGGGCCAGTTCTTGCATCAGCGATGCCCACTGCTCGCCGACGCCGATGTCGAAGTCGAGCACGTGGATGCAGCCGGCGCCACCGAGCTCGTCGAGCACGGCCTGGACGCAGGTGAAGTGCGCGAACTGGAGCACCGGGGAGACCTCGGAGAAGGCCTTGTAGGCCCCGAGCTTGAGGAGAACATCGACCGGTGTGGACGCCGCGGGCGCCGAGGAGGCGCCACCGGTGGTGTCGAGGGCAACGCGCAAAGCCTCCTTGAAATAGAAGGCAGAGCGGAGCAGTGGCGTCCCGGCCGCGGGAGCGACGGGGAGCCGGTAATTGAGCCGCGCCAATATCTCGCGTGCGCCGAAGGCGTCGCCGGCCTCAGCGAGTTTGGCCGCTTCGGCGAGCTGGTCCACCGTCGCCGCAGCGTCCTCGCTCGCCGCCTCCGCCTTGGGCTTGAGGGCGGACGCGAACCCACCTGCGGGTAGCGGCGGGGCCGGCGAAAGGAGACAGCTTGGGAGATGACGCGCCGGCCATTGGGTGCTCCCGCTTCGCCGGCGGCATCGCCGTGTCAAAGGAAGGGAACGCGCCGTGGCCAGTCGCGTGCGTATGCGGCTGGTGGTGGTGGAGCAGGGCCCTCGGCGGGGGACGGAAAGACGCGGCCTTTGTGTCCTCGCCGGCCAGCGGGAACGGCAGGTTGGGGCCCACCATCCTCGTCGGCTGCGGCGGGTGCGGGAGCATGGAGGGGATGTGATCGAGGTCAAGATCCGGGTGGTTGTCCATGGAGGCTGCCGACGCGTCGTCCCCGCCGATGATCCAGCGGAGGAAGGTGTTGTCGTGGGAGGGCGGCTGCGTGGGCGGCTGATCCGGCAGCGCGGCGGTGTGGCCCCAACCCATGTCGAGGGGCGGGAGGTGGTGGACCCAGTCGTCCTTGGCGTCGTCCTCCCCGGGCGCCGGCCATGGCACCGGTGGGGGAGGGGAGACGTTCTTGGCGAGGGCCGCCACGTCGGCGGCCGAGCCCAGGGGCGAAGAAGACAGCTTGGAAGCCGAGGCCGGCGGGCTGGCGGTGGGGCTTGGGCGATGGTCGAGCACCGACGCGGGATCCCAGAAGCCGCCGCAAGCGAGATGATCCTGGTGGTGGTTGCCGTCGGCGAGTAGCTGGAACGTCCCCTGTTGCGCGGCTCGACCGATGGGCATCCCTCTCGTGCAAACGCAGCAGCAATTAAGCACCTGACCTACCTCCTCCTCATCATCATCATCATCCTACTCGCAGCAGCAGCAACAAGAATAGCTACGTGCTGTAGTATGAGGCGATCGATCGTCTTGTTGCCTTGTGCTGAACTGGTTTGCTTTCTTGCTCTGCTTCTCTTGTCTTGCCTAAGAAAGGCTAAGAGGTGGTGGTTATTAGGAGTAGCTTAGCTTAGATTACTACTACTGCAGTGCTGCTACTCTTCTATTTGCTTATTTGCTCTATATACCTCTCTGTCTCTTGGGTTTATGATGGATGTTTGGTGCTCGCGTGTAACTAACAAACAATTGGCAAGATGGCAGAGAGGAGTAAGCTGCTCAGGGGAGGGCAGGAAAGGGGAGGGAGCAGTAGTATTTTATTCGTCCGGTCCGTGTCAATGAGGTTGAGCGGTGTCCTGATCTCGCGCGAAATGGTAGCGTGCAACGTGAAAAAGGTAACAAACAAAGTGGCCTCCCCTACTGCTGTGCTGTGTTGGTGTTGGCTCCTTCTCCTTTTCTTCTCCCACATCCATCACTAGCAGCTACCTTTCTTCCCCTCACACGGTTGGCTTCCTCGTTTTCTATTACTAGCTAGCTACAGCAGTTTGCGTGATCTCTCTTCCGTTTAATTTGTCGTAAAGAGTGCAATGCTTTTTCTACTTACTTTAGATTCTCTTTTTTGAAACCGAATTTTTTTTTGGAAACCGAACTTACTTTAGATTCTCAACTGCAAGATCTGCTCTGCAATCTGATCACTGGTCCTTTCAACAAATTGAAGCAGCTAGTCCTCTCCTTGGTTTTCAGTTTAAGTTTCACTCTTGCTGTAAGTCATGGAGTGACGAGCTCGCTTACGCGATCGCGTCAATTAGAGATCATATATGCATGCATGATTCGTGCATGCGTATACACTAGTATACTACTCGTAGTTGGCATGTAGCTTTTTCGTAAACCGTATGGTTGTTCCATGTAACCAGCGTAGTTGGTCCTATGGTTTATTTTCCAGTACCAAAACGACTTGTCAATGTCTTCCTCTTTTTTCTTGTTAAATTAACTGGTGAAAGTGTCGCAAATCTTTACCATCACTCTTGTCATTGCAAACGGTTGTTGCGTACTCTTATGCCAGTAAAGTGCCGAAAGGGCCCCCAAAACAAAAAATGTTCCATCATTGCGGCGACCAGACTGACCCTCCACTCTCACTTCGTCCATTACACTTTAGAGTTTTATGTTTTGCCTGTTCAAACTAGATGTTAAAGTAATCTTAATGCTCGCATGTTCCAGCTTGTGCAGGATCCTGCAGATTAGTGGTTGGCATTGTTCAGCATGTGTCATTGATGTTTACTTAGGTTCAGGAGTTCAGAACTTGACATCTTAGTTCAGAATTCTTCATACACTGGAAATTGCTTCAGTCAGGGCCTGCATATATGGCTCAGACCGGTGACTCAAGCACAATAAGGTACATGAGGGTCACAAAATCCCTAATTAATCGGCTATCTGGTCGGTTTTCTTGGGCGTAGTCAGCAGCTAGCTAGGCTGTGGTAATTGAGACTAATGATCAGGTCAGGTACCTAGCTAGTTCTTGACGGGTCTCAAGAACATTGCATGATGCATGTTCCCAAATCCCAATAATATGATGCATCTAATCTAGCCACCACAGCATTAACAATAATGAAACTGTCCTGAGCAGTAAGGTGGACTACATTGGGGGTGCCATGTGAGGTTCTAGATAGTTTATTCGCAATATATATCTGCATAAACCAACGATGGACTATATTATTAGCTGTAGCATGCAGTTGGCAGGACAAGCAGACAAAGAAATTATACAATTAGCCCGGCCCGTCGGTGCGCTTGGAGTCGCATTCTACTCCAATAGTCTATATATGCGTGCGTACGACTAGCTAGTGGTGGTTAATCATCGTGTAATGCTGCACAGATCAGGAGTCAGTGTGATTGGATCTGAATTAAGGGCTCATTACCAAAGCCAATTTAGGAGACAAGACAGCTTCCTGGCTTGCTTGCGGTTTTGATTTTGGCGATGAATGTAGCAATTAACGACAGGGACGACGTCCATGCATTTGTACGATGGCCAATCACGCGTACGAAGAAATATATACTTGGGGAAACATGTGCATCAACCGATGTCGATACTTTGCTTCATGGGCAGCGCATACTTCGAGATTAATTAGCTTGCCTGTGTGATTGCAAGCAAGTGCGAGATTAATGAAATGCAAACCGGGTGTTAACTTTTACATACCTCCTGATTAATTCTCATCTCGCATTGAAACGACAGGCCTGTTGTTGGGTTGTTTTTCTGTCTCGGGGGAAATGTCGTTGGTCAGATACATGAGTTTGTGTGTGGCGATCATTGTTCTCTTGGGTTGACTTGAATCGCCGCATCTAGGTTAGCTAGCTAGCTGGGTAGGTCTAGCTTGCAGATATTTTAGGTTGGAGCATTGACCTAGCTAATTAGCTTAGTACGTCAATGGTTGGACAATGACAGAAGGAGAATTGTTGCGTGCGTGGGGACGTACGTTTTATGTCAATGGCTGGCTGCCTGAATGGTGCATGATAGTTAGGATTATAAACTCTATAATTTTTAGAGCCATTTTAGATGGGCCATTGCACTAATACACGAGGAATCATGTTTTATGGAAGATCGTCCCAACGATCAATCTCTCAGCAACACGTTATCTATGGACCCCAGGTTTTTTCTTTCCTGTTTCTCTCTCGCTTATCTTCTCCATCTTTCCATTGCTCCTTATCCTCTTCATCTCTACATCGCTCTACTATTCTTCCTTACTAGTCCTTCTTGCCCCATCTCTCCATCGCATGACACCACACCAACACGCGCCTCCCACCCTCCAGTGCCTTTCCAACGAGTCTGTCATCATGCACCGCAGGGAAGAGTCATGCACGCCGCTGTGCCACACGGGGAGAAGTCACGCGCTTTGCCGTGCATCGCGGCCAACTCCAACTAGCACACTCTGTTGCCAGGAAGACGGCGCATATCGCCTCCGTTATGTCTGCCACCAAGCCCTCCACCACGGCTAGCTACCGCCTCAGGAGGAGGTAGGGGGCGGCCATCTAGGGTTTTTTCTCCTGTTCTTTTATGGATTTTTGTGGATCTTTTTTATGGTTTGAAAACTTTTAGGAGTAGAAAGCTCCAATCCTTGCAATTTAAAGATCCATTTGTGAGAGTCGAAAGCTCCTATATGTGCACTTGGAAGCTTGAAGTGAGTAGAAAGCTCTGATGTGTGTAGTTGAAAGTTTTGATGTAGGGATTGGAAGCTGGTTTGATTTTGGTTGAAAGTTGTTTTGAAACTGGTTAAATGCTAGTTTGATCGGTAGGAAGTTGATTGTTTCTGTTGAAAGTTGCTTTTGAATTGGTTAGAATCTAGTTCAATTTTGGTTGGGAGAGAGCAGCTTGTCTTCGACATGGGCCTGTCTGAATCGTGGCTGTTAGAATCATTTGTTCCGATGAACGATCGTAAATTAGCTCCCTTCCGCCCTGGCCTAGTCTATATATACTACTATATAGTGTACCAATTTTGAAAATTTAAATTTAAGCATTGCAATGCAATGTGAGCCATTCATTAGAGTCCATCCAATGGACCACTATGCTGGGATTCACAGCTACAATAACACCCATCATTCTCAGCATGGTTCCAGAAACATCCATGCCTTGTAGTGTCGACCGTTCCACATCCCCCTCCTCGCCATCCACGCAGCCCTCCCGTTCTGATGCCATTGACTCCCATTCTACTACACGATCGCCCCTCCTGACGCACAACCCACCTCAACCTAGTTGCAAGCCCATTATTGCCGCACCGGCTGGACCATTGCTCCCCAAATCAAAACCAATTCACTCGATGGAGGTGCGGCATAAAGCATCACTAGCCATTTGGAGGAGCGGAACGAGTTGCCGTAGCCATGGACGTCGGAGCCGTGCAAATGAGCAAATTCCTTCACGCAACATATGAGTGGCGTCGAATCAGGATGGCTATGAGCAGCTGTGCACGAGTGATGACGAAAGACGCAGGAATGTGAGTAGATAGGGGTGGATAGACGCGAGCAGCTAGCTGGCAGCGCATCCAAGAGCAAGACGGCCGGTGGCGATACATGGACTGGGGTTGGACCGTCATGCTCTGCTGCCATCATGTGATGGGCAGGAAGAGAAAAGAAGTGAAGAAGAGGAGAGTCGGGTCATATCAACTGCGTGGGACGAAACCTATGTGATGGTGATGCGGGGTGCCCAATGTTCTCAAGTAGGACCCTTGATAACTCGCGCCATGCGACGATTTCACAGCCGTGCACCTACTGCCAATGCAGGGGTCTCACGGCTCTTTGAATTCACTGAATCACACGCTTGATAGATGATCCACCAGACCACGTGTGGATATTGTTGACCCCCTAATTCCCAGTGGAAAGATTAATCAACCTTTGTAGCAGAACACCCAATCCCTCTCTATGTGACAATAGGAAGAAGAAGCACTATTACTGTGTGCAAATAGCAATATGAAATATCATAAGAGTTGATCCCAAAGGGGATAGTATGAGGGTACTTATACTATGAATAACCCTATTAATTGGGTGTGTACACACTGCAAATTGGGTGAAGTTTCATGGTAAACCAGGATGAAAAGAGAGTAAACTCATGGAGCCTCGCGCAACTTTTAATGCCCTCGACAGCCAGCCTTGGAACTTGTATATCTTGTGACTCAAGCTTCCAAATGATGCACCGTTTGTTGTGCTAGAAATAATACTTAATTTGTTGTCCATTCTTGTTCCCTAAGCATGCTTCTTTGCATCCTCCTTCCCGTCCCACATGGTCAACACTTCAGTTTGTGATAGCAAGCAAAGCTCCTTGTACCAAGCATCATCTTCTTTCTCATGTCTCTCACATGTGAGCACAAATAAAACATGACTTTTATGTAGTAGAAAATTCTCATCAAAAGAAATATTTTGTGTATGCTCTTGTAATTGGCCCAATTGGCAAATCTAGGACTTGAGGACTTGTGGTTTGATCTTTTGGTGCTTGAGCAGCATGTTGCACATTAGGAACAAAATAAGGAGAGCTAGTGATGCCCTCTTCATCCTCCCCCTCTTGAAAAGTCTTCGTCCTTGACGCTGTGTTGTGTTGCCTGTAAAAACAACGATAAATCAGCCACATTGAAGGTTGTGCTCACGCCATAGTCATCTCCAAGGAGCTCTATCTTGCATGCATTGTCATTTGTCTTTCCAAGCATCTTGAACGGTCCATCACCTAATGGTAGTAGCTTTGACTTGTGCCATACTGGAAAGTAATCTTTGCAAAAGTGTACTCACACCAAATCTCCGGGTTGAAACAACATCTTCTTCCTCTTCTTGTTTGCCTTATCATTGTACCTGGCCTTCTTCTCTATCTCAGATTTTATCTTCAAATGCAATTGCTTGATGAAATTTGCATGTTTTGATGCCTCCATATTAGCTCTTGCTTGACTAGGAAGTGGTAGCAAATCAAGCGTTGTAATTGTCTTGAAGCCAATGGGCACATCTGTGTAGCGGAGTGCACAACTCAGTTGTAAGCGAACTCCACTTGCAACAAGTTGTCCTCCCACTCACACATGTTCTTCTTTATCATGGCCTTTAGCAGCATTGAAACTGTACGGTTGACGACCTCCGTTTGGCCATCAATTTGGGGCTGACAAGTTGTGCTGAATAACAACTTTGACCCTAGCTTTGTCCACAAAGTCTTCTTAAGATAGCTCATAGACTTCACATCATGGTCAGAAACTATCTTCCTTGGAACGCCATGCAACCTCACGATCTCCCTGAAAAAATAGGTCAGCAACATGCGACGTGTCATCTCTCTAGTGGCATGAGTAAAATATGTCATTTGGAAAAAGGTATCCACAACAACAAATACAGAGTCTCTCCCCCTCATAGTTCTAGGTAGTCCTAAAACAAAGTCCATACTTGTATCTTCCCATGGTGCATTAGGAGCTAGAAGCGGTGTACTACAAACCATGTGGATTGAGTTTGATTTCGCCTTGTGACAAATGATGCAGCGCTGAACAAACCTGTCAGCATCTCGCCTCATCTTAGGCCAACAGAAATGACCACTCAACATCAGCAACATCTTCTCTTGTCCAAAGTGGCCCATTAGACCACCTTCATGTGATTCCTACACTAAGAGTAAACGAACGGACAATTCTGGAATGCATAATTTGTTAGGACGAAACAAGTAGCCATCACGTATGTGAAATTAATCCCATCCTTTTACATTGGTGCAACGAGCGTATGCTTCTGCAAAGTCAAGATCACTAGCATATAAATCATGCAAAGACTCTAAACCAGGAACTTGCACTTCCAATTGAGTCAAAATTATAGATTTCCTAGAAAGAGCATCAACTAGAACATTATCTTTGCCTTTCTTATAGCGCATGAAATATGGAAAAGATTTAATAAATTCCACCCATTTAGCACGTCTACGGTTCAGTGCTTGACCACACAAATATTTCAAAGCCTCATGATCGGAATAGATAATTGTTGGGGGAGTCCGGCCACGTCGTCCTGGACGAGGTACCCCCTATTTTATCTTTCCATCTTTACACTTGTTGATCATCCCATACCTTTTGTAGATCCTCAGGAACATTCGGTGAGGTGCTCTGGCGAGGTCGAGACGCGTCGCCCTCCTCCGGCGAGGCGGCCAGGCGAGGGCGAGGCACGTCGCCTGCCCCCAAGCAAGGCCAGGTCAACCCCTCTCCAGGACGAGGCCGAGGTGGTTCGCGCCCGGTCCGAGATAGAAGACAGCACCTTGCCCGGGCGCCCGAACTTGAAGAAATCCGTCCTCAGCCAAGCTCAACGGAAAGGGGGCGAGCACGGTGGCGATCCGCACCGGCGAGACGCGTCGAGGATATGCCGGCGCATATAGTAGGTAGCGGCGAGGAGAAGGATATTGTTTCGTCTGACGTACGGTGATATAGACCAGGGTAAAACAATAATCTGCCTACGGGCAGCAATGTATATTCACCTGTAAGTCGGCTTTGCCTATATAAGGGCGAAGCGGCACCCCATATGAATCCAAGTTCTTTTGCCCGAGTTCCAGTTCTATTTTCCATTGCAATTTTCACATTAACCTTTGGCGGTAGCTCGGGGTAGCTCGGGTGGTTGCTAGGCGTCGTTCCCCAAGTCGTCCTCATAGCACCTCGGTCCTCAGACCCGGGGTGCCCAAGTTTACTGTCCGAGGGAGACTTCATCGACAGTTGGCGCCGACCATGGGGATTGAAGGGGCGACGTACTTCTGACCCGGAGCTACACCTTGCCACCTCGACCGAAGAAGGGAGTGACGGGAGCCAGGTGGAAGGCGGCGGTGAGCGGAAGACCTGAAGTTTAGCTCCCTCCCCCTCCAGTGGAAGGTGAGATGAACGCAGGCGGACTGGAGGCGACGAGGGCCGCGCCGGGGGGACCCGGCCGCCCGGGCGAGCTCGACCCCGGCGTCCTGGTAGACAGAGGGTCCCAGGCTGTAGCCCCAGCCTCGGGGTTGCAGGCGCCACCGCGGGCCGAGGCCATGGTGAGTACGTGAAGCCTGGCGGACGAGGTGGAAGATCTTCGACGATAGGTCGAGGAGGCGGCGAAGATGTCGGAGGAGCTGCAGGCACGTCTTCAAGAGACAGAATTGGAGGCGCTCAAGGCAAATGCCCAATCTCAACAGGTGGCGTACCTGTATGGGGCACAGCTCGAGGCGATGCGGGTGCTGGTGACCCCGCCACCCCCACCGGAGGCTCATGCTGTGGAGGAACTGCATCGCCAGCTGGCCGAGGGGCGCTCCGCCGCGCGCACGGAGACCCATGTCCCCGCCCCGTCCGCTGAGGCGCTTCTTCGAGACTTAAACGAGGCACGGGCGTGGGCGGTGGTGTATACAGGCGAGGCGGACCTCGAGGCGGCGCGCCTCAGGTCAAGTATACTGCAGAATCAGCAAGCCACCTGAGAGGTGATCTGCAACTGCGAAGGCGGACCGAGTCATCAGGGAGACCAGCGCACCGAGTAGCGTCTGGGCAAAGCGCACATCGACCAGCAACAGGCGTACATCGCCCGCACCCCGGAGGTCATCGACCTCACCAGCATGGCGAGCCCACTAAGCCCAGGGCTCATGGCTGTCCCGTTCCCGCCCAAGTTTCGTCCTGTCGATCTACCAAAGTACGCGGGTACGACGGACCTGATCCTGTAGACAAGGGTGTACGAGGCGGCCGTGATGGCGTCAGGAGGCGGTGAGGCTATCATGGCGAAGAGCTTGCTCCTCGCCCTCACGGGCATCGCCCAGGCGTGGTACCTCGGCCTCGAGCCCCGCACGATATACTCCTGGGAGCAGCTACGGGACAAACTGCACGGGCACTTTCAGGGGTGTCGCAACAAAGAGATGACCTCGACAGACCTCAGCAACCTCCGATAGCGTCTGGGCGAGACCATCCGAGCTTTTCAACGTCGCTTCTTTGAAGTCCAGTGCCAAGTGAAGGGTGTCACCGAGCAGACCATATGCGAGGCCGCGCGCGAGGCATCAGCAATGAAGCCTTGGCCGACAAGCTGGAGAGGAAACGGCCGAGCTGTGTCGAGCAGCTATATGATATCATGGAGGTCTACGCCCGTGTGGAAGAAGGATAAATCCTACGAAGGGAGGAAGCCAGGGCGGCTAAGTTATACGTGGGGATTGAGAAGACAGAAGGGCGACATCTGAGGCGCCATGACGTGCATCACGTATCCCAGGAGGAGCAGACTGAGAACGAGGAGGAACGCGGGTGACCTCGAAGATCTCTCCAGAAACAAGGGAAACAAACCACTCGGGATCTGCCGCGTCTGGGTCCATCACCCCACGAGCCTCCGCGGCAGCATGGGAGGGAGCCCTATGACCGGCCAGCCCAGAATCGAAGCGGGGCGGGTCCTCGCCAGCGGGAGCCTCCTCGGCCGAGAGGTCCCCAGCGAAAATACTGTGAACTACACATACTTGCATTCAACTGCCGAGTGTGAAGTCATCGCCCGAACTCGGGGTCCCTCCCCCTCCCCCCCCGATGGGCCAAGGACAGCGCGCGCAGGAGCCGCGGGCCGAGGCTCCCCTGGGTCTCCCCCCTCCGCCCTCGCGACGTAATCCACCAGCCGGTGGGCAGGAGCCACGTCGCGTCATCCATGCCATCACAGGGGGAAGCGCCCACACCTTCTCGTCGAAGCACCGGCGCAAGGAGTACGTCCGCCGAGTTCAGCACATTGGGGCGTACCCCCCGACTGAGCTTCCCGCCTGGACGAACGCCCTGGTCACCTTTGGCCCAGAAGATGCCGCGGGCATCGTCCTCCCGCACCACGACGCCCTGGTCATCTCTGCAGTCATTTCGGATGTGGAGGTGCGATGTGTGTTTGTAGATGGCGGAAGCTCGGCCGACATCCTGTTCGCCTCCACCATGGACGAGATGGGTATCCTGCGCTTATGCCTCCAGAGTCTAGGTGTCCCACTTCTCGGGTTTGATGGCGAGCCAATCAGGGCCATCGGCCGAATCGAGCTACTGGTCAAGTTTCAGAACGAAGCTGGTGAGCGCGCGGAGAGCGTGCTGTTTGACGTCATTGATATGCCCTACCAGTACAATGTGATCCTCGGAAGAATGGCACTCAACAAGTTTGGGGCGGTTCCACATCATGCCTACCTATGCATGAAGGTCCCCACCCCCACTGGAGTCATAACAGTGTATGGTGACTAGGGCCTATCTCGCCGCATCGAAGAGACCACAACCTCGGCCATAAGGTACGTCCATGACGTCGTCCTAGCAACCGAAACATCTCATCCTACTTCTCCCGGTAGCACTGGGGTCTCGCCCGGGGAGGGCAAGGTCCTCGGCATCGACACTCCTGGCAACCAGTTTATGTCGGCCACAACAGGATGGTGGATTCCCAAGCCCAGATCGGATGGAGAGACCCGATCAATCATATTATCAGAGGACGAACTGCATAAGGCCGTGTTGATCGGGGTGGATCTTCCCCTCGAGGTGGTTCTGCTGACCTTGCGGGCCAATAGCGACATCTTCGCGTGGGAGCCCGAAGACCTGCTGGGTGTGCCTCGAAGCATAGTCGAGCACAAGTTGATGGTCGCACCGGGTGCTCGTCCTGTCAAGCAGTGCCTGAGGAAGATGTCGGCCGATGGACAAGTCACCGCCCATGAGCAAGTCACCAAGCTGCTCAAGGCCGAGGCCATCCGCGAGGTCATGCACCCGAAGTGGCTAGCGAACCCGGTCCTCGTCAAAAAAGCAAACGGACAGTGGCAAATGTGCGTGGACTACATTGATCTGAACAAGGCATGCCCAAAGGACAACTTCCCCCTCCCTCGCATTGACCAGCTGGTCGACGCCACCTCCGGCTGCGACCTCATGAGGTTCTTGGATGCATACTCGGGATACCACCAGGTGTGGATGGCCGAGGAGGATGAGGAGAAGACTAGCTTCATCACCCCGTGCGGGACATTCTGCTATGTTTGTATGCAGTTCAGCCTCAAGAACACAGGGGCAACATTTGCCCGACTGATTGGTAAAACTGTCAGTGACCAAGTCGACAGGAACGTGGAGGCATACGTGGACGACATCGTCATCAAAAGCATCCTCGCCCAGACCCACGTGGCCGACATACAAGAAACCTTCTCCAACCTCAGGCAGTCCGATATGAGATTGAACCCAGAGAAGTGCGTCTTCGGCGTGCGTGCCGGAAAGCTCCTGGGCTTCCTCGTCTCAAAAAGAGGGATCGAGGCCAACCCGAAGAAGATTGACGCGATTCTCAGCATGCAGTCGCCTGCCATGACCAAGCAAGTACAGAGGCTAGTTGGTCGCCTCATGTCCTTGGGATGATTCGTGTCCCGCTTGGCGGAGAAGGGGCTCCCGTCTTCAAGATTTTGCGAGGCTCTGGGAAGTTTGAGTGGACTGAGGAATGCCAATCGGCCTTCGAGGCACTAAAGAAGTACCTTGCCTCGCCCCTGCTCCTCTAGAGTCCGTCGCCCAGTGACACCCTCCTGTTGTACCTCGCCGTCACGGCCTCGGCAGTCAGCGTCATTCTCGTCAAGGAGCAGGGCCGAACCTAGAACCTAGTTTACTACATCTTCGAATCATTGCAAGGAGCGAAGATACGGTACACAGAGCTGGAAAAGCTGGCATATGCCCTCGTCATGGCGTCTAGAAAGCTCCGCCATTACTTCTTGGCTCACCCGATACGAGTGCCAACCTCTTTCCCAATAGGCAAGATGTTCCGCAACCGAGAGGCCACGGGCCGGGTTAGCAAATGGGCGGCCGAGATCACCCCGTTCACGATCGACTTCCTCCACAGAACAGCTATCAAGTCGCAGGTACTGGCCGACTTCGTCGCGGAGTGGGTACCTCAGCCTGGCCTCGCACAGAACATGGAAGACCCGACCTGGACTCTCTACGTCGACGGTTCCTGGTGCGTAGAAGGGGCTGGGGCCAGCGCAGTCCTGGTGTCTCCGGAGGGGGCCAAAGCATCATTCTCGGTCCGACTGGACTTCAAAACAACCAACAACATCGCCGAGTACGAAGCGCTCCTGCTCGGACATCGCAAAGCACGTGCGGCCGGAGCACGCAGGCTCCTCGTCAGGAGTGACTCGCAGCTGGTCACCGGACAAGTCGGCAAAGATTACCAAGCAAAGGATTCAGAGATGGCTAAGTATCTAATGGCGGTGAGGGCCATGGAGAAGCATTTCAAGGGGATTACCATCCAGAGTATACCGCGCGGGGATAACACTGAGGCCGACCTCCTAGCCCGAGTGGCGAGTGGTGGAACCACCCCACCCCCCGGAGTGTTTAGTGAGGTCTTGTCCACCGCTTCGACTAAGGGGCTGGCCGACGTCTGTACCATCTCGCCGGAAGACTAGAGGACATAGATCGAGGAATACCTCTCCACCGAGACAGAACCCGAGGACCCTGGCGAAACGTGTCGTGTGTTAGCGCACGCCTGGAGCTTCATCATGCATAAAGGGTACCTCTACAAGCGAGGTGTGTGCGCTCCATTTCTAAAGTGCATCTCAATAGAAGAGGACAGGGATTTGCTCAAAGAAATCCACCAGGGGCTTTGCGGCTCGCATCTCGCCCCTAGGTCCCTGGTCGCCAAGGCGTACCGCACCGGTTTCTACTGGCCAACGGCGTTAGGAGATGCTCAAGGTCTGGTGAGGTGTTGCTC
Source organism: Stipa capillata (assembly GCA_019208055.1). Lineage (NCBI taxonomy): Eukaryota > Viridiplantae > Streptophyta > Magnoliopsida > Poales > Poaceae > Stipa > Stipa capillata. The sequence goes on from JAGXJF010000131.1 coordinate 61,147, forward strand.
GGCGTGTCAATGGATGGGTCGAGGCACGAACAGACCGGCAAGTGAAATGCAACCCATCTCGCCCTCCTAGCCTCTGGCGCGTTGGGGGATCGACCTTGTCGGCCCGTTCAAGACGGCGTGCCGTGGCGCCAAGTTTGTCGTCGTCGCCCTGGATTACTTCTCCAAGTGGATAGAGGCAAAACCCCTGGCGAAGATCACTTTGGCCACCGTGCAGAAATTCATTTGGAAAAGCATCATATGTCAATTCGGCATTCCATGCGAGTTGACCGTGGACAACGGGACCCAGTTCGATGCGGCGAATTTCAGAAACTTCTGCTCCGACCTCGGCATCAAGCTGTGCTTCGCCTCAGTCGCCAACCCAAAGGCTAATGGGACGGTAGAAAGGGCTAATGGTATCATCCTTTCGGTCTTACGTACACGTATGTTTGAGCTTCCTGCAGGGAAATGGGTGGACCAGCTCCAGAGCATGCTGTGGTCATCCCGCACCTCGGTCAGTCGGGCGATGGGGCACGCCCCATTCAAGCTGCTGTTTGGCGAGGAGGCTATCACTCTGGCCGAAGTGGAGTTCGAATCCCTGCGCATCGCAGAGTAGCCGGACGACGATAACCACCTGACGTCGCTCGGGGGGCTCGACAAGGTGCGACAAGATGCATCTCTCCACATCGACCGGTACCAGGTGGTGACCGCAAGGTACTACAACAAAACAGTGAAGCCACGACCCATAGCGGTGGGCGACTTGGTGCTCAAAAAGAAGCTCAACCCCGAGGCCGACGGGAAGCTCAGCTCCAAGTGGGAAGGCCCGTACGAAGCCATCAGTTCGTCTCAACTGTCATCATTTCGTCTCCGAGATCTCGACGGCGTCGTCCTCAAACATAGCTGGAATGGCGACAACCACAGGAAGTACTACATATGATCATGCCGAAGGCCACTTGGCAACACGCCGCCGACAGCTGCTGCACCAGTTAGGTGGGACTTCGTCCTTGTAATGGTCGAAAACATTGTTGTCTATCTGGTATCAGTTCGTTCATCGTGCCAAGCAATCTATTGGAGACGGGAACAACTATCCCGTCTTAGGTGGCAGCTTGGCCCGACGCCGCTAACCTAAGGACGATGAACGACTATCCCGTCTTAGGTGGTAGCTCGGCCCGACGCCGCTCCCCTAAGGATGACGAACGACAATCCCGTCTTAGGTGGCAGCTCGGCCCGACGCCGCTCCCCTAAGGATGACGAACGACTATCCTCTCTTAGGTGGCAGCTCGGCCCGACGCCGGTCCCCTAAGGACAACGAATGACTATCCCGTCTTAGGTGGCAGCTCGGCCCGACGCCGCTCCCCTAAGGACGACGAACGACTATCTCGTCTTAGGTGGCAGCTCAGCCCGACGCCGCTCCCTTAAGGACGACGAACGACTATCCCGTCTTAGGTGGCAACTCGGCCCGACGCCGCTCCCCTAAGGACGACGAACGACTATCCCGTCTTAGGTGGCAGCTCATCCCTGAAAGAGCATCTAGGCCTCCAAGTTGGTTTTGATGGTTAATGGCAACTCAAACTGGAATCTAATACTTACAATGAGTATAAGCAGGATGAATAGATTCCAGGAAGAAGAGTCATCCAGAAAAGGATGACCACCCAAAAGTACAAAGGCAGTTTCCAAGACAAGGAGATAGCTGTGTTAGGCAGCTGTGCCACAACTGTGAAGAAGCTGGTGCTGTGCAAGGAGTTGCAAGCAAGGTGATGGTGGCTTGATGCGTCAAGGGCCATAACTACAATTGGTGGTAGGTAAAGCCTAAGTTTGCAAGTTTTCTTGAGTCCTTAGGAAACACCCGTACTATTAAGAGGGATGAAGTAGCAATGATATTTGGAAGTTCCTTATGCTCAATGCTCAGAATGTGGGACAGTGGCACTGATGTTTTGAGGTCAGTGGCCTTGTAACAACAGTTTTTATTCTTTTGTGAAATTGGTTTGTGCTAGCACTTTTCGGTGCTAGCTGTCTAAAACCCTAGAGCCAAAGTCATCTGTGTGACACAGCTGTGTCACAGGTGAACTACCGCTCTATAATTCAGGTACATCTCTGTACCAGGGGAGAGCTTGTAAATGCTAAGGGACCTGCACTACAATAGTCTATGCCGAGTCAGAAGACTGTTGGAGGTTCTCTCCTTATTAGGGACCAGAGTTAGTTGTGCGCTGAGGTTCCTGAGGTGCTCTCTGAGTACTTCTTACAATGCTTTTATCTACTCATTAGATCTGCATGCTTGTGTATTCTCTGATATACATTGTTTATCTGTGATAGATCACTTTACACCTGTGTTAGCTTAGCTGTGCCTCAGTTATAGTATCTCTTATCTTTTACCTATGCCAGCTACCTGTTACACAGTTATCTGTCTTACACATTTGCTTAAGGTTGTTAGCTCACCTGTGTTATATACCTGTGTGACAGTTGCTTGTTAATTTATATAGCATTTATTGCCTGTATTGATCACCTGTCACACCGCTAGCCATAACTTGTAATCTGCTAAGACTTAAACTGATAAGCTAAATCAAGAGAAGCGAATTTAGTTAGCCTCCTATTCACCCCCTCTAGTCGGCACCTTCGGTCCATTCAATCCTAACGCTGCTCCCCTAAGGATGACGAACGACAATCCCGTCTTAAGTGGCAGCTCGTCCCGACGCCGCTTCCCTAAGGACGACGAATGACTATCCTGTCTTAGGCGACAGCTCGGCCCGGCGCCTCTCCCCTAAGGACGATGAGCAAGTCCTAGCCATGATATGACCCATCAACCAGGGCGACATGCGCTACAATCCCTTCTTAGGTGGCAGCTCGGCCTGACGCCACTCCCCTAAGGACGATGAGCAACTCCTAGCCACGATATGACCCATCAACTAGGGCGATGTGCGCTACTATCCATCTTAGGCGGCAGCTTGGCCCGACGCCGCTCCCCTAAGGACGATGAGCAAGTCCTAGCCATGATATGACCCATCAACCAGGGCGACGTGCGCTACAATCCCTTCTTAGGTGGCAGCTCCGCCTGACGCCGCTCCCCTAAGGACGAGGGACAATGCTTGGCGCCCAAAGCAGGCAGCGCGTGTCCCGATCCTGTCTTAAGCGACATCTCGGACGTGTTAGAGTTCCTACGCTGTACCCTATGTGGCCTCGCCCGCGATTGGGAACAGACAACACGCTGCTCATCAGACCATGGAAAAAGCAACTAAAAAGATGAGATTATGCCAAGTTTGTGACCCAAATGGACAAGTTTACAAACAAAACAGGGCGACCATGAATACTTCGTGGTCGCCAATTATTTTGGTGGGGGGGATAATACTCCCGCATTAAGTTACAACAATCGCAATAGACACGATGATAAAATTAGCTAAGTCCCAGCTCCTGGGACATGCGAGCTACATTGGACGACATAGGAAACCCGGTCGACTAAAGCTCCTACGTCTCGGCGTCTTCGGCCAGGTCGGCGGCGAGGGCCAGGAGAAATAAGTCGCTCCCACTGCCCTGGGCCATCACCGGGACGACACCTTCCACAACCCCCTCGCTGACCGCGAGAGATAGGTCGCCCCCGTGAGCTTCCACCATCGCTGGGGTCATGTCTTCCGTGGTCTCTTTCCCGATTATACAAGTCTCCCTTTCCACAATTGACAGGCCAGACGAGCAATGCTTGTGCGACATGGCCACAAGGGGACGAATCCCACGTCACCCGGCGGGCAACTTATATTGCGAAGACGGCCTCTGCAAACAAGTATGATAGAGAATGAACATTGCGACTTTTAACATAAATCAAAGTGTAATATCGCGCCACAAGACGAGTTCACAAAATAGCCACATGCGGCGTGGTCACGTCGACGCAGTGACGATGGGGCAAAGTTTCCCAAAAAATAAGATGGACGGCCGAGGCAGGCTTTAAACCTTTGTTTACTGGGACGACGCGGCGGGGACCTCGCCCGAGGCGCCTTTGGCACTCTTCGAACTTCCCCTGGCTGCTGGCCTCTTCCGGGACTTTTGAATGCCTTCGACATACTTGAGTCCCTTCTTGTGGGAACTCCAGACCGAGGTCATGAAGGCGTCGGCCTCACCTTGGAACTTGTCTCTGGCCGCGACCACCTCAGCGGTCTTCGGTGCGACGTAGCCCAGGGCCGAGAAGACCGACGGCTCGGAGCGAGTTGCCAGGTAGTTGTAGCAGAGCAAGAGTTTCACGGAGGCCCGGGCATTGTCCTGGGCAAAGGTGAAGCTGGTGAGGTGGGTATCACCGCAGGTTTGGGTCGCCCACTTGATGCCTTCCACGATAAACGTCTCCGGATCAGAAGAGTTGAAGGCACCAGCATCAAGTCCGACCCTGCCGGCCGCTAAGCTCGCCTCATGGCAAAGAGGCCTGACGAGTTTGTAGGCCTTGCTGTCTCGCTCAGCGAAAGGCTCGAGCCTCTCGTGCACCATCGAGAGGTCGTCTTGAAGCTTGGTGGCCTCCTTCAGGGCCAAGGTAGACTTGCCTTCCTCCGCGGTAAGTAGCACCGCCATAGCCTCGGCCTTTCCTCGCTCGGAGGTAAGCGCCTCCTCCGCCTCGGCGGCACACTTCCTCTCCACCTCGGCCTTCTTCCCCTCGGCAGCAAGCTCCTCTTCGGTGTGAGCGGCACGTGCCTTCTCCGCCTCGAGCTTGGCCTTAAGGACTTCCACCTCGGAAGTCTTGTCCTTGAGGCGCTCGGAGAGCTCGGCCGTCTTCCTTGTCTCGGCGCCAAGAACCTCCAAGATGTCGGCCGTACGAGCCCGCTCCTCGGCCAGCAGTCGCTCGACGTCGGCCGCGCACGCCTCTAGGAAAGAGAGCCTCTCCGCGATGAGCACGCACTAAAACAGAAGACGCGGTTAGTAAGTTATAGATGGTAGAGCGAGAGGGCGAGTCAGGATTACCTTCAGCGCGGCGGCCCGAGCAGCCACTCTGATTTGGGAGGCCGTCATCCCGGTGAAGCTCGAAGCCACGTCCTCCTCGAACAATCTCACCCCGGGATTGCTCACGAGCTCGAGCTCCAGTGGCGAGGCGGCGAGGAGGTCCGGTCCAAGCCGCCTAGAGAGCGTCATCCAGGGGCGAGGCGGCTGGAGGGTTGAGTTGAGGGAAGCCTGGTCCTTGGCCTTTTCCCTCGTGATCGAGGAAGAGGACAGAACTATTACCAGTGCGCCCGACGGGCGAGGAGCAGGGGCTCCCTCCGCAGTCGTGGCTGGGGGAGGAGAACGTTCTGGTGCCATGTCGCCACCCGGTACCCACGCGTTCGTGGGGCGAAGCGAGGGCTCTCTCACAGCCGCCACGGGGGAAGAGGGGCGCTGCTCCGGCGCCACATCTCCCCCGACCAAGGCTCCTCCTAGGCGGGCCGTTTCGGGAGGCGAAGTCGCCTCGGTAGCCGGGGTGTCCTTCTGGAGACTCTCGCCCACGGCATCCTTGCTGACGATGTCGACCGTCTCGTCGATGTTCACATCAAATGAGCTGGAAGAGGATGGGTCCCAGGAGAACTTCTCCTGGGTCATGGCCGTCGAATGGATCGCCGCGAAGAGACTTCCCATCGGCCCTTTGCCCAGGCCTGGTCTGGGCTTTGCAGGCGCCTCAGCCCACTTCTTTGCGGGAGGTCGCTCGTCGCTCCTAATGTGCGACCCTGCCTCGGACTCCTTGTCACGTGAGTCCTCGGTGTTCGCCCCACCCGGGGCAGATGACTCACGACGGTCGCTGTCCGCATCGTCCTCCCAATCCATCAGCTCCTGGACGAGGCATTTTTGCTTTCCCTTCTGTGAGGACGGGGCGGCCCGCTTCCTCTTCTCGCCCGTCTTGGCGTCTCCGGCCGGGGCGATGTCCGGGCGAGGAGGGACCTCCCACTTGAAGAGTTCGGAGGCTCTGTTCCGGTGACCTGCGATCATCTTCAATATGGCCTTCGCTTCGGACGGTAGATACCAGCTGAGGAGGAGGTTCGCCTCCCTCTCCGCTTGGGGGAGGTCGTACCCTTCGGTGAGCTCGTACCCATAGAAGGCGCACGGGCCGAGGGGCCTCCCCTCGGTGACGGGGAGGCATTTCATCCGCCAGCCCATGGCGAGTGGTCGAATCCTCAGCAGGATGAACTCCTCGACCAGGTCACGCGACGAGAGCTGGTGGCTCATCTCGCCTAAGGCATTGCGTCTCACCATGTCGGTGGAGGTGACGACGAGCTGGTGAGTCAAGTAGCCGAGGGCGGTCTTGTCGCCGGTGAAGCCGAGGTCGCCTACGCGGTAGTAAAACCACTCGTTGCGCCAGTTCTTCCACTTGTTCTTCAGCGCCATCGCCGGGTAGGGGGCGTCGGTCTGGTGGTTGCCTCAATACCCGATCGTCCTGAAGAGAGAGTGGGCGCCGTTGTGGGCTCGTGGAACATGGCGAAGCAGGTCACCGTGCTCTCCATCCTCATCGTCCTCATCGCCCACTCGAAGATGACCAGGCGCGAGATTGCCGTTGGGTTGAGGTCTGAGATCTCCAGACCGAAGTGGTCTAGGACGAGCGGACGATGGGAGCCGCCGGGAAGGTCAAGCCGGCCCTGAACTGGTCGGCGAAGATGACGATGTGCCCCTCGGGCGGGATGGCCTGCGTGCTCACTTCCTTTGGGAGGACGGGTCAGTGCTCGTCTGAATCGAGGGGGAAGCATCCCGCGTCGTGAAGGCGAGATAAAGTGGTCTCGGATGCCTGAGTCACTCCAAGCCACCGCGTGTAGGTGACCTTCTCTGCTGCCTTCTTCCCCTTCTATTTCATAGCTGCAGCAGCCTTGCTGGTCGACATGGTCTCTCTCCTCTCTTCCTCAAACGCCAAGTCGTCCTGAAGGCGTTTGAGGGCAATCCAGGACGAGCGGCAAATTGTACTAGGGATGGAAGCTAGGTGCGAGGAGATGGAAGCTGGGTGCGAGGAGCGGCGAGATGCAAGTGACGGAGGTAGGAGCATGAGTGAAGTTGCGAAGGGGAGGCCCGGGGGTATTTATAGGTCCCAGGACGGCCCGTGAATCGAGGCGGCGTAACGAGCGGTAGCGGATGAGGCGGAGCCGGCGGTTACGAGCAGAAAATGGAGGCGAGGTTTCCGGGGTGATCTGGGTGGAAAGAGAAGTCCGGAACACGGGGGCACCTCATCCTGAACTCCCCGTCCTCCTGCTCCTAACTAAGACTAGATGCAGTCTCGGGCGACGTCGCTCCCCTCGTCGATCGCACCTGCAAGGGGCTACTGTTGGGGGAGTCCGGCCACATCGCCCTGGACGAGGTACCCCCTGTTTTATCTTTCCATCTTTACACTTGTTGATTATCCCATACCTATTGTAGATCCTCAGGAACGTTTGGCGAGGTGCCAAGTCTCCAAAACACACACTAACACATATAGTTTCTTGTCATAAACTGGATAGTTCAAATGAGTGCCATTCAATTTTCCTCTAAAATAAGCAACAAGTTTTCTTTCTGACATTAGCACACCTCCAATACCAATTTCACTAGTATCGTGTAACATCCCTAAACCTTTAATCATGTTTATCATGTGCATAATGGCATTCACGCATAAGTCAAAATTGAGAAGGATTTTGAGCTTTTAAAATGTCGAGGAAAAACCTTTAAGGATAGGAGAAAAACCCTAACGAGAGAGGGATTCAATTTCCAAGATTCAATTTGGACTTCAAAATTTGTAAATAAAGTATATTGAATTGTGTTCCAATTATCTCCATATATATGTTGAAATTATAGACAAAATTTCAAAATCTAAAAGTTTGGTATGAATTGATTAAAAGTCGAAATGAAAACAAAAACAAAAAGAAAATAAAATGAAAACCTAATCTAAACCTTCCCCCCTGGATGGGCCCTCTAGGGCCCATTTTCTTTCTCTTCCCCGCCTAGGCCTCCCTCTTTCTCGGCTCATTTCTTCCCCCACCCGGCCTGGCCCGCCTCGCCCCTCATCCTCATTCCTATCCCCGCCGCTGCCCTTATCTCCTCGCCCCGCCACCGCCAAGAGCTCGCCATCGAGCTGGTTGCTCTCTCTCTCCCGGCCCCCCTCTCTCTTTCCAGAGCCTCCGCCGTCGCCTCCCCGCCTCGCCGCCTCGCCGCCGAGCCCCTGCGCCGCCTCACCGCTCCGCTGCGCCGTCGCCTCGATAAGCCCTAGCCCCGCCACCCTGCCTTGCCTCGCCGCCCCTTTCCTCGGTTAGCCCGCCGCCACCGGCGGCACCGTGGCGGTCGGACCGAGCCGAACGGCCGAGTCTCAGCCACATTAATGAGGGCATTAATGCCCCTTAATTATGTCGTTAAGGCATAATTACCGTGATTAATTAGTAAAGCGATACATTAATGAGGGCATTTATGGCTAAGTGTAATTAATATCCGCGATTAATGCCAATCCCTATTAATTACTGTTCGGACATCATTAATGCTAATGATAGGTAATTAATACTAATCCGACACACTAAATAACTGCGATTAATGATTAATCAGTGTAATAAATGAACTGAAGTAATGTTGTCTCTATGACATGTAGGATCCACGAGACGGAATTTAAGTAAAAGGAATAAATAAAATAAGAAATACATGACAGTGGGCCCCACCTGTCATTGACCCGAGTCAAATTGACCAGAGTTGACCATGGGGCCCACATGTCATTCTCTGAGGCTAAAATTGAGGGAACTAATAAAAATACTTATTATTTAATATTATTTATTTTTACTGAGAAAAATACAAAAAGGGCATTTAAATTGATTAAATCTTAGAAAAAGCATAGAAAAAATACAAATAATATATCAAAATGTTCAGAAAATGAGATCTACTCAAATATGTCATTTTCATACATGTTTGCATGTTAGGAAAAATTTAAATGGCTAAAAACTCAAATTAGGGTTTCCCGATTAGCCGGAGATCGTCGGATCACGATATCTCGAGTGTCCGAACTCCGATTAAATTGATTCCACTTGCATTAGTCTTTATTTTGAATCCTCTTTGCCATGACATGCATTTCTTATCATGCTGATGTTCATCATTATGATATTTATTATTGCGCCTCCTTTTTCTATTGTTTTCTTTCTTCCCGATAGAGGCAGAAGATCCCGAAGCGTATAATCCTAAGCAAGAACAAGACTTAATAGCCGAATTGCAAGGCAAACAACCATTTGAAAATTTTGCAATCACCCTACTATTTGAAAAATATAAATTATTTCCAAAACACTATCGCATGCGTTCAACTTATACTTTCTGTTAAGTATTAGCTTTATTCCTTGCATACCTTACTTTGTCGCTCAATCAACACCACCACCCCCCTCCCAACCTATTTAGAGTAGTATAGTTGTTGCTTATAAGTTACTTATATAGTTAATGATGCTTAGACATGCTTAATCGTGTAAAAGTCGTAATTCCTTGGATGGCAGACAAATTACAACACTCTGGATGGGTTAGGTGATAGGTGGGTGTTCACCGGGAAGTGACTAATGAACTTGATTAATAATGATCGGGCTTAGACGAGAGGCCATGGCTGGGAGCATGGTGGGTTGTCTCATTGTTCCCACAAGGACCGGTTCCCGGTGTCCTTTTGAACCAAGATTTGCGTACTTCTACACGGGTGGTATAATGGGCCACCCACGACTGAATAATTTGTCTAGGCTTAAGTCATGAGCTGCATAGTTTGTCATTTCCATTTGCTGAGTGAGTGAAAAATGATGCGATGTGGTGCCTCAATATAGGTGTAAGGTTTACACACGGTCCGAGACCGGGGATGTATCATCTGCTACAACTTTTGAGACCGTGTCGAGGTACTGGCCAGATTGGTGTACACGGATTAGCCCATTAGAGCGGCTCATACTTAAGTCAAAAACATTGTAAATGTCGTGTTCAATCACACTCTGCTAACACACCTCGTGAAGTGTGTCTTCGGCCTAGCATTAAGAGTCGATTGATACGTGTAGGTAAAGATATACACCCCTGCAGGGTCTGAACTATTCGAATAGCTGTGTCCACGGTTATGGACAACTTGGTAAGAATCTACATCGAATGAAACAACTACAACATTACCTTAAAATATGCCAACTCTAAGGCCGAGGAGTTAGTGATTGCTTGCTCCCTGGTGGTTGAGGAAGAATCAAGAGTTTAGGTGTACAGTGGTCTCCAATAGATTTCATCGTGAAGATTCGACTCATCTCCTTTAAAAATAATATAGTAGTCGGATTCATCCTACTTAAAGAATATTGTCGAAAGAATAATCAGCTTTCTACAAAATAGTCCACAAATACCCCTTATTGAAACCTGTTGCATCTATTACTAAATTTCCTTGTAAGTCTTGCAGAGTACAATTTTTGTACTCACCTTGCAGTTATTGATAATTTTGTGCAAAGGAAATCATCCCCTCAATGAATGGTTTCTATGTAGAGATCGACGCCCACGACGACTAGTCGCTGGGAATCCCAGGTAGTGGTCCTGCCCAGGGTTCGGCAGCTTGGTTTGTTTTGCTGCCATCTTTTGGCCTTACCTTTTGGCTTCTTAGCCATGTTTAATCTTCTGCTGTGTAATAGACTCTTTATGTGAATTATGTTGTTAAGTTTAAGAACAACTAGTATTATTGCAGTTTCAGTCGTAGAGTTGCTGTTGTGATAGTTATTTGTCTCACCTGTCTCATGTGCCTTGTGTGTATGTTATTGAAGCACATGATGCGGGTAGAGTTTCAGAGTCTATATCATAGAATTGTTAGGTTTAATCACCCCTGCGAAGTGACTCTTCCACTGGGAGTTTGGGAACTATATCATCATACTCCAGCCGAGCATTAATTTGCCGGGACGAGTTTGGGATTGATGTTCCGGCTCAGTAAGAAAAGAGTGAGGAGACCATATCACTCTACTTAAGCTGTGCATTAGTTTGCCGGAGCAAGTTCGGGGTTGACGTCTCGGGCTATTCGAAGCCATGTCACTCCAC